>CM056057.1:73637588-73956872 GCA_029574335.1 Rana kukunoris | reverse complement strand
TTTTTTGTTTTTTTGACAAAGCCCTTGTGGCGTGCAAAACCACAACCCAAAAACTCCACCCGGTGCCACAGCTACTTAAGGCCTGTGTCATTCTGCTTTCAAATGTAATCACCATGCTAATGCAATTTCAAGCTTTTGTAATTTTGGCACTATAATGGGCTCCTACTGCAAATGCCAAAAGGCTGAGTGATTATGTACCGATATATTACTCATACTGGTGCTGTCACCTTTTGTCTGTGAGATTTGCCACAGTTTCTTACTACTGCTGGTGCTGCTGCCACCTCTTCCACGACCACGAGTGAAAAAAACACTTAGTTGTGTACTGGTACTACTACACTGCTGCTGCTGCCAGTGCTCACTTACCTATGTGACAAGTATCTTTGCCACTATATGCTACATATATCAATGCTGCTGCTCCTATGCTGCTGCCACCTCTTCCACGACCACGAGTGAAAGAAACACTTAATTGTGTACTGTTACTACTACTATACTGCTGATGCTGCCAGTGCTCACTTACCTATGTGACAAGTTCTTTGCCACTATATGCTACATATATCAATGCTGCTGCTCCTATGCTGCTGCCACCTCTTCCACGACCACGAGTGAAAAAAACACTTTATTGTGTACTGGTACTACTATACTGCTGATGCTGCCAGTGCCTCACTTACCTATGTGACAAGTTCTTTGCCACTATATGCTACAAATATCAATGCTGCTGCTCCTATGCTGCTGCACCTCTTCCACGACCACGAGTGAAAGAAACACTTAATTGTGTTACTGTTACTACTACTATATACTGCTGATGCTGCCAGTGCTCACTTACCTATGTGACAAGTTCTTTGCCACTATATGCTACATATATCAATTGCTGCTGCTCCTATGCTGCTGCCACCGTCTTCCACGACACGAGTGAAAAAAACACTTAGTTGTGTACTGGTACTACTACACTGCTGCTGCTGCCAGTGCTCACTTACCTATGTGACAAGTTCTTTGCCACTATATGCTACATATATCAATGCTGCTGCTCCTATGCTGCTGCCACCTCTTCCACGACCACGAGTGAAAGAAACACTTAATTGTGTACTTTACTACTACTATACTGCTGAAGCTGCCAGTGCTCACTTACCTATGTGACAAGTTCTTTGCCACTATATGCTACATATATCAATGCTGCTGCTCCTATGCTGCTGCCACCTCTTCCACGACCACGAGTGAAAAAAAACACTTAATTGTGTACTGTTACTACTACTATACTGCTGATGCTGCCAGTGCTCACTTACCTATGTGACAAGTTCTTTGCCACTGTATGCTACAGTTATCAATGCTGCTGCTGTGCTGCTGCCACCTCTTCCATGACCACGAGTGAAAAAAACACTTTATTGTGTACTGTTACTACTACTATACTGCTGCTGCGCTGCCATTGCTCATATACCTATGTGTCAAGTTGTTTTGCACTATATGCTACAATTACCAATGCTGCTGCTCCTATGCTGCTGCCACCTCTTCCACGACCACGAGTGAAAAAAACACTTAATTGTGTACTGTTACTACTACTATACTGCTGATGCTGCCAGTGCTCACTTACCTATGTGACAAGTTCTTTGCCACTGTATGCTACAGTTATCAATGCTGCTGCTGTGCTGCTGCCACCTCTTCCATGACCACGAGTGAAAAAAACACTTTATTGTGTACTGTTACTACTACTATACTGCTGCTGCTGCTGCCATTGCTCATATACCTATGTGTCAAGTTGTTTTGCACTATATGCTACAATTATATCAATGCTGCTGCTCCTATGCTGCTGCCACCTCTTCCACGACCACGAGTGAAAAAAACACTTAGTTGTGTACTGGTACTACTATGCTGCTGCTTCTGCAGTGCTCAGATACTTATGTGTCAAGTTCTTGGCACTATATGCTACAATTATCAATGCTGCTGCTCCTATGCTGCTGCCACCTCTTCCACGACCACGAGTGAAAAAAACACTTAGTTGTGTAACTGGTACTACTATGCTGCTGCTTCTGCCAGTGCTCAGATACTATGTGTCAAGTTCTTTGGCACTATATGCTACAATTATCAATGCTGCTGCTCCTATGCTGCTGCCACCTCTTCCACGACCACGAGTGAAAGAAACACTAGTTGTGTACTGGTACTAACTATGCTGCTGCTTCTGCCAGTGCTCAGATACTTATGTGTCAAGTTCTTTGGCACTATATGCTACAATTATCAATGCTGCTGCTCCTATGCTGCTGCCACCTCTTCCACGACCACGAGTGAAAGAAACACTTAGTTGTGTACTGGTACTACTATGCTGCTGCTTCTGCCAGTGCTCAGATACTTATGTGTCAAGTTCTTTGGCACTATATGCTACAATTATCAATGCTGCTGCTCCTATGCTGCTGCCACCTCTTCCACGACCACGAGTGAAAGAAACACTTAGTTGTGTACTGGTACTACACTATGCTGCTGCTTCTGCCAGTGCTCAGATACTTATGTTGTCAAGTTCTTTGGCACTATATGCTACAATTATCAATGCTGCTGCTCCTATGCTGCTGCCACCTCTTCCACGACCACGAGTGAAAAAAACACTAGTTGTGTACTGGTACTACTATGCTGCTGCTTCTGCCAGTGCTCAGATACTTATGTGTCAAGTTCTTTGGCACTATATGCTACAATTATCAATGCTGCTGCTCCTATGCTGCTGCCACCTCTTCCACGACCACGAGTGAAAGAAACACTTAGTTGTGTACTGGTACTACTATGCTGCTGCTTCTGCCAGTGCTCAGATACTTATGTGTCAAGTTCTTTGGCACTATATGCTACAATTATCAATGCTAGCTGCTCCTATGCTGCTGCCACCTCTTCCACGACCACGAGTGAAAGAAACACTTAGTTGTGTACTGGTACTACTATGCTGCTGCTTCTGCCAGTGCTCAGATACTTATGTGTCAAGTTCTTTGGCACTATATGCTACAATTATCAATGCTGCTGCTCCTATGCTGCTGCCACCCCTCTTCCACGACCACGAGTGAAAGAAACACTTAGTTGTGTACTGGTACTACTATGCTGCTGCTTCTGCCAGTGCTCAGATACTTATGTGTCAAGTTCTTTGGCACTATATGCTACAATTATCAATGCTGCTGCTCCTATGCTGCTGCCACCTCTTCCACGACCACGAGTGAAAGAAAACACTTAGTTGTGTACTGGTACTACTGTGCTGCTGCTTCTGCCAGTGCTCAGATACTTATGTGTCAAGTTCTTTGGCACTATATGCTACAAATTATCAATGCTGCTGCTCCTATGCTGCTGCCACCTCTTCCACGACCACGAGTGAAAAAAGACACTAAGGCCTCGTACACACGAGGGGATATGTCCGCTGAAAACGGTCCGATGGACCGTTTCAGCAGACCATCTCCGTTCGTGTGTATGGGCTAGCGGACAGATTTCTCCACCGACAGATTTCAAAGCATGCTTTGAAATCTATCCGGTGGGAATCTGTCCGCCCGACATGTCTGCTGGTTAGTACACTTACCAGCAGACATGTCGGCTCCCACCAACCGACGCGCCGCTGCCGAATGGATTCGGCGCATGCGCGGAAGTGTTTTACTTCCTGGTGCGGTGAACGTGGCGGTGACGCGGCGGCGTCAACGTCACCGCCGGCGTCACCGCCACGTCACCGCCCCTTCCGGCGGCGGGGAATTTGATCCGATGGTGTGTACACGCCATCGGATCAAACTCCCGATCGGACATATCCGATGGAAATGGTCCGCGGACCGTTTTCATCGGATATATCCGATCGTGTGTACGCCGCCTTAGTTGTGTACTGGTACTACTATGCTGCTGCTTCTGCCAGTGCTCAGATACTTATGTGTCAAGTTCTTTGGCACTATATGCTACAATTATCAATGCTGCTGCTCCTATGCTGCTGCCACCTCTTCCACGACCACGAGTGAAAGAAACACTTAGTTGTGTACTGGTACTACTATGCTGCTGCTTCTGCCAGTGCTCAGATACTTATGTGTCAAGTTCTTTGGCACTATATGCTACAATTATCAATGCTGCTGCTCCTATGCTGCTGCCACCTCTTCCACGACCACGAGTGAAAAAAACACTTAATTGTGTACTGTTACTACTACTATACTGCTGATGCTGCTGCCATTGCTCATATACCTATGTGTCAAGTTGTTTTGCACTATATGCTACAATTACCAATGCTGCTGCTCCTATGCTGCTGCCACCTCTTCCACGACCACGAGTGAAAAAAACACTTAATTGTGTACTGTTACTACTACTATACTGCTGATGCTGCCAGTGCTCACTTACCTATGTGACAAGTTCTTTGCCACTATATGCTACAAATATCAATGCTGCTGCTCCTATGCTGCTGCCACCTCTTCCACGACCACGAGTGAAAGAAACACTTTAATTGTGTACTGTTACTACTACTATACTGCTGATGCTGCCAATGCTCACTTACCTATGTGACAAGTTCTTTGCCACTATATGCTATAAATATCAATGCTGCTGCTCCTATGCTGCTGCCACCTCTTCCACGACCACGAGTGAAAGAAACACTTAATTGTGTACTGTTACTACTACTATACTGCTGATGCTGCCAGTGCTCACTTACCTATGTGACAAGTTCTTTGGCACTATATGCTACAATTATCAATGCTGCTGCTGTCCTGCTGCCACCTCTTCCACGACCACGAGTGAAAAAAACACTTAATTGTGTACTGTTACTACTACTATACTGCTGCTGCTGCTGCCATTGCTCATATACCTATGTGTCAAGTTGTTTTGCACTATATGCTACAATTACCAATGCTGCTGCTCCTATGCTGCTGCCACCTCTTCCTCGACCACGAGTGAAAAAAACACTTAATTGTGTACTGTTACTACTACTATACTGCTGATGCTGCCGCCATTGCTCATATACCTATGTGTCAAGTTCTTTGGCACTATATGCTACAATTATCAATGCTGCTGCTGTCCTGCTGCCACCTCTTCCACGACCACGAGTGAAAAAAACACTTTATTGTGTATTGGTACTACTACACTGCTGCTGCTGCCAGTGCTCACTTACCTATGTGACAAGTTCTTTGGCACTATATGCTACAATTATCAATGCTGCTGCTGTCCTGCTGCCACCTCTTCCACGACCACGAGTGAAAAAAACACTTTATTGTGTACTGGTACTACTACACTGCTGCTGCTGCCAGTGCTCACTTACCTATGTGACAAGTTCTTTGCCACTGTATGCTACAGTTATCAATGCTGCTCCTATGCTGCTGCCACCTCTCCACGACCACGAGTGAAAGAAACACTTAATTTGTGTACTGTTACTACTACTATACTGCTGATGTGCCAGTGCTCACTTACCTATGTGACAAGTTCTTTGCCACTATATGCTACAAATATCAATGCTGCTGCTCCTATGCTGCTGCCACCTCTTCCACGACCACGAGTGAAAGAAACACTTAATTGTGTACTGTTACTACTACTATACTGCTGATGCTGCCAATGCTCACTTACCTATGTGACAAGTTCTTTGCCACTATATGCTACAAATATCAATGCTGCTGCTCCTATGCTGCTGCCACCTCTTCCACGACCACGAGTGAAAGAAACACTTAATTGTGTACTGTTACTACTACTATACTGCTGCTGCTGCTGCCATTGCTCATATACCTATGTGTCAAGTTGTTTTGCACTATATGCTACAATTACCAATGCTGCTGCTCCTATGCTGCTGCCACCTCTTCCACGACCACGAGTGAAAAAAACACTTATTGTGTACTGTTACTACTACTATACTGCTGATGCTGCCAGTGCTCACTTACCTATGTGACAAGTTCTTTGCCACTGTATGCTACAGTTATCAATGCTGCTGCTGTGCTGCTGCCACCTCTTCCATGACCACACGAGTGAAAAAAACACTTAATTGTGTACTGTTACTACTACTATACTGCTGATGCTGCCAGTGCTCACTTACCTATGTGACAAGTTCTTTGCCACTATATGCTACAAATATCAATGCTGCTGCTCCTATGCTGCTGCCACCTCTTCCACGACCACGAGTGAAAGAAACACTTAATTGTGTACTGTTACTACTACTATACTGCTGATGCTGCCAATGCTCACTTACCTATGTGACAAGTTCTTTGCCACTATATGCTACAAATATCAATGCTGCTGCTCTATGCTGCTGCCACCTCTTTCCACGACCACGAGTGAAAGAAACACTTAATTGTGTACTGTTACTACTACTATACTGCTGATGCTGCCAATGCTCACTTACCTATGTGACAAGTTCTTTGCCACTATATGCTACAAATATCAATGCTGCTGCTCCTATGCTGCTGCCACCTCTTCCACGACCACGAGTGAAAGAAACACTTAATTGTGTACTGTTACTACTACTATACTGCTGATGCTGCCAATGCTCACTTACCTATGTGACAAGTTCTTTGCCACTATATGCTATAAATATCATGCTGCTGCTCCTATGCTGCTGCCACCTCTTCCACGACCACGAGTGAAAGAAACACTTAATTGTGTACTGTTACTACTACTATACTGCTGATGCTGCCAATGCTCACTTACCTATGTGACAAGTTCTTTGCCACTATATGCTACAAATATCAATGCTGCTGCTCCTATGCTGCTGCCACCTCTTCCACGACCACGAGTGAAAGAAACACTTAATTGTGTACTGTTACTACTACTATACTGCTGATGCTGCCAGTGCTCACTTACCTATGTGACAAGTTCTTTGGCACTATATGCTACAATTATCAATGCTGCTGCTGTCCTGCTGCCACCTCTCTCCACGACCACGAGTGAGTGAAAAAAACACTTTATTGTGTATTGGTACTACTACACTGCTGCTGCTGCCAGTGCTCACTTACCTATGTGACAAGTTCTTTGGCACTATATGCTACAATTATCAATGCTGCTGCTGTCCTGCTGCCACCTCTTCCACGACCACGAGTGAAAAAACACTTTATTGTGTACTGGTACTACTACACTGCTGCTGCTGCCAGTGCTCACTTACCTATGTGACAAGTTCTTTGCCACTGTATGCTACAGTTATCAATGCTGCTCCTATGCTGCTGCCACCTCTTCCACGACCACGAGTGAAAGAAACACTTAATTGTGTACTGTTACTACTACTATACTGCTGATGCTGCCAGTGCTCACTTACCTATGTGACAAGTTCTTTGCCACTATATGCTACAAATATCAATGCTGCTGCTCCTATGCTGCTGCCACCTCTTCCACGACACGAGTGAAAGAAACACTTAATTGTGTACTGTTACTACTACTATACTGCTGATGCTGCCAATGCTCACTTACCTATGTGACAAGTTCTTTGCCACTATATGCTACAAATATCAATGCTGCTGCTCCTATGCTGCTGCCACCTCTTCCACGACCACGAGTGAAAGAAACACTTAATTGTGTACTGTTACTACTACTATACTGCTGCTGCTGCTGCCATTGCTCATATACCTATGTGTCAAGTTGTTTTGCACTATATGCTACAATTACCAATGCTGCTGCTCCTATGCTGCTGCCACCTCTTCCACGACCACGAGTGAAAAAAACACTTAATTGTGTACTGTTACTACTACTATACTGCTGATGCTGCCAGTGCTCACTTACCTATGTGACAAGTTCTTTGCCACTGTATGCTACAGTTATCAATGCTGCTGCTGTGCTGCTGCCACCTCTTCCATGACCACGAGTGAAAAAAACACTTAATTGTGTACTGTTACTACTACTATACTGCTGATGCTGCCAGTGCTCACTTACCTATGTGACAAGTTCTTTGCCACTATATGCTACAAATATCAATGCTGCTGCTCCTATGCTGCTGCCACCTCTTCCACGACCACGAGTGAAAGAAACACTTAATTGTGTACTGTTACTACTACTATACTGCTGATGCTGCCAATGCTCACTTACCTATGTGACAAGTTCTTTGCCACTATATGCTACAAATATCAATGCTGCTGCTCCTATGCTGCTGCCACCTCTTCCACGACCACGAGTGAAAGAAACACTTAATTGTGTACTGTTACTACTACTATACTGCTGATGCTGCCAATGCTCACTTACCTATGTGACAAGTTCTTTGCCACTATATGCTACAAATATCAATGCTGCTGCTCCTATGCTGCTGCCACCTCTTCCACGACCACGAGTGAAAGAAACACTTAATTGTGTACTGTTACTACTACTATACTGCTGATGCTGCCAATGCTCACTTACCTATGTGACAAGTTCTTTGCCACTATATGCTATAAATATCAATGCTGCTGCTCCTATGCTGCTGCCACCTCTTCCACGACCACGAGTGAAAGAAACACTTAATTGTGTACTGTTACTACTACTATACTGCTGATGCTGCCAATGCTCACTTACCTATGTGACAAGTTCTTTGCCACTATATGCTACAAATATCAATGCTGCTGCTCCTATGCTGCTGCCACCTCTTCCACGACCACGAGTGAAAGAAACACTTAATTGTGTACTGTTACTACTACTATACTGCTGATGCTGCCAGTGCTCACTTACCTATGTGACAAGTTCTTTGGCACTATATGCTACAATTATCAATGCTGCTGCTGTCCTGCTGCCACCTCTTCCACGACCACGAGTGAAAAAAACACTTTATTGTGTATTGGTACTACTACACTGCTGCTGCTGCCAGTGCTCACTTACCTATGTGACAAGTTCTTTGGCACTATATGCTACAATTATCAATGCTGCTGCTGTCCTGCTGCCACCTCTTCCACGACCACGAGTGAAAAAAAACACTTTATTGTGTACTGGTACTACTACACTGCTGCTGCTGCCAGTGCTCACTTACCTATGTGACAAGTTCTTTGCCACTGTATGCTACAGTTATCAATGCTGCTCCTATGCTGCTGCCACCTCTTCCACGACCACGAGTGAAAGAAACACTTAATTGTGTACTGTTACTACTACTATACTGCTGATGCTGCCAGTGCTCACTTACCTATGTGACAAGTTCTTTGCCACTATATGCTACAAATATCAATGCTGCTGCTCCTATGCTGCTGCCACCTCTTCCACGACCACGAGTGAAAGAAACACTTAATTGTGTACTGTTACTACTACTATACTGCTGATGCTGCCAATGCTCACTTACCTATGTGACAAGTTCTTTGCCACTATATGCTACAAATATCAATGCTGCTGCTCCTATGCTGCTGCCACCTCTTCCACGACCACGAGTGAAAGAAACACTTAATTGTGTACTGTTACTACTACTATACTGCTGATGCTGCCAATGCTCACTTACCTATGTGACAAGTTCTTTGCCACTATATGCTACAAATATCAATGCTGCTGCTCCTATGCTGCTGCCACCTCTTCCACGACCACGAGTGAAAGAAACACTTAATTGTGTACTGTTACTACTACTATACTGCTGATGCTGCCAGTGCTCACTTACCTATGTGACAAGTTCTTTGGCACTATATGCTACAATTATCAATGCTGCTGCTGTCCTGCTGCCACCTCTTCCACGACCACGAGTGAAAAAAACACTTTATTGTGTACTGGTACTACTACACTGCTGCTGCTGCCAGTGCTCACTTACCTATGTGACAAGTTCTTTGCCACTGTATGCTACAGGTATCAATGCTGCTGCTGTGCTGCTGCCACCTCTTCCACGACCACGAGTGAAAAAACACTTTATTGTGTACTGTTACTACTATACTGCTGCTCAGAGACCTATAGACAAGTTCTTTGCCACTATATACTACTATGAACCACTACTGCTGGTGTCAATGTCTAGCCAACTTTCCAGATACTATATATGAAACTATTACAACTACTGCTGTAAATGTTGTGTGTGTGATTATTAGTTTATATTTGAATACTACTGCTGCTGCCTTCATAGCTGGTTAATGCTTTATGACCTCTCTGGCACAGCGATCCACCAACAGCCTCCGCTACAAGCTACCAACCGGATCGTAACAGCAAGTGTGACTAAAACAATAAACTTATCTTAAACCCTGGTTTGCGGCCTGTTGCAGTTGATGTGGATGTTGATGTGTTAGATGTGAAGTTAGATGTGTTGAAACACCTAACAATCTCAATAAGAAAGGAAACAAGAAAAATAAAAAAAAAATTTTATTAAAAAAAAAAAAAAAAAATCAAACACAATCATGCATCTGCTTTTGAAGATCTGCCAACTCAGTCATAATTTTTCCTTGCTGTTGCACCAAGCTTTTCGTTTTCGCGTCTAGAAACCGCATCTTGCATTTGTTTACAAGATTTGGTCATATTCCTCTCCAACTCAGCAACTTGTGGTCAATCTTTTTTAAAACCTGTTAGGATATAAGAAAAAACATTTGGATTTCAAAGACCGTTACAAAACAAATATAAAATTTATGTTACTTAATTAAACAATCATTATCATGTCTATACAATTGTTATGTGTCTAGCCATATACTTCTTGATAGAAGTATATGTGCTAGACACATAACAATTGTATAGACATGATAATACCATATTACCCATATTATTGTTTCTGAAATCTGACGTGCGCGCACGCTTTAAAGCTGTCCATTTTTATATCTACATCTTATTGTTGAAATGTTATTAATTTTTGTGCACATATTTACCCCTCCTGACCGATGCTCACACAGCAACGGTCTCATCCTCCTGCTACCTCTCTCATCCGATTGGGTACACCACCAGAAGTTTGGGGGGGGGTGGGGTTGCAGCTCCTTCTCTTGGTCCTCCACAAGAGCTGGGGTGCGACTGGGAGGTCCCTGGCTGCTCGTCATCCCCTCTCCTCAGCATCCTCCTCCTGCTCCTCCTCCTCCTCTTCATCCTCCTCCTCTGCGCCTGTCGCCTTGTGCGCTTGGGGCGCACAGATGGTAGAGAGCATCTATAATAACACAATGTTCATATATGTAAAAATGTTTTTCTAATAACATATGCAAATTCTGTGTACTCTGCTGTATTGTATATGAATACAAATACATTTATATAGACAGTTAACCATAAACAATGGGATAATGTTATATTAAAGGGTCTTGCGGGCACTACAGGGGACTGAGCGTGAGCTGGGCTGCCACCATGGTAAAATGAACTGTTTTTGTTTGCTTTGTTTTGTTTCACGACAATTCTCTCCTGTTTAAAAAAAGGGCCTGATGGAGTACACGGGATTAACTATGATAACCCCACGCCTACCACAGGAATTTAGTGGTAATCTATCTATATATATATAAACTCAACGTGTGTGTGTATGTAATGTATGTGTGTTCCAGCATCACGTCCAAACGCTAAAGATATTAACATGAAACTTTGCACACGTTACTTATATGTCAGCCACAAACATAGGATAGGTGGTTTGACCCTTACCCACCACCATTTGCCACGGTCGGGGTTTTTCTTTAAAGTCCCATTCAACTCTATGGGAAATACATTGTTACTTTATAATGGCTGTAGATATTTCGATAACACTTGGTCACAATATTACTTATATGTTCATTTAAACTATAGGATAGTTAACTTATCCCTTGAGACTACCCCCATTTTGTGATTGTCAGGGTTTTTGTTTAAAGTCCCATGCAAATCAATGGAAATGTATGTTCCAACTAACTTCTGTACGCCTGGAGATATTTCAATAATACGTGGTACACATATTACTTATATGGCAAATAAAAATATATGAGCGTTACATTAACCCTTGCCTAAACCCTTATAGAAAAGATGTGTTTTTGTTTCAAAATCTCCTGCAAGTATATGGGACTGTGGTCTCTTTTCATTTTCCTACACAAAAGATTAAGATAGGAAGGACCGGGCAACGCCAGTTATTCAGCTAGTTGAGTTATAAAATATCACCCCTCCCCTTTAACCCACCACAACACACCACTTAAATTCCATGGTTTAACTTGATGGAATAATGATAGAAAAGGGGGAGAAGGTTTCAATTCCCCCTTTTCTCATGGGAAAGCGGCAGGACTAAATAAAATTAGTAGTGACGGATTCAAGTTCCCCTTTGGGGAACCTAATAGGGCTCTTTAGGTGTAAGCTGGTCCTCACGTGCCCTACTTAGCTGGAAAACGTGTTTTTTCTCCCCCGTTTTTAGGTGAACACGAGGTGATCACGCGGCCTACACGTGCTTTTCCCCCACTTTTTAAGGCCTGTGGGCCTGCTGGTTCTGGAAAAATCCAGTGTTACTTAGGGGTATATACGTAGGGTTCCGTCAGCCATGATCTCAGTCGCCGCAGTAGACGGGACTGTGTTGTGTCCCCCCCCCCCCCTTTTTTTTATTTTCTTTCTGTCGCGGCTGCTAATTATGTGGGATGGTCACCTTTCTTTAAAAAAAAAAAAAAATAATTTACAAAGAATGACAAATCTGTTTAGTTTAGTTGTTGTTGGCTACATTTTAAAGTTGTAATATATTTAGGTACAGCATGAGCCGTAGTGACTAGGCTGTTTTTTAAGTTATTAAAGTATTTATTTAAAATATATGTCTGAAACCCAAAAATAAAGCAGCCTCGGCCAGTATTAGTACATTAATGGGGTGTCTTGTTTATTTAGTTTAATTAGAGTTAGTAAGTGTTCCTGTCTGCTGTCCCATGTCTTTTTTCAACAGTACTATGAATACCTTGGGTTGTGATATATGTTACCACAACATGGCATCTGGGTTAACAACATCTGCCCTAAGGTTAATTACATATGACCTTACATAACTGTCACCGATAACTTACCTGGATGAAATTTATCTCGGATCTGTTTGACCTGGGACATGTGGCGCCTTTTTAGGTCCGACCATTTTTTAAGGATGGCCATGCGCTCATGTCTGCCCCCATGCACCTCCTGTAACTCCCGCCTAAGGGAGCTGACAATAATTTTTTTTTCCTGCTGACTGCGCAACTGATCATATCCATTTAGCAGGAACGTCTGCAAGATGAAGAAGAAATTATATTTTAATACTTTTTTTTAAACCCTTATGGATATATGATGAAAATGTATGTTATTTAACAATTGGAAGCATTCTCGCCTTATTAATCAATGACAGGGGTAACATGACAGATTGTATATCTTGCTATTTTGGTCGCCACCTTTTTTGCATAAATATAGCAGCCATTATCATTTGCATAATTATGTATATATGAGTAACACAGGATACACGTATAGGGGGGAAATGCATTGCTATTCATCTGACTGCTCTAATTATTTATTGACCCTTTATACTGGAGTTGATGTTATTTAAAAACTACAACTACCAGCATGCTCTGATACACCATTTAGCTCACCGTCACCAGCTGTACAACTACTTTACTTTAACTCCCAGCATGCCTGGACAGTTAATGGCTGTCCGGTAATACTGGGGAGTTGTTTTGCAAAAGCTGTAGGCTGCGTTTAGTAAACAGTGCCGTACCAGACTTTTTGGTTTTGATTGTGGAGGGAGGATGGCTATGTAGGGGTATGTGTATATGTTGTGTTTTTTAAATTTTTATGTAGTGTGGTGTAGTGTTTTTATGGTACAGTCAGAGGGGCGTGGGGTTCACAGTAGTTTTCCCACTGAGGGGTTAAGCTGCAGCGCAAAATTTGCTTCAGCTAAGAGGCACACTGTAAGCCACAGCCCATGTGAATGTACCCTGTACATTCACATTGGGGGGGGGGGGGGGGGGTATTGCTGCCAGTTGCATGCAGGGAGTTGTAGTTTTTGCAACAGCTGGAGGCAAACAATGGTTGCAAATACACTGCGGGTTTCAAGGGAACCAGGGTTTCAAGACCAGTGCGCCTCCAGCTTGCAAAACTACTACTCCCATCAGGCATGGTCTGTCAGTGCATGCTAAGAATTTTACTTTTGCTGCATCTAGAGTGCCACAGTTTAGAGACCCGTGTATAGTGGTCTGAAAAATGTGAGCCTGCAGAACTTGCAAAACTAGAAGTCACTGCATGCCCAGGCATGCTGGAAGTTGTAGTTCTGCAAAAATCAAAAGGCCAATATTAGACATGTGCACTGACAAAAAATTCGTTTTTTTCGTTTATGTTATTTTTTTTATTTTTATTTTTTCGGAAATTCGGAAATTCGGGAAATGAAAAAAAAAAATTTCGTTTTTGTTTCATTCGTTTTTTTTATTTTTTCGGAAATTCGGAAAAATTTTTTTTTCCGTTTTATTCGTTTTTTTGCTTTTTTCGGAAATTCGGGAAATTCGTAAATTCGAAAATTCGGAATTTTCGGATTTCGTGAAAAAGGAAAAAACGAATAAAACGGAAAAAACGAAATTTCCGAAAAAAAAAATGAAACGAAAATGAAAACAATTTTTTTTTCGGAAATTCAAAAATTAGAATTAGCATTTTCGAATTTTAGATTTTCGAACTTTAGATTTTTTAATGTTACAATTTCGAAATTTCGAATATTTGAATTTTCGTAATTTTTTATTTGTGAAATAAAATGTGAAATTCGAAATTCGGAATTTCGAAATTCGAAAATTCGAAATTTCGAAATTAGAAAAATTCGAAATTTCGAAAATTAAATGATTCGAAGATTCGAAGATTCGAATTTTCGATTTTTTTCAGTTTTCGAATTCTCTAATTCGAATCTTCGAATTATTTAATTTTCGAATTTTAAATTTTTGAAATTTCGAATTTCGAATTTTCGAATTTTCACATTTTTCGAATTTTCATATTTTTAATTTTCGAAAGTGAAATATTCGAAAAATAAAAAATAAATGAAAATTGGAATATTCGAAATTCCGAAAATTGAAAAAGTCGAAAATTTCGAAAATTTCGAATTTCGAAATTTTTATTTGTGAAAAAAATGTGAAAATTCGAAATTCGAGATTTCGAAATTAGAAAATTCGAAATTTCGAAAATTCGAAATTTCGAAAATTAAATAATTCGAAGATTGGAAAATTCGAATTTTCGATTTTTTTCAGTTTTCGAATTCTCTAATTCGAATCTTCGAATTATTTAATTTTCGAATTTTTCGATTTTCAGAATTTCGAATATTCCAATTTTCAAATTTTCAAATTTTTCGAATTTTTGGAATTTTTCATTTTCGAAAATGAAAAATTCGAAAAATAAAAAATTTGAAAATTCGAAAAATTTGAAAATTCGAAATTTCGAAAATGAAAGATTCGAAAATTAGAAATTTCGAAAAGTAAAAAAAAATAAAGATTCGAAAATTTCAAAAATCGAAAATGAAAAATTTGAATATTCGAAAAATAGAAAATGAATAATTCGAAATTTCGAAAAAATAGAAAATTCGGAATTTTGAAAATTAAAAAATATGAAAATTAAAAAAATCGAAAATAAAAAAATCGAAAATAAAAAACGAAAATCCGAAATTCGTAAATTCGGAAAATTGAAAAATTCGGAAAAACGAAAAACGAAAATTGAAAAATTCGAATTTTCGGAATTCCGGAAATTCGGAAAAACGAAAAACGAAAATTGAAAAATTCGGATTTTCGGAATTCCGAAAATTCGAAAATTCGGAAAAACGAAAAACGAAAATTGAAAAACTCGAATTTTCGGAATTCCGAAAATTCGAAAATTCGGAAATTCGAAATTTTCGGAAGTCCGAAAATTCGGAAATTAAAAATTCGTTAATACGAAAATTTTAAATTAACGAATTTCCGATTTTTCGTTAAAAAACGAATTAGAAACTAAACGAAATGCACATGTCTAGCCAATATGTATTCGAACGACCTTGGGCCTTAAGGACCCTGAAGTCAGGACGTTCGCATACGTCCAGGGGCGGACTGGGGTTGGTGGCAGGCATGCATTTTCCCCCCAGGCAGGCCGCTCTTATTCCCTCTAAAAAGGCCGATTTTCTGGCAGCTGAGAACTGAGCATGTGCAGTTGGCCGAGTGTTACTGCTGTGGGTGACTCCGGAGGGAGGCTGGCAGGGCTGGATAACAGCCCAGGAGCATGCAGGAACGTGCGTGCTGTGAGCGGTCATCAGTCCTGTCACAGTGCTGTTCCCGGCTGCCTCTAAGCTGACATTCTGTGACACTGTGTGCTGAGAACAGCCGATGAAAGGGGGAGGATGTGCTCTGCCTCCTCCAGCCCCCTCTCTCACTGTGCCCGCCCCACACTTTGGCCAGCCTGTGCGATCCATCTGTGAAAGTGTGAATTGGATGTGTGTGCGGGAACGTTTAAACTGAGATCCGACGGTGCTCAATGTCACTGCTCTGTATGGGATGCTCTGGAACCTGATACCAAGCTAGTGATATTTTGCCTGCTTCCTTCCAAGTGAGTAAGCTGTGACCAGCTTCCCCCCTTTCTCCCAAATTCCTCTCCACCCCTCTCTCTGCAGATAAGGTTTCTTTCAGTAGCCTAAGTTGTGCAATACCTGGTCCTGTGTCATATGATTTGGGCTCACGCTGGTCTGCTACAGGTTGGCTGCAGTGTTGGTGATCTGCATGTTACCCTCTATTACACTTCTATTAGTTTGCACATTTTTGCTCCATTTTCTGAAATTGCACAAACAAGACTGAATCTTTGGTGCGCTTAAAAAAAATGCAGCAAAAACGCACAACCTAAAATAAGTCTATAGTACTGCAGCTAAGGAAAACTGTGTACAGTGGCCAAACTGCAGCACACCAGTGTGCGCCCAAAGGCTTGTACACACTTGCAGCAGGCACTGCTCAGGTTCACTTTTGCTCATGCTCAGCGGCTCCAACCAGAGCTGTCATTTTTTTTTTTTCTACTTGATGGATTGAGCAAAAAAATAATAAATAAAACTAGTGGTAGCTGTCATTTTTTTTTTCTACTTGATGGATTGAGCAAAAAAATAATAAATAAAACTAGTGGTGTGTAATGGTGAGCTCTCTCCTGTTCGCAGAGCCCGGCAGGAGGTCGGCGCTGTGCTGCGCTAATCACAGGCAGGGAGACATTTCCCGAAGCGCGGCTGCAGAGATCGGGGAATGTCTCACTGCCTGTGATTAGCTCAGCGCCAACTGCCTGTGGTGTGTACAAGGTTTTACTATGTTGATAAAGGAATTAAGCACGTTTCTGTAGTGGTCTCTGTGCGGACAATTTGGAGCAATGTCTCTCTCTGTTAGTGGTGGCTGGTGCTCAAATTTTATTTGGGGGGTTACAAACTAAAAAATACTGAATAAAACACCATCAATTGCAGCCTCACTCTGCCATTAAATGCACCCACTGTGGCCCATTAATTGCAGCATCATTGTGGCCATCAAATGCAGCCAATGTTACCCCCCATTAGCATTTAACCAGCAGCCCCCCCCCCCCCCCCGGCTCGCTGTCTGACCAACACTTACCCCATCTTGGTGGTGGGTCAGGTAGCAGGTGACGGTGGTAAGCTGTGGGATGGGCAGCGTCTCCTGTGTTCTCTATGCTTCCTCCATGCTTTTCCTCCTGCTAGACATCCAATAGGAGAGCCTGTCCTTTCAGCCAATCAGGTGATGGGTATCAGACCCGCTCTTCCTGATTGGCGGAGAGGCGGTTCAGTGTTAGAAAAGCAAATAATAATTTGATTTTCTAACACACCTGGGTGCGCTCTGAGTCCATCATATCTTGAAGCTTGTTAGAGCCTATGGCTTCAATCAGGTGCTTAAAAAAACACCCCTGCTGCTTCAGGCACCCAGCATCCTAAAAGAAACCGGAATAGGGGATGGCTGCAGCGGTCATGAATAGATTTATGCTGTGCATGAATCTATCCATTGAGCATATAGGGAGTGGCCTGGACAAGGGGGTGGCGCCCCTAATGGACAGGCCGCCCCTGCTTTTTCTGTAGGGAAATGTGGAGTGGGGTCTCTGTGCAGGGAAATGTGGAGCGGGGTCTCTGTGTCTGTGCAGGGAAATGTGGAGCTGTGTCTCTCTCTGTGCAGGGAAATGTGGAACGGGGTCTCTCTTTGTGCAAGGAAATGTAAAATTGGAGCCTGCATGATGGAAGGGAACTGTCACTGACAGTGCCAGAAATCAGTTACGCTGCCTGAGGTGAGGTTGGGAGAAGTGAATGAATTAGAACATATATGTGTCATGGGAGCATGAGTCGGCAACAGAGGAGGAGATCACATCTCAGCCGGGTTCATGCTGGGAGTTGTAGTCCTTAACTTTTGGGGATGTGAACCCCTCAGAGCTCAGTCAGGATGTGTCTCACACACCACAGCCCCCCCCCCCCCCCAAATAGTGAAAGACTACAGGTCCCACTGTCCCAGCTTAAACCCCTAGTGAAGGACTACAGGGCACAACATGAACCTGTGGTATCTAAGGGGACACATCCTTAGGTCTCAGGGGTTCATGCTGGGACTTGTAGTTCGTCAGTAGTTGGGGGGGTCACATCCTTAGAGCTCAGGCATTAATGCTTGGACTTGTAGTCCTTCACTAGTTGCAAAATGGGGGGGAGGCAGGTCTTCAGCTGAGGGATTCTTACAGGGACTTGCTTGCCACATTGTCCTCTCTGCTGCCCCCCCACCTTTGTGATCATCAAAAACCTTAGACAATGTTTTCACGGTCCATCATTTTGCCTTCACCGGTCTATGGGCCACTTGACTGGACTTGCCCCCCAGGCCTAATGCTGCCAGTCCTCCCCTGCATACGTCCTATGTCCACAACATGTTAATTATGCTAAATAGCAAGAAAAGTGCCTAAATACACATTTACCAACCAGGGTGTCTGCAGCTGTACAGGCATGCTGGGAGTTGTAGTTTAGCAACAGCTGGAGCCACACTTTTTGGGAAATACTAATATCTGATCTTAAATTGTAAGTTTTAAAATAGTCTAAAATGCAGTTACAGATAAATGAAATAACACTATAACAGTGGTGAAATTACTCACATTGATCAACAGGTTTTCCTCACTGGGTGTAAAATTACTTTGCACCATCTTTGCTTCGCAGGGGCAGCACAGTAAAGCGATCCAGAAATAGACTGGCAAAACTCCAGGAAATGTGCTCCGTTATCGCGTGTTGATCGCGTGCATGCGCATGCGCGATGACGAGAATTTCGCAATTACATTTCGCAATTATTTCGCAATAGCGTCAGCGAAATTTCGCAATGTTGTTATTTTGATAAAATATCACGAATATTCGGTTTTAGCGAATATTTCTCGAATATTCTCCAATATATTCGGAATATATCGCGAAATCGAATATGGCGTATTCCGCTCAACACTATCCAGTACCCTGTGGACTGCAGCATAGGACAGAGCCAGGTCTGGGAACCATATTTCCCTTTTGAGTTTAGGTCAGAGCAGAAGTGTTCTGGCAAGTCGAGGAGGCTTTAATTAATTATGGGCACATTACAGCGGCAAACCATGATGAGGCCAGATTGCTCCATCTCTCTAAAATCGGTGGACAGGGAGGACAAAAAAGGTCTGAAAAAATTAGTTTAACCCCTTCCTGTCTGCTATATAGCAATATGATGTGCGCAAAGTGGTTCTGTTATCCTGATCGGACGCATACAACGTAATCAGGATGACCTGCGGTCTCGCTCCCCTGGGTGGTGGTGTGGCGTGTCAGTCTGACAAAACCGCATCTCCAATCTGGGTAAAGAGCCTCTGACGAAGGCTCTTTACCATGTCCAATGACAGCTGATCATGGTGTAAACATGAAGAGCCGTTTATCGGCTTTACCTCCACTCGGGTCTAACAGATGAGAGTAGAGGAGATCCGATTGGCTTCTCTCCTGGTGGGGGGTTTTGCCACCAGGGATACCACCCAGGACCACAAGGTATGATGTTTAAAGGTGCCAATCAAAGCCAATCAGTGCCCATAAATTATGCCATTCAGTGGCCAGCGGTAAAGCCTGCCAGTGCCTCCTAATCAATGCTGCCTATCAGAGCCATCTATCAGTGCCCATCAGTGCCACCCATCAGTACAACCTATAAGTGCCCATCAATGCCACCTATCAATGTCCATCAGTGCTGCATATCAGTGCCAACTATCAGTGATGCATATTAGTGCCTCAACATCTGTGCTTGTCAGTGCCGCCTCATTAGTGCCACTTCATCAGTGCCACCTCACCAGTGCCCATCTGCGCCACCTTATCAGTGACTGTCAGTGCAGTCTCATCAGCACCCATCAGTGAAGGAGAAAAATAACTTATTTACAAAAAAAATAACAAACAAAGAAAATCTTTTTTTTTTGTTTAGCGGAAAAACAAAACCCCAGTGGTGATCTATTACCACCAAAAGAAAGCTCTATTTAAAAAAAAATGATAACATTTTGTTTTGGTACAGCATTTCATGACCATGCAATTGTCAGTCAAATTGCGACAGTGCTGTAAGCTGAAAATCGGTCTGGGCAGCAAGTGGCTAAATATGGCGTTTAGATTTGATGGAATTTTTGTCCATAGGTATTGAAAACAGTGAGTAGCCCATCTAAAAGGAAAGTTAGGCCGTAGGCCTGTCAGTGTGGAGTGTGGGAGAGAAACATTAAGAACCTCTGATTTTTGGAGGTTTACTTAGAAATTGCACAGGGCACCAAAGTTTTTCAGTTCCCATAATAGGGAGGGTAAGGAAGTTAGAGGTTCCATGATAAAAAAAAGAATGGTTGTCGTCATAGGCCGCCACCTTATGGTGGTAAGTAAAGGTTTGGACTCCCTTCACACCTTGGTTATTTCGTATGTGTTAAAAAAATGGTTCTAGGGTGCAATTGACTCTGTCAAAGGCCTTTTCGGCATCAGTAGACAGAAGCATCAGAGGGGTGTTGAGTTACTTGTCTGACATAATAATATTTAGGGTTCCGATGGTATTGTCTCTTGCCTCTATGGTTTGGATAAACCCTACCTGATCTAAGGGGATAAGACGTTGCATGATGATGTTCAATCTGGTTGCAATGATTTTGGTGAATATCTTAAGGTCACAATTTAAAAGCCAAATGCTATGGTAGCTACCATACTGTAGCAGGTCTTTGTCTGGTTTCGGATTGACAGAGATGTTAGCCCTTAGTAGCTCATAAGCGACCCTCTGGTCATCAATAATAGCATTAAAGGCTTCTAAAAAGTAAGGCGTGAGCTGCGATTGTAAGGTCCTATAGTATGCTAGTGTAAAGCCATCCAGACCTGGGTCTTTCCCTGGCTGGGTAGCAGCTATGGTCTCTGCAAGTTCCTCAGCCGAGAGAGGTTGGAATAAAGATTCACATTCATCTTGCATAAGCAAAGGAAGTTGAGCTTCCTGTAGGTAATTTGATATTTCAGAAAGAATAGTACAGTAGTGTGTTGAGAGGCTGAAGGAGTAGATCTAAAGTTTTTTTAAATCCGAGTAGAACTTGTGGAAGGTGCGAACAGGCCACAAATTTGTTCGAACATGCGAACACTGTTAAAGTCTATGGGACATGATGTGCTCATTTTAAAGGTAATAATGCAAGTTATTGTCATAAAAAGTGATTAGGGACCTGGGTCCTGCCCCAGGGGACATGTATCAATGCAATTTTTTTTTAAAATTGCAGTTTTTTTGGGGAGCAATGATTTTAATAATGCTTAAAGTGAAACAATAAAAGTGAAATATTCCTTTACATTTCGTACCTGAGGGTGTCTATAGTATGCCTGTAAAGTAGTGCATTTTATTCTTTATTTTTTTCTGCTTTCCAAAAATATATGATGTTTGGGGGTTTTAAGTAAATTCAGGCATAAAATGTGCGTAAAAAAAAGAAAAGAGGAAGTGGACTTGGGTACCTGTAAATAGGGATGAGCCGAACACCCCCCCCCCCCGTTCGGTTCGCACCAGAGACTTCGAACAGAGCGACCGTTCGCACGGACATTTAGAACCCCATTGACATCTATGAGACTCGAACGTTCAAATTCAAAAGTGCTCATTTTAAAGCCTAATATGCAAGTTATTGTCGTAAAACATCTTTGAGAACCCGGGTCTTGCCCCAGGGAACATGTATCAATGGAAAAAAAGGTTTAAAAACGGTAGTTTTTTCTGGAACAGTGATTTTAATGTTGCTTAAAGTGAAAAAAAAATTCCTTTAAATATCATACCTGCTGGGTGTCTATAGTATGCCTGTGAAGTGGCACGTGTTTAGAACTGTCCCTGCACAAAATGAGATTACTATAAGAAAAAAGTAATTTAAAACTGCTTGCGGCTTTAATGTAATGTCTTGTCCCTGCAATATGGATGAAAATCATTGATAAAAATAGCACAGACACAGGCAGTACACACCACATAGCTTTAGGTGCAAAACTGCAGAGGACAAAGCAGTACACACTACGTAGCTTTAGGTGCAATCTGCAGAGGACAAGGGCAGTACACACCACGTAGCTTAAGGTGCAAACTGCAGAGGACAAAGGCAGTACACACACCACGTAGCTTTAGGTGCACACTGCAGAGGACACAGGCAGTACACACCACGTAGCTTTAGGTGCAGTCTGCAGAGGACACGGGCAGTACACACCACGTAGCTTTAGGTGCACACTGCAGAGGACGCAGGCAGTATACCACGTGAGAATACTGCAGCTAGCGCAATCACCTGCCTGCCAGTAAATTAGAAAGAGCTGATCTAGCTAAACTATACAGTGTATAAATATATATACAACTCCTTGGATGCATATATATCCTCTACACACTGTAACTTTAAGGCCCCATACACACGATCGGACATATCCGATGAAAACGGTCCGCGGACCATTTCCATCGGATATGTCCGATCGGGAGTTTGATCCGATGGCGTGTACACACCATCGGATCAAATTCCCCGCCGCCGGACGGCGCGGTGACGTGGCGTGACGCGGCGGTGACGTTGACGCCGCCGCGTCACCGCCACGTCACCGCACCAGGAAGTAAAACACTTCCGCGCATGCGCCGAATCCATTCGGCAGCGGCGCGGCGGCGGTGGGGGCCGACATGTCTGCTGGTAAGTGTAAGCTTGCTTTGAAATCTGTCGGGTGGAGAAATCTGTCCGCTAGCCCATACACACGAGCGGAGATGTCTGCTGAAACGGTCCATCGGACCGTTTTCAGCGGACATATCCCCTCGTGTGTACGCGGCCTAACTGACTAGGCTGCCTGCTCTATCTACCCACTAAAAATGACACACTCTCTCTCTGTCTTCTCTCTTTTAACCACCGCAACACACTACACAAGGCCAACCTGCAGGCAGCCTTTTATAGTGTGGAGCGTGTACTAAACCCCCTGAGCCATAATTGGCCAAAGCCACCCTGGCTTTGGCCAACTATGGCTCTCCGTTTTTTTGCAAGCTGTGATTGGCCAAGTATGCGGGTCATGGTGCATGCTTGGCCAATCATCAGCCAGCAATGCACTGCCGCAAGGGAATTATGGACCGTGAAACGCAACTCGAATTTGGCGTGATTGTCCCAAAACGTTCGTATTCGAGTCGAACATGAATCAGATTCGAATACAAAGCTCATCCCTACCTGTAAAAAAGATACCTGCTCCCCTATTCAAAAAGGGTGCATTCCAGTTATAGGTTGGGGGAAGAAAGCAATGAGAGGAACTGTCTGTGTTGCAATATAATTTTCTTTAAATATTTTCTTGCACTTTTTCCTCCCATTAATATTTAAAAATTGCTAAACTGATTCTCTAAATGCTCTACACAAAAAACGAAAGAAGCCTTTGTAGGGCAGCCCTCTTGAGGGTCGCAAGATAAATCAATACTCCTCTGGTTGCCCTGACCCTGCGAGTCCTCTGCCGCCTCTAATGCCGCGTACACACGATTGGAAATTCCGACAAGAAAACCGTTGATTTTTTTCAGATGGAATTTTGCCTCAAACTTGTCTTGCATTTTTGGGGGATATTTATGATAGCAAAAAGTGAAAAATATTGCTTTTTTTTCAAAATTGTCGCAATTTTTTTGTTTATAGCACAAAAAATAAAAATCACAGAGGTGATCAAATACTACCAAAAGAGAACTCTATTTGTGGGGAAAAAAAGGAAGTCAATTTTGTTTGGGTGCAACGTCCCATGACCGCACAGTTAAAGAAACTCAATGCCGTATCGCAAAAAGTGCTATGGTCAGGAAGGGGATACATTTTTTCTAGGCTGAAGTGGGTAAACTCTGTTACCTTCATGTTTGCATGGATGACCTATAGGTCAGAATTTCGACAGCAGATACTGTGATGGGCATAAAATATGTGGTGGCAGCTATTGTTTGTTTATGTAAAGGGTTAACTTCAGAGTTAACAGACACCAGTGATGATCACTCTGAGGCTGCTGGGGCTCAAATTGTTGTCCCACAAGCCGGAAAATATCTGTGCAGGATGAAGCTATGCATGCCATCATTACAGTTACATTTCCTTTTTATTATAGATTGATTTATGTAAGGAAAACAAAATAAAAGATGTTCAAGATTTTAAGAGCATAGTGCACCCAGCCTAACACTAATCTTCAGTTCCAGACTAAATTAAAATTAATTGTGTACCCTGAGCAGCTATGCAGAAGTAATTGAATGTGACATTTGGATGTAAAGTACCAAACTGATTACAAAGAATAGGTTGCCATGAGCATTCTGGCATTAACTGAGGGCCACGCCATAGCAAGATTTGGCTTCAGCATGCTACTTTTAAAGGATAAAACAAGATGGCACCAGTGCACACACATACCCTGTGGAAAAGAATATGCTGTACAATACATCCTTTTCTCCAGACATATAACTGAAACCCTTCACATGAAGTGCTGTCATCCCCATAAAAACAACATTTTGTCACAAATATTCTTGTCAGTTAAAGCTGTCTATTGTTTTAGCTTTGTCCTTGCCTATTTTTATTGTCAGTATATTTCTGTTTGAATGCAGACCTGTCAGCTCTTGGAACTAGAATTTGGCTGCTCAGAAAAATAAATGTTAAAACAAAACATGCGATGACACCCAACAAAATTATACAGAATGAGGATATCCTATTTAGAGATGAGTACCAACCAAATACCTTCCGCAATAATAAATAGTAGCTAATAAACAAATATTTTTTTTTTCTTTAACATATTTTACAGATACCAATGGAGACAACAATATTAAAAATGTCAGTTGATGTATATGTAGCACCCTCTAATGTGCTACTACTTTTAGAGTTTGTAAAAGCATATTCTGACTCAGACCCTGTGAGTCTGTAATTGGGCCAGGGTTACTAGAGTTCAGGGCAGCATGACTCATACAGGCAGCTCTCTGGTACCCCCCCCCCCCCCCGGTTCTGGAATGTTGGAAAATGTTCTGGAATCTACAGGGCAGAGGCTAGGAGGGTTGTCTAGTATATTTACCGGCCATTAGACAATCCCCAGGAATTGGGCCTGGCACGGGACTAAATGAGCCTTTAAATATACAGGAATCATGCTGGGGAGGGAGTCGGGTGAAAGATGGAGAGGCAGTGCTGAGGAAAACTGTTAGTGACCGTCAAGGGGGGGGCTCTACCTCAGGCCGGGGCTCAGGTGGCTGACCTGAAAGGATCCTATCACAGAAAAAGTTGGAAGGAGGCTTTACTCAGAGGCAGTGGGAGCAAGGAGCACAGTGTGAGTACAGAAGCACAGTGCAGGGACTTACAGGGGGGACGGGGACTGCCATGTGTAATGTGTTTCCCTGGAAGGTAGCAGTGTAATTAAATTGTCAGGGAGCCAACCCTGTTAGTCCCCGATCCCTGCACATGCGCAGTAGAGCCGCGCTCCGGCGCGTCCCTGTGCGTGAATGCGCACATGCATGGTCTGGCGGCACGGCGCATGCACGGGCACCCCCGGGCACGCATCCCCTCGGAACCAATCGGAGGCTTGACCATGCTATTTAAACCAGCTCCTGTCTCATGGTGGGTTGTTGATTTGTCTTCAGCTTGTGCTTGGACTCTCTGCCACCTTACCTGAATCACTGACCCGGATTTCCGTACGACTCTGCTCTCTCCCTGAAGTTGACCTTGGCTTTGCTTCCTGGATATGCTGTCTTCTCCACCCCCTGACCTCTGGCTTGACTTTGGACTTGTTGCTCTCTCCAACCCTTGAACCTTGGCTTGCATCCCGGATCTGCCTCCAGTCTCTCCCGCTCTGTATCTACCTAGTACTACCCAAGCTACCTGCTCCACAGCTCAGTACAGTTACAACTACCTGCTCTGCACCAGCCATGTGTCTCCCGGACCGTCTGCTCTGCTCACTGCCACCACCAGGGGCTCCCAGTCAAGTCTTCAGCCAGAACTCCAGCTGCCTATCCAGAACCCTGCTGGCGCCGGTGCCTCGTGGTGCCTTCCTCCCCTGTCCCAACTCCAGGGGACGGTGTGTGCCGGGTCGCAATGGTAAGCCGCCCTCGGCATCTCGGCTTCGGTGAGTACGCAGTCTGACATAAATATTCCCTACCTTGCCCTGGGAGATCTCCAGAGTGTCATTAAGGTGGACTGGTGAAGCATGTCAGTCAGGTAAGCTAACATTTCCTGCAGAGGTAGAGCTGGGACCAGTGTCTACAAGGGAGAGAAGGTGCTCCAGGATACAGTTCACAACACATTGTGCTAACGAATAAAAGGGACTGAGAGTTCCCAGCCTGTAAGGGGCTGTTGCTAATATAACAGAGGCTGTTAGCCTGTGCAGAGGAATTAATTAGAGTTGTATATAGGAAGGAAGTTGTCCCTGGGTTTTGTTACTTTTAATTTGGGCATCCCATAATTCCTATCTCCATCCAAGTTATTACACCCTAATAAAAACACAAAAACAAAGCTCAAGAATTGTTCACTGTGTCTGGACAAAATCTGAAAATGTTACGTGCCTGGCTGAGCAGCAGTGGGGAACCCTATCACTTGCAGACCCTACGGGGGTAGTACTAAAATACATTTATATCAATTTATAAAATGATTTAACTGACACATGTCAATAAAATGTACCGTATTTTCCGGCGTATAAGGCCTTGTACACACGAGGGAATAAATCCGCTGAAACTGGTCCGACAGACCATTTCATCCGAAAAATCCGCTCGTCTGTATGGGCAAACGGACCATTTTGGCCGGATTTCTCCTGCGGAAAAATTCCAAAGCATGCTTTGAAATATTTCCGCCGGACACATGTCTGTCGGATATGTCCGCTCGTTAGTACACAAAAGCATCGGACCAAAAACCCGCGCATGCTCAGTCAAAACGATTGGACGGGAGCACTCGTTCAGGTAAAACTCGCGTTTGCTTGGGACCTGGCACATTCGTCACCTAAACTCTCTATATAGTGTCCTGTTTCTAGCGTTTTTTTGTTCTTTGTTCTCTTGCTAGAAGAAACCCGTTCTCTTGCTGATGCAATTTTGTCCCGATGTCACATACTGAAAGCTTGCATTTTCGTTAGTGTTTTTTCTATTTGACACTGTTTGCTAGCCAGATGTCCCCACATTTGTTTCCGTTCTCCACATATTTATTATGGCTATTTTGACTTAATGTTGAGCGTATCATATTAATTTTTTTGGTGTGCTTTTTTTTTAATTGTATTTTACGGTTTAGGAATATTTCCAAATTATGTTATTTTTGTTGTTTCATCATGTTTTTTTTTTTTTTTTTTTAATTCCCTTTTATTTTCCCAACTTATGTCATTTTATTGTTTCATCCTTTTATTTTTTCCCTTTTTTTGGGGGGGGGGTGTTTTCATTTTTTGAATATTTTAAGCTTCTTTTGGGTTTACCAAGTTCTACCACAAAAGTCCCCCCCCCCCCCCCCAAGGAGTTTGTGTCCTTTGCAAATGCCACATTTTATTTTACAAATGTCTGATGCTTACTCACCACAGTATAAAACACAATAGACAAGGTTTGAAAGTAACTACAAAAGCCATTTATTTCCGGCCAAAAAAGAAATTATAAATCACCAGAACGGCAGCACTTGATGAAATTGCAACATACATGCAGACTTGGGAATTACAACATGATTAAGGATAAATTTAGTAACCTCAGGAGTCAATAACAAAAATCAGAATCAGCAGCGCATGAACAAAGGAACCCAAGCTGTGCTACTCCAACAAGCTCAGTTTTTTGGACAATCAACTGGATGGCAGGGAATCACCTTCTCGACTTCTTTCCAGACTTCCTTCCAGCGAAACTTCCACAGGTCTGTCCACGGACCCTTGCAGGTGGGGGTGATGTGGCAGCAGGAGGAGGATGATGATGATGGGGAGCAGGCCAGGCCGGGTCACACAGCACAGTGTCCCTGCTCAGCTCGTCCCTTTTCATCCTGGCCAGGACCTTATTAATCAGGTCCTTGGCCAGGCTTTTTTGCTCCTCCCCCCCTTGGTTGAGTTCATTGGCCACAAACGCACTGTAGCATTCCGTGGGGTTGAGGGGGGTCCTCATGATTTCAGCAGCCTCCCGTATAACCTCCAGGCTCTCGTCGTGCACCACACTCCTGCGCCTCCTTGCAGCTGGTGGCCTCATCTGGAGGGGAGGAACTTGGCTGATGGTGCTCAGCCTGGGCCTGGGGACCTGCTGCACCTCACTTGGCCCGGCCTCCTCCTGGCTGCCACTCCCCCCTTCCGCCTGGCTGACATGGGCCTCAGGAGCTGCCACCTCCTGGCTGGTCTCTTCTTCCTGTGTATAAAAAAGGGACAGGTTGTAATATTTTGCACAATCAATCACACACATTTTCTTTCTCTAGACTGTTTTAGTTAGTATTAATTTTAATTAAACAGACTGTCCTTCTGACCCCTGCATTTGGCATCCCTGACACCTATTTGTAGGCCCACAACTTTGGTTTTTCTTCCCAAGGTTTGTTTTTTGTTTACCAGATCAACTCACTAATTCAAAATAAATAGCAGCACCAAAATATGTTGGAAAATACTATACCTCATCGAAGATGGCCAGATCTGGCTCCATGTCAGCCAGCCCCGCTTCAGATTCTGCAGGGCTCCTGGGATCCGGGTAGGAAGGCTGGAAGTTAGTGTTGAATCAGAAGACCTGCCATCCAGTTCATAGATCAAAAAACTGAGCTCTTTGTAGTACCAGAGCTTGGGTTCCTTTTTCTTAGCTGCTGATTTTTGATATTTGCGTTTTTTATAGACATTTCTGTAGCTTCTCCTGAGGTTATTAAATTTATACTTAACCATGTCGCCTGTGCAACTTGGCACCCAAGTGTGCAGGTATGTAGCAATCTCATCAAGTGCTGCCGCTCTCTTCACGGTGTCTAAATATTCCGGGTGCTTGGTGTCCCAAAGAAGGGGCATATCCCGATATCGGTTGATAAGCTGCATTGTTGCATCCTTCCCTTTGAGCAAATCCATTTTTAACGGCTTTCAGTTCCTAAAATTACCTTCAATAGTAATGTCTAGAATAGAAAATGACAAACAAACACAAAGCACAACTTAAAAAAGGCTCAGCTTTGAGATTATAAAAATATGTGCACATTCATTCATTTTAGAGCAACTACAGTATACAAACACAGTGTCTTCTGCTGCTACATAGCTGGCCAGCTCTGCCGCATTGTTGTAGCCCCCAAAAAAGGTGTCATGCAGAGCCATTTGTTTAAGTTGTAGCATGTAGCATGTAGATAAGAACACATCCACCATGAATATTAATGCTAGCACTCATCAAGGCACTAGTTCATGTGTAGCTATCATGCCCCTCAGCATTGATGGCAGAAAACACTAACTACTTATCTCTGTACAACCAACACACAACAATACTTGCATGATCTGACTGCATACTCTAAAATCCAAATAAAGAGGATAGAGCATTCTCTACATATATCTTGATGAAGTGATGTGTACAAGCACTTGGCTTTCTAAATTTTATGGTGGGCCCCAAAATACCTAAATAACAGTAGCACAAAAAAGTGTGCAAACAACATTGAAAAGCCCCATCCCCCATGGCTGTTCAAATTCTAGGCCTCTGATCCGATGTTTTCATTTACCTTTGTCTCTCTCTCTCCTCGTTTCCGCTCGAGTAATCTCCGCGTAACCTACGTAATCACGTTGTTTCCATTATATCCCCACGCAATCAAGAAACGCCGCCCTCGTCTCCGCCCATGACGTACCAATTCCTGTTTTCCACGCCCCTATGCAATGTTGATTGGAAAATATGGCGATGTTACATGAGCGCACATTAGCCTCTGATCGGGATCAGGAAGGGACAGAGGCCGGAACGTCCAGATCCAGGCCAAAACGATACAAGGCCACAAACATGTCTCTACAAGAGATGGTGGAGATGGTGTCCATCCTGCGACGGAAGGACTATGATGGTGAGCATGGACCATACAGCTCCCCTAACCGGAGGAAGTCCAAAATTATGGATAAGGCGGCGAGGAAACTTTATGAGATGTTTGGGGTCACCAGGTCAAAAGAGCAGCTCCGGAAACGCTGGTCCGACTTAAAACTGCGCGAGTCAGAGCAGTATCGCAAAATCAAGAAAATCATAGAAAAAAGTAAGTACTTTAAAATGTCTTTGGAGCGCCTATTGTTTTTTTAAATGTTTTGCCATGTCTATTTCGCCATCTGCCTCGTTGGCCTGCTTGTATTTTTGAACCCCTGCATTGTAAAATTAGTAATATTTGTCTAATAAATCCGATGACTTGCCACGATCGTAGGCAACATCGTTCCATCACCTAGTTTCTCCTAAATCCGCGGGTCCAGGAACATCACACCTGGACGTGGCTATTTGGCGAAAAACATCGTTTATAGAAACAATGTGGAAAATATGATGTGTTTGTGCAAACTAAGTTGATTTTAAAAGGCAAACAGGATTCATTCATTCACACAGTGATGAGATAACCTAATAAGCAGCTGTTTTCACATCTGTAATTTAAAGAACCTGTGTCTCCCCCCATAAAATACTAATTTGTACTTTTGGTGAAGGGACTCCAAAAACTACTTATTCAGGAGGCCAGTCATGTGTGTCACTTCACCAAAAAGGCTCATTATATCACAGCTTGGGAGAAGTCATCTACCAAAAAAATGAATATGTTTTTTTGCTGGAATAAGCCCAAAACTACAATTGTAACGCCACTTCTAAGCAATGTTTGCAAATTAGGCCCTCCAAAAATATCTGGTTGCTGATGAGTTTCCTTTTTTTTGTTGTTTTTTAGGGGAAAGAAGAGGACAGCGCTATGAGGAGTCAGGGAGGCCCACACTGTCTCCAAAATGTCAAAAAAAAATTGTGGAGGACGAGGATGACGAAGAAGGAGAGGAGGAAGGGAGAGAGGAGGAAGGCAAATTGGTGGAGGAAGGCGAATTGGTGGAGAAAGGCGGATTGGTGGAGGAAGGCGGATTGGTGGAGGAAGGCGGATTGGTGGAATTAGGCGGATTGGTGGAATTAGGCGGATTGGTGGAATTAGGCGGATTGGTGGAATTAGGCGGATTGGTGGATGATGTCGGATTGGTGGAGGAAGGAGAAGTTGAAGAAGAAGGAGAAGTTGTAGAAGATGTTGAACTTCTCAGTACAACAGGTCAGTGACACCCCAGCTTTGCAGGGAAAAAGACATGTAGATAGGCCTGCACCTTACTTACAATGTTTTTTTTTATTTTGTCATTTTTAGGGGATGAAGATGGGATTAGCACATCTGTTGCTCCTAATTTTTCTCGTGCAAGTGCACAAATCCTAATACAGCAGATAATGGAGTGCAACACGGAGCTGGCCAATATGAGGGAAAGGATGTGGTGATGGACCAAAACTTCAAAAACATGCTAGATATTTTGGGACGTATATAGAAGACTATCCCCCCCATCTGCCCCCCCTGCCCCCCCCCCCCTAGTCCCTAGTCCTTGTCCCTAGGAGATGATGCTGTATAGCTTAGTAGTGTTGAAGGTAAAAATATGCAGGTAGGCCAAACAAAATTAACCTGGAAAGCTTAACAACATGCATGGGGAGAAAAGGGAACATTCTGCACACAGCATATTACAATCATGGCAATTAGGAAAACCAACAAAAAAAGTTTCTAAAATTGGCATACATTATATATTAAAGACACAGATTGTGATGTTAAAGGAGGAAACTTACCGTAATAAACTCCTCCTGCATCTCTTGTATAATAGCAGAACATGTTTCCGGTATGATGACCCCAAGCGCCTGGTGAGAGATGCCTGTTGAGAACTTGAGGTCCTGCAGGCTCCTCCCAGTCGCCAGGTACCGCAACGTGGCAATAAGCCTCTGCTCAGCCGGAATGGCTTGGCGCATCACAGTGTCCTGCCTCGTGATATAGGGGGACAGGAGATCCAGCAGACGGTGGAAAACGGGGTTCGTCATATGGAGAAAGTTCCTGAAGTCATCAGGATTATTCTCCCGGATCTCCCTAAGCAGAGACATATGAGAGAATCGGTTACGCTGCCGCAACCAATTCTTGGCCCAGGAACTCCTCCTCCTACTGTTCCTGTCCAATTCACTGGAATGCACACAGACTCCAGAACAAAACCCATAAACAGCACGAACTCGTGAAAAGTTGCGCTGCTGCTCCATCATAGCTTCAAACCGGCCGGCTGGTCAGTCAAGAACACACTCAAACAGAAAGCACCCCCAAATACAGCAATACCTGCAAAGATCGCACGTCAAACAGATACGACCATACAGGGCGGCACTGCAAAGCAGAAACGCCGCGCACGGCGACACTGAATAACAAATACAAGCCCACAAGCACACACTGAACCCGAAAATACGACCTGTTAAGCGCGGAGACTGAAAAGCACGAATCAGCTCTAACCAAACCTTCGCTAACACGGAACTAGCAAAAGTGGAACAGAGGGCGGCGCCGTAGGCTTTGGCATTCCCCTTTATAGTGACGTCGTACGTGGTTTACGTGCCCGCGTTCTGGTCCGCTGGGATTTCTGTCCGATGGTGTGTACGCTCATCAGACCAATGGACAAATTTGCCTTGTCCGCTGGGAAATATCCGTCGGATGTTTCCGACCGGATAAATTACATCGTGTGTACAAGGCCTTAGACGACTTTCTAGCCCCTTAAAATCTTCTTAAAAGTCGGGGGTCGTCTTATACGCCGGTAACCTAACAGCTTACCTTACCAGAATCACGGCCGTACGATTTTTCAAAAGCCGCGCCTCCGACGTCTTCTGTTCCGTGATAGGCTGAAAACAATCAGCTTCCCAGGAGGCACTGTGTTCAGTGTCCGCCTATCACGGAGGCCCTCTCGTCCTGTGTTTGGTGTCCGCCTATCACGGAGGCCCTCTCGTCCTCGGACGAGAGGGCCTCCGTGATAGGCGAACACTGAACACAGTGCCTCATGGGAAGCTGAATGTTCCGCCTATCACAGAACAGAAGACGTCGGAGGTGCGGCTTTTGAAAAATCGTACGTCCGCGATTCTGGTAAGGTAAGCTGTTAGGTTACACGGCCGCAATTCGCATGGGATAAGGTAAGGGCACGGTCTGGTCATGTAATGGGGCACGGTCTGGTCATGTAATGGGGCACGGTCTGGTCATGTAATGGGGCACGGTCTGGTCTGTAATGGGGCAGGTCTGGCATGTAATGGGGCACAGTCTAGTCATGTAATGGGGCACAGTCTGGTCATGTAATGGGGCAGGTCTGGTATGTAATGGGGCACAGTATGGTCATGTAATGTGGCAGGTCTGGTCATGTAATGAGGCAGGTCTGGTCATGTAATGGGGCAGGTCTGGTATGTAATGGGGCACAGTCTGGTCATGTAATGGGGCAGGTCTGGTCATGTAATGAGGCAGGTCTGGTCATGTAATGGGGCACAGTCTGGTCATGTAATGGGGCACAGTCTGCCATGTAATGGGGCACAGTCTGGCATGTAATGGGGCACAGTCTGCCATGTAATGGTGGCACCGTGAGGCGAGGCATGACTAGTAGGAAGGGGGTAGTCTTATACGGTGAGTATATCACAAAACCAACATTTTGGCTGGAAAATTAGGGGGTTGTCTTTTACGCCGAGTCGTCTTATACGCCGGAAAATACGGTATCTATGCATTTGAATGTATAAATCCCCGTTCCAACAGGAACTCCCTAATTTCAATGACAATTAACAAATTATTACTTCCTTTACTTGCAAATACAGATATCAGAGTACATATTCCAAATATCAAAGTCACTGGTAAGACAGCCTCCCATATGGACGTGTTTTATAGTCTGCTTACTCAGGATGGAACAGCATCACACTAAACAGAAAAAAATCATAACTTAGTCAAATATATACAAAACATTTTAAGTTATAATAAACATATTTAATTTATTGACAAGTATTATCCATATACAGTATGTACAGCCATCAATGCAGTCCAAAATCTATTCCTTGGGTAAACACGGGGACAGAAGGAAGACAGCCAAAGTGAGGGAAGCGAGGAATGCCACCCAAATGTTCTATATCCTAATTGTATGTATCACATGTAATTAACAAATCTTGACATTGCATTGGTTGCCTCACTTCCACATATAATATTCCCTCTCCTAACAATTCTATCATGAACCATGAACCCTTAAATTTAACAGGTTAATTATGACATTAAGGGACTGAGAGACAGGCAATTTGACACTCAGCCTATATCCACATGGAGCACAGGCTTTATGCATCTGGATGAAGAGTAGCTTGGATTTCCTTTAATACCCTCCCTTCCTTCTTCTGTTGTAGATATCACAAGAGACAATTCACCAAGATTCTTTCTCATGTTAAAGCATGTTCCTATGCAATGCTGTATTGTTTTTTACACTCATTGTTATAAGTAACTTATCCTCATGGACTTAAAGCAAAATGAGAGCTAGGAGCCCCATGGCACGGTCTCATTGCTAAAAACACCTACCAATTATGCAAATGTGTCACACTATAAAAAACAAATATGAACATGAAAGCCAGTCTTAGCTTACGATGTAACTGTTGATGCAATGATTAAAAAAAAAAAAAAAAACAGACATAATTTATAAATAGTTTTGGATCCCCATGGATCTGAATGTTGTGTCTCCTCTCCTTCCTTTCAGTAAATGTATTTCTATTCATACTGTAAACAGTGCAGCAAGTATAATTTTATATCTGTCATTGCTTTTCTATACGTTTTCTCTATTTTAAAGTATAAGTATACCAAGGTCCCAGAGGTCCAGCCTATCAACTTCTTTGTAACCTTTCAGGATATTTTAAATCCAATACTAAAATCTGTACAGATGACAGAAAAACACAATTTACCTTTCTGTAAAATGTAAACTACATCTATGCAACTGTTTATAAATGTTAAACCATGTTCACCGAAGATCAAGTGAAATTGCACCTTTTAAGATCTACATCCAGTAAATTTTCATTTTAACAGCTGGACAGGAGTTCAATTTATATTACAAAATTTTTATAATACTTCATGTCATGTCAGTGAACCAAGATAAACTCTATTATTACAAACAGAGAAAGGATTTTTGTTGGAGACTGTATAATACGATGGAAAAAAATATATATATATCTCTCATATCTGTTAAAATGGGTAATCCGGGGCTCTGGGCAAGGGAAACAAATTGTCTCTTTGCGAACTCATGAATTTTAATGAGTCATTTTGTTATAATGCTAATAATCAATTGGTCCAGAGTCCTACAGCGGCGGACAGAATAGGTTGTTGAAAGGTCATTGCTATTCTTTATGCAAACTTTTCAGGACTCCTGGAGTTTAATGCATTCTACGTACAGCATTACTGTAAAATGATTAATTTGATTATTTTATTTGGCTTTTTTACATCATTACTGTTACATGAAATACACGTGTCTTATGGTTGATGTAAAAATAAGTGTCACACTTGCAAAGAATGGTTATTTTTTTTCCTGAATTACAGTAGTTATCTAATTTCTTCTATATGTTGGCATTTGAACATAATCACTGGGTAATGCATTTGGACATCAGCTTTTTTCTATGGATTTCCAATTATATGCCTTGCTCTTGATGAATGGTAATGCAATTCTTTTCATTCAGATACGTTTTTAACCACTTAAGGACCGCCTACTGCACATTTACATCGGCAGAATGGCACGGCTGGGCACATCAACGTATATATACATTGATTTTAGTACCCGGTCGTGGGCGCGCGCCCGCGACCCGGTCCGAAGCTCCAGAACTCCCAAACTGCAACTATCATTTCCACAGTAAACAATGCAATTTAAATGCATTTTTTGCTGTGAAAATGACAATTGTCCCAAAAATGTGTCAAAATTGTCCGAATTGTCCGAAATATTGTTGCAGTCACGAAAAAAATCGCTGATCGCCGCTATTAGTAGTAAAAAAAAAAAAAATTAATAAAAATGCAATAAAACTATCCCTTATTTTGTAAACGCTATAAATTTTGCGAAAACCAACCGATAAACGCTTATTGCGATTTTTTTTTACCAAAAATACGTATAAGAATACGTATTGGCCTAAACTGAGGAAAAAAAAATGAAACGCAGCAAAATCACAGTAAAAATGCATATGCAAGGGTTTTGCACAGAACAGCCCTGATCCTCCTTATCTCTGATCTCCCAATGGTGCTCCTGGTGCCTCCTCTTCTCCGAGGGCCTCAATAGCAAGCCACTTGCTATGGGGAAACTTGCACATGCTCTTTCCCGAGTCCTGCTCTGTGTGTCCATATGACACATAGAATGAGGCTCTGCCCTGCTTCCCGTTCCCTCCTCACTGGCTGTGAGTGACAGCAGTGGGAGCCAATGGCTTCTGCTGCTGTTTCTCAGCCATTGAGGAGGCAAAACCCAATAGAGCAGCCCCTCTTATGCATATCACTGGATAACAAGATAATTGAGCTTGAGTAAGCATTAGAGGGAACTGTGAGAGGGAGCTGCATACGGAAGTTTTTTTACCTGCATGAATATGCCTGCAAGTAAAAAAACCTTCAGCCTTTTGAACCACTTTGGCCACGTACACACGATCAGCCCGGTCCGATGAAACTGGTCCGACGGACCGTTTTCATCGGACCACGCTGAAGTGGTCTGATGGTCTGATGCGCGTACACACCATCGGACCAAAAATCCGATCAGACCAGAACACGGTGACATAGAACACAACGACGTGCTGAAAAAAGGAAGTTCAATGCTTCCATGTGTCGACTTGATTCTGAGCATGCGCGGGTTTTTGGTCCGATGCTTTTACGTACTAACCATCGAATCTGTCCGACGGACAGGTGTCCGTCGGACAGATTTTAAAGCAAGTTTTAAAACTTTCGTCTGACGGACAACGGTCCGATGGGCCGTACACACCATCAAACTGGTCCGATGAAACTGGTCTGATCGTGTGTACGCGGCCTTTAAGGTCATATAAAGATCTATAAAATCTAGAGAAAATGCAGTGTAGCTCTCAGTCTTTCTTCTGTGCACATCCTGGAAAGCAGGGCATCCTGCTTCATTACTTGTGGTCATACCAGACTTAACAGCAGGCAAAATGAGAGTTCAGGAGTATTCTCTTTTAGGTTTGTCAGCAAGTGGTGAGATACTCCCAATAGAAAATCATGTCTAAAGGGATGCAGATCCTGCAGTTTTCCTCATTAATGCCCTACATGTGCTGCAGCTGATTGATAATTATGAAACCACTCCCATTAGATTCACTTTCAACATGGGCACAGACAAACACACAGGGATTTATTCAGAATAACAAAAGGAAGGAATCTGCAACAAAGTTTGTAAAAATCCCCGTAATGTACATAGAGTTTGAAGAAGGGATTTTTTTTTCTCAACAAAAGTGGAGTTACTCTTTAAGTTATGACTTAAAACGACACTATGCCCAAATACAACAATGACCTATGATACAGTCTGCCAGTAGCATTAACATAGCAAGCATACTTTGTTTTTCTGTGTCGGCCTGTAACATAGTTTATAACCCGGTGATCTGGACCGTAAGTCTGTTGCTTTTCAAACATCCTATGATGTCTAGCAAAAGTGTGAGTTAGAGGATTCAGACAAATCATTACATTTTTAATTCATTTATGTAAAACATTTTAAAAACTGCTTAAAAAGTGTTAGCTGGAGTTGGGCTTTAAATTGTTAATCATTATGTAAAATCCATCCAATCCTGATAGCCCATCTAACAATACCCTCTCCACTGCTTGATAATGCTGCTGTCCAATAAGAGGCTACATTGCTCCTCCATAGTGGAGGAGTGAATGTAGCCACCCTAAGACAGGAGGCGTGTTACTGGCTGATCACCATAGGCGCTCGCTGAACTTTTTTCAGGGGGGGGGGGGCATAATTTTAAGGTTATCCATGCTCGGTCCCTTTTTGACAATGTCATGAAGGGGAGGGGCTTAGTCATTATCACATAAAGCGCAGGCATGCAAAGGTTTGAGAAACCTGCCGCAACTATCAAGCAACTAGCAACTTTGAATAACAATATCATAAAAAATTGAGGCACCCCCCCCCCCAAGGAAATAACAACCCCCAGGATCAGTGCCAGTTTCTGCAATAACAATCTCCAGCTTTGCTGTCAGTTTCCCGTCTCATAACTTGCTTTTGAGTATGCGTGGGTTTAAAAACGTTGTTAACCTTCTTAGGCCGCGTACACACGATCAAATTTATCTGCTAAAAATGGTCCGACGGACCGTTTCAGCAAACAAATTTGATTGTGTGTACGGGCGAGCAGACAGGTTTTTCCAGCAGACAAATTTTAAAGCATGCTTTAAAATCTGTTTGCTGGGAACCCGTCTGTCCGACATGTCCGCTGGTTAGTACACTAACCAGCGGAATATCTGTCCGCACATGCGTCAAATGGATTCGAAGCATGCGTGAAAGTATTTTACTTCCCGGTTCGGTGAAGTGGCGACGTCAACGTCACCGCCACATTACCGCGCTGTCTGCCGGCGGGGATTTTGGTTTGATCGTGTATACACGATCAAACCAATATATCCCAGGAGACAAATCTGATCAAAACGGTCTGTCAGACCGATTTGATCGATTTATTTAGTTGTGTGTACGCGGCCTAACAGGAAGTCAGATCACAACAACAACAAAAAAAATGAATTTGGCGATTCGGAGGAGGGTTATGTACTTTTTAGTGAATATAAACTGCTAAATACCTCTTCTCATCAGTATATAGCAGTCTTGTAAATTTGATCAGTGTTCGGTTAAAGCTTGTATGAGGGGTTTTCATTCTCCCGATTGTCCTATGAGGCTGCAAGACCCCTGACCCTCTGTCTGGGTAGTGTTGATTTGCCCTGTGCTGATTATATGTACTCATCCAAGAAGAAAAAAAAACTCTCTAGCAATACACACCAAACTGAGCATGTGCAGCTTGCCCCCAATGCTCTATTCCAGGGGTCCTCAAACTACAGCCCTCCAGTTGTTCAGGAACTACAATTCCCATCATCCCTAATCATGTCTGTGAATGTCAGAGTTTTACAATGCCTCATGGGACTTGTAGTTCTGCAACAGCTGGAGGGCCGTAGTTTGAAGATCCCTGCTCTATTCCATCAGGAGATGGTTTGGGGATTGGGGAAAAGGGGAAGATTAGAGAAGACAGCCTTTTTACACAATGCAGAAAATTCATCCCTTTAGGTTCCACAGTCAATATAACGAGCATGCTTTACTGCATGTACAGATTTTACTGTTGTGGGTTTAGTAACACTTTAATAATATGTGCTTGAATAGAATAATAAAGAGTTTAGTGTCACTTTAAGTGGACCTGTTCACTTTAAGAATAGCTGCCTTTTTTTTCCTGGAAAGCATTAGAAGTTCACTCTTTAGTTTGTTGCTTTGCATTGGTCTTTAATAAAGACACAGATAATAAAATGAAAACATAATAAAATGAAAAAATAACACTCATCCTTTCTTTTGGGAAAATACTAAAATTATATGGACACACAAATGGCAAGATAATATCAATTATGCTGCTCCGCTGCCATTTCGCTAATTTTCATGCAAGATGAAATGCATTCATGTGCATCTACATGAGTCACGCAAGCTGCCTGGAGCTTGGATCTATACACAGCATCATTTGTATATATCATATGTATAATAATACTATACATAATCAAATTATTTCTCATCTCCAATTTACTGAAGCATGCAGCAGGGGTACCACAATGCGCTTGGAGGTCACAAAGGCAGCGCCAAGAGAGTAACCTTTACTCACTGTGTCAGCTGCATCATTAGCGGCCTAAAGAAAGCCTTTGTTTTATCTAAATTTAACTTGACACTGAGCCCTAACTAAAACATGCTGTGGCATTTATCAGGCCAGCTAATGTTTACTCGAGGTTGGGGACTCATAATTATATCTGTCATTGGACTTCACGCAGACTTTGCAGTGGGATGACAGTTATAAAACGCATTTTCATGTTAATCAATGTATAGAAATATGTCCTGAAATATTTCTTGCCTAATACAGAGCATGTAAGAAATACATACAGTACCATAGAGACAGCTGGGATGTTCAATGACTTTACCTTGTTTAACCTGTCGGCTTAGTTTTTTTTCAGGTTATTTTTATTTGCATTTTTCTTTAGTTTTAAGCCTCATGCACACAAGCAAACAAATACTGCTTTTTTTCTTTAAGCATCTCAATGCAGTTCCATATACCAATTTGTCTATGCATATTCTGGAATTAAGATTCATATTTTAGAGCAAGGTTCAACCACTTCAGCTGCTGAAGGATTTACCCACTTCCTGACCAATCCATTTTTTGCGATACGGCACGGTGTTGCTTTAACTGACATTTGCGCGGTCATGTGATGCTGTACACCAAACAAAATTAACATCCTTTTCCCCCCACAAATAGAGCTTTCTTTTGGAGGTATTTGATCACCTCTGCAGTTTTTATTTTTTGTGCTATAAACAAAAAAAGTAAATTTAAAAAAATAAATAGATATTTTTTCTATAATAAATATCCACAAAAAAACAATAAAAAACAAAAACACATTTCTTTATCAGTTTAGGCGAATATGTATTCTTCTACAAATTCTTAGTAAAAAACACTGCAATAAGTGTATATTGATTGGTTTGCGCTAAAGATATAGGGCCAGATCCACAAAGCACTTACGCCGGAGTATCTCGAGATGTGCCGCCTAAGTCTAAATTTGCGCCGGAATATCTATGCACCGTACCCACAGAACTAGATACGCACCAAAATATTCCCAACCGGCCTAACTTGCCTACGCCTGCACATCCTAGGCGCACATTTATTCCGTCTAGGTGCACATTTATTCCGTCCACACCATTGATTTGCTATGCAAATATGCAAATGAGGGAAATACGGCGATCCACAAAAGTAAGTTTGTCCGGCGCAGGCTACGCCCTGTGCACATCAGCTGCACGTTCGGTCTAAAGTTAGTCCTTATAAAAGCAGGTTTAAATTTGGACAATCTGTCTACATGTCAGCTAAAGCAACACCATTAGGGATGAACTGAGCAGCCACACTTGCAGGACAACAATCTGAATGCCAACATGCCAGGGGCATCCTTGCTCATAGCTATACTACTGACTTTAGATGAGCGCAGAAGGAGGAGGGCACGGGAGAGGATCTGCCGACCGCCACTGGGCAAGGTACTGGCAACACTCCATTTCCTTGCCAGTGGCTCTTTTCACCCTAATGGCTAAATGTTTTTTTCATTTGCATATGCAAATGAGGCTAGTACGGCGATTCCCGAACGCTTTTACGCCGCCCCGTCGTCGCGTACGTCGTTTACGGACTCGTAAGGTTACCCCAGCTTCTATGTGGAGTAACCTTACGAAGTTCCGTCGGATGACGTCGGGTGCCGTCGGACGCCATGTTAAGTATGGCGTCGGGTCAGCGTTGGCTTTTTCCGTCGCTTACGCCGTTTTACTATCTCGTTCGCGAATAGGGACTTGCGGAAATGACGCTCACGTTGTTTTGACGTCGGTTTCAACGACGCTTCCCGACGTGAGCTGGAGCATGCGCACTGGGCTTTTTCCCCGGCCGGCGCATGCGCAGTTCGTTCGACGCGGGGGCGCGCTTAATTTAAATACAAGCCGCCCCATTTGAATTGCGCGGGTTTACGCTTGGCGATTTACGAGACGCCGGCGAAAACTACGGAGCAAGTGCTTTGAGAATAAAGCACTTGCTCTAGTACGCAGCGGCGGCGTAGTGTAAATGGCTTACGCTACGCCGCCGAAAATATATGAGAATCTGGCCCTATGTGTGTATATAAATTGGGTGATGGCCCTCAAAATAATGGAAGACACCGACATGACACAAACAGCAACAGACAACGGAACAAAAGCACCTTGCTTCGGGGAGGGAAAAAAATGGATGTACTTTTGCAATTGAAGGGCGTATGTCTGGGCCTATTTATGCACTGGGCGTATCTCACTAAGTGACCTTAGTTCCTTTCTCACTGATTGAGCCGGGCCGAGTATTGAGCAAGTGCAGAGGGGCTCTGACCATAGTTAGCATCATGCACATGCCCAGTCTGGCTGGCCCTTCATTTGCATGGGGTCACGGCTCATTTCAATGGAACACGGTGAGAGAATGGGAGGGCGGGCTTTGGGTGGGGACCAGAGTAGAAAGTCTAGAGTAAATGTGGGGACAGCTTGTCTCTCAATGTTAACCCAATTCGGTCTTTCATATCTGGAATAAAGAGTGGAAAGTTGGGCCAGTCTAGCAGCAATATAGTATTTATGGAGGTTGGGCAAGCCCAGGCCTCCTTTGCTTCTGTGGAGAAAAAGAGTACTCTGCGGGACCCGACACCCCCGATGTACCCCAGGTGAATTTCAATATCTTACTTTGTAGAGATCTGAGATGATTTTTCCGGACTGGGATAGGTAGGGAGCGAAAGAAATATAATAATCTCGGGAGCAAGGTCATTTTAATTGAGTTGATCCTTCCCAGCCAAGAGAGACCAAGCCTGGACCAAAGATAAAGATCAGCCTCCAGTTTTTTATAGAGTGGGGGGTAGTTAAGGTCATATAGAGTCTCCGTTTTGGCCGTCAGGGTGATGCCCAGGTATTGGATCGAGGTTTCCAGTCAAACTTAAAGGATTGTTTTAGGACCGCGACTGTCTGAAGGGGGAGAGACACGTTGAGGGCCTGAGATTTGGAGAAGTTTACCGCCAGTCCCGATATCTTTGCGAAGTCAGTGAGAGTACGGCAGAGGTTGGGAATAGTAGTGATGGGAGATGTCAAGAACAATAGTATGTCATCCGCGAAGAGGGCACATTTGTGAGTCTGTTCCCCACACTTTACTCCTAATATATCAGGGTTCTAGCGTATAGCAATTGCCAGGGTCACAATTGCTATGGCGAAGACTAGAGGAGATAATGGGCACCCCTGTCTAGTGCCCCATTTGATGTCAATAGGGTTGGAGTAATGTCCTCTGATCTTTACGAGTGCTCTAGGGTTTGAGTGAAGAGCCCGCATTAGTCCCAAGAATCGGGTCCCAAAGCCCCAACGCTCCATTATAGAAAATATGTAGGACCATTGGACTGAGTCAAAGGCCTTCTGCAGGTCCAGAGACAATAAGAATCCCTTTTGAGTAGCCTCTCTCGTCCAATTAGTTTGTAAGATCTATACCAGGTCTATCGCTCGTCGAATCTGGTCTGGGCCTTGTCTGCCTGGTATAAAACCCACTTGGTCTTTATGTACGTATTGGCCTATGTACCTCGCCAGTCTATTGGCTAAGATTTTGGTGAGAATCTTGAGATCATTGTTAATAAGGGAGATCGGGAGATAATTGCTGACATCTTCATGATTTTTTTCTGGCTTGGGAATCACCGTAATAAAGGCCAAATTGATATGGGGATCCAAGGGTTCACCTTTGACTTTAGAATTAAAAAACCTGGTCAGATGTGGCGTCAGGATGTCTGAAAGGGCTTTATAATAAGGTATGGAAAGTCCGTCAGGCCCCGGGGCCGATCCCTTACGTAAACCTTTGACTACGTCCATCACCTCGTCCTTTGTGATTGGGGAGTCCATTCTGTCCCTGTGATCTGTTGACAGGGAAGTAATGGGAAGACCCTCCAAAAACTGTGAGGTTAAGTCAGCATCAGTTTGGTCGGTAGAATCATACAGTCGTGAGTAAAATCCCTAAAAGGCGTCCAGTATCTTGACTGAGTTGGTCGTGGGAGGGTGTCCCCCTATCCTAATTTTGGGCATGTTAAGGAGTCTGGACTTAGGGGTGAGTCGAGAGGCCAGGAGGGGGCCGAATTTGTCGCCCTGGGTGTAGAACTTGTGCCTGCCCCACCTGATCGATTTCTCCGCCTGGGTTGTGAGTGCAAGGTTGAGAGCTAGCTTCCCATATGGAAGAAAAATATATTTTCAATATATTTATTTAAAAAAATTATATATTTTAAATATATTTACAATATATTGGCCTACGCGAATATATTTTTACATCTATTCCAAAAATGTAAATTCAAATATATTTTCCAAAGGCATATATTTTAAAATATATTTTTTTCAATATATTTGACATATATTTTTGAGCATCTAAAAAAATGCATTTAAACATATATTTTTAAATATACTTGTAAAGGCATTCCAAAATATAATTTAAATGCATTTTCCAAAGACATATATTGAAAAATATATTTTTTAAATATATTCTTCAGATTTTTTTCAACATATATTTTTACATATATTTGTAAATGTGTTCCAAAAATATAATTTTAATATATTTTCCAAAGGCATATATGTGAAAATATATGTTTGAAAATATATTGTCCAGATATTTTTGAACATATAAAAAAATGCATTCAAACATATATCTTTAAATATACTTGTAAATGCATTCCAAAAATATAATTTAAATATATTTTACAAAGCTATATATTAGAAAATATATTTTTAAAATATGTTTTTCTGAAAATATTTAATGTCTAATAAAGACATTTCAACATATATTTTGTCTGATATTTTTGTAACTATGTCATAGATAACATTCTGAATACATTTATAAGAGACCCACTACCATTTTAAAATGGCTTGTTTTACTCTTTAAAAAAAAATAAAAAAAAAAATAAAAGATTCAAATAAAATATATTTTTTTTATAAGATTTTAAGCACATAATCCATTCAATACAAAGCAGATAAACCTCTCGCATCCACTTTCCATTCCCAAAGAATTTTTGTATAAGTCATTCTGAATTGAGAACGCTTGTCGGCGGACCAGCAAGTACAGTTATATTGATTTATTGATTGACCTGAATGAATGAGAACCTTCACAGACATCCACCTCCACAGTCCAAGGGTCTTGTCTGCTTACAGAGTACAGAGAGAAACTCTGGATATAAATCTTCAATGTTCTGTTTAATCCATGAATCAGAAGTTGCACTATTATTACCAAACTCGCTCATCAGTGTCTTTATGGACCTTGATTTGTGCACTGGTGGGCAGTCATGTTGGAACAGGAAGGGGCCATCCCCAAACTGTTCGCACAAAGTTGGGGGCATAACATTTTCCCAAAATGTCTTGGTATGCTGACGCCTTAAGAGTTCCCTTCACTGGAACTAAGGAGCCAAACCCAACCCCTGAAAAACAGTCCCACACCATAATCCCCCCCCCCCCCCCCACACACACCATAATCCACCAAATGATTTGGACCAGTGCACAAAGCAAGGTCCATAAAGACATGGATGAGTGGGTTGGGGTGGAGAAACTTGACTGGCCTACACAGAGTCCTGACCTCAACCTGATAGAACACCTTTGGGATGAATTTGTGTGGAGACTGTGAGCCAGGCCTTCTCATCCAACATCAGTGCCTGAACTGACAAATGTGCTTCTGGAAGAATGGTCAAACATTCCCATAAGACAGCCTTCTCAGAGGAATTGAAGCTGTTATAGACTGGCAGGCTATTAAAACTCATGTGCGTGTAAAGGCAGGCGTCCCAAAACTTTTGGCAATATAATATATATTGTATATATACTGTATATTCTTTTTATACTAAGTCCAGTCCATTGTTTGGACTTCGTACCTGCCGAAGGGTAATTCCAGCAGCAAAAAGTTCCCCCCAGCACAAAATTAAAGCTCAGCAGCTACACAAAGGGGGTAATTTACTAAAGGCAAATCCACGTTGCACTACAAGTTCAAACTACAAATTCAAAGTGCACTTGAAATTGCAAGGAAAGTGCACTTGGAAGTGCAGTCGCTGTAGATCTGAGGGGGGCATGGAAAATAAAAAAAACAGCATTTTAGCTTGCACATGATTGGATGATAAAATCAGCAGAGCTTCCCCTCATTTCAGTTCTACCCCTCAGATTTACAGCGCCTGCACTTACAAGTGCACTTTCAGTGCAATTTCAAATGCACTTTGCACTTGTAGTTTGCGCTTGTAGTGCAAAGTGGATTTGCCTTTAGTAAATAACCCCCCATACTGTACACATACTGCAGCTGCTGACTTAATATTAGGACACTTACCTGTCCTGGAATCCGGCGATGTTGGTATCCCAGCCAATGTTTCCATTGGCTCTCGGGTGCTGCTGCCTCCATTGCCTATATATAGGGACAATTCACACCACATGCAGCCCAGTGCGTTTTTTTTTTTTGTCTGCATGGAAAGTAAGTTATATGGTTTTCAATGGCATAATTCACACTAGTGCTTGCAGTTCCAGAAAAAAAGTAGAGCATGCTGCATTTTTCCTGCACTGGACTGTAATGGAACACTGTAAAGCACATCAAAAACGCACTAGAATGCACCTGAACACACTGGAACACACATGTCCTTATCTAAGGTTAAGAAAAAAAAGAGGGGAAAATGCACTGGAATGCTTTAAAAACACACCAAACATACCCTGGAATGCATCAAAAACACACATGCAGAAAAGCATTGGCAAAGTAGGTGGGGGGGGGGGGAAGAGGCAAATAAGTGGAGCTTCCACTTTTGGGTGGAACTCCGCTTTAAATGTCATATCCCTGCCCAAGCTGCACTGCCAATGCTAGGCTGTGCTGGAAGATAAATATGTAAGTGATGAGAGCTGCATTCTTGTGCGTGTGTATATATATATATATATACTGTGTGTGTGTGTGTGTGTATGTATATATATATATATATATATATATATACCGTATTTGCTGGCGTATAAGGCGACCAGGCGTATAAGACGACCCCCTAATTTTACAGTTTTTTAACGTTTTTTTTGCCTGTACTCACCGTATAAGACGACCCCCGTTCCGATACTTCATATTTCTTCCTTCTGGAGCCATATACTTCTTCATTCTTACTGGGACTGGAGCCAATCACGGCGAGCGATGTATTCTATTAATGAATACAAAGCCTGCTTGGATTGGCAGAGGTTGTAACATCATCAGCCCGTGCATCTCTGACTCTCAAAGCCAATCCGAGCAGGCTACTGTATGTAGGCACTCGGATTGGCAGAGGTTGTTACCCCAATCTGAGCAGGCTCTGTATTCATTTGAATACATCGCTCACCGGGATTGGCTCAGCGGTATATACTGTATGTAGCCGAAGCTACATGCGATATTACCGCACATCCAGCAGGCATCCGAGCAGCTGACCCGGTGTATAAGATGACCCCTGCTTTTTGCCCAGTTTTTTTAAGTGTAAAAGGTAGTCTTATACGCCAGCAAATACAGTATATATATATATATATATATATATATATATATATATATATATATATATACACACACACACACATATATATATATATACATATACATATATATATATACATATATATACATATATATATATACATATACATATATATATATATATCTCAGATATACTGTGTGTGTGTGTGTATATATATAGGGTGACCAGACATCCCCGGTTTCAGGGGACAGTCCCTGGATTAAGGACACTGTCCCTATAGACCAAGTCTGTCCCCAGTTTTGTCCCCATTGGATTTGAACAGGGGCTGGGGCAATTTCAAAGACAGTCAGTGCAGAATTAAAAAAATAATAATTCTGAATTACACCCCCCTACTCTGTCGCTCCTACTAGCTTGGGGGGGGGGATTTTTTCCATTACCTGTGCCCCTTTCTGATGATCATGTGTTGGTCGGAGCAGAGGGAATATTTCTTCAGTTTCAGGTGCATTCCCATTCAGCTCCGCTTCCATGTTCTTCTGCTTGGCTCAAGTCCCGGCCAGCTGCCTGCCTGCTTATCTTCCTCCGCTCCCCACCAAGCAGTAGCGGGGACCCGGAGTGTAAGACTTGGCAGGCTGTGTGGTGGGCGGCTGCAGCGATGTGCAGAGAGACGCTGATTGCCGCCATTACTAGTTAAAAAAAATGTGTCCCTGGATTTTTTTTAAAAAATCTGGTCACCTTAGTATATATATATATATATATATATATACACACACACATAAACATAGAGTATATCTGATATATATATATATATATACACACAGACATGTACCAGAATGAAGATACAAAATATATATATAGAATGCATCTCCCATCACTTACTTACATGTATAAATATTTTTCTCATTTCTTTTATCTCATTCTTTTTATTGGGATGTGGGTTTGAATTCTGTGCCTTCGATCTTATAATATGTGAATTCAGCCCTGGGGAAAACTCTTTAAATGAGACTGCAATGATAATACAGGAAACAATACAGGAGGTGTGTGACAGGAAGTGAGCAGTGGGAACCAGAGGGGTGAACTTTCACCTCTCACTTCCTGTTCCTGGTAAGGCCTAGTCTGAAAAGGAAAGCATGGCAGCATGGTGGAGACGCTCTCTGTATTCCCCTGGATGTATTCTCCTGGATGAAAGGTGAGCCTTCTATGTAATAATATTAGAATTGTGAAAGTTTGGTGTATGAGTTAAGTTGTATTTGTCTATTTCCTGCTGAATAGTTCTCATTCTGTGTACATTCACCTTCCCAGTTACCATACAGCATGTGCACAGTAATGTAATATTATAGAGCTCCTCTTCCACAGCATGTCACCCTGCTGCATATAATATGTATGGCATCCATGTTATATCCAGTAACTGTGTAACATACTGTCAGTGCACATTGCTGCATATAATATGTATGGCTTCCATGTTATATCCAGTAACTGTGTAACTTACTGTCAGTGTACATTGCTGCATATAATATGTATGGCTTCCATGTTATATCCAGTAACTGTGTAACATACTGTCAGTGTACATTGCTGTATATAATATGTATGGCTTCCATGTTATATCCAGTAACTGTGTAACATACTGTCAGTGCACATTGCTGTATATAATATGTATGGCTTCCATGTTATATCCAGTAACTGTGTAACTTACTGTCAGTGTACATTGCTGTATATAATATGTATGGCTTCCATGTTATATCCAGTAACTGTGTAACATACTGTCAGTGCACATTGCTGTATATAATATGTATGGCTTCCATGTTATATCCAGTAACTGTGTAACTTACTGTCAGTGTACATTGCTGTATATAATATGTATGGCTTCCATGTTATATCCAGTAACTGTGTAGCATACTGTCAGTGCACATTGCTGCATATAATATGTATGGCTTCCATGTTATATCCAGTAACTGTGTAACATACTGTCAGTGCACATTGCTGTATATAATATGTATGGCTTCCATGTTATATCCAGTAACTGTGTAACATACTGTCAGTGCACATTGCTGTATATAATATGTATGGCTTCCATGTTATATCCAGTAACTGTGTAACTTACTGTCAGTGTACATTGCTGCATATAATATGTATGGCTTCCATGTTATATCCAGTAACTGTGTAACATACTGTCAGTGTACATTGCTGTATATAATATGTATGGCTTCCATGTTATATCCAGTAACTGTGTAACATACTGTCAGTGCACATTGCTGCATATAATATGTATGGCTTCCATGTTATATCCAGTAACTGTGTAACATACTGTCAGTGCACATTGCTGCATATAATATGTATGGCTTCCATGTTATATCCAGTAACTGTGTAACATACTGTCAGTGTACATTGCTGCATATAATATGTATGGCTTCCATGTTATATCCAGTAACTGTGTAACATACTGTCAGTGCACATTGCTGCATATAATATGTATGGCTTCCATGTTATATCCAGTAACTGTGTAACTTACTTTCAGTGTACATTGCTGCATACAATATTATATGGCTTCTATTCTATATCCACTCGCCATGCAGCATAGGAGTTGATTTACTAAAGGAAAATCCATTTTGCACTACAAGTGCACTTGGACATGCAGTCGCTGTAGATCTGAGGGGTAGATCTGAAATGAGGGGAAGCCCTGCTGATTTTATCATCCAATCATGTACAGGCAAAAATGATTTTTTTTTGTCCCCTTCAGATTTATAGTGACTGCACTTCCAAGTGCGCTTGTAGTGCAAAGCGGATTTGCCTTTAGTAAATATACCCCATAATGTCAGTGCATAGTGCTACCAATGTTTATGTCTCCCTCCCCTTTTGCATATTATTATCTGCCCTGCTACTAGGTGCCATTAGATATGTATTTTTCCATACAGATACCAATTATGGGCCACCTTTCAGGCCGATAACAATATGAGGTAATGATATTATGTTTACATCCAGCTGCCCCAGAAGTAGCCTGATATCAGTTGACATCTAGGCCTTTTTTTGTATTCTAACAGCCACTGGCCACTGTCAGAATGCAGGAAAAAAGAGCAGATAGCAGGGAAATCAATAGCCTGCTGTCAATCAGCAAAGGAGAGGATTTGAAGGAGAACATTCTTCTTCAGGTCTTCCTCTGCTGATTGACAGCAGGCAGTGGGAAGGGGGCACAATAGTCAGCCTAATTTTAAAATTTGAAACAGCCAATGGCAGTCTGGCTATGGTTCCCCCACTGCCTGCTGTTTACATTCAGCTACCATCAAATACATTGTGCAGAAGGAGGTTAGCGGTGTCTGGGGTGTGTGTGTGGGCGGGGGGTTTGAAAGATGGGTGTGTGTGTGTGTGTGTGGGGTGGGGGGGAGTGGATGGGGGGTGTGGAGGTGGAAAGATAATTTTTATTTTTTTTATTTTTGGCGGATTCTGACAGATGGGCCGCCAGCCGCTGTCAAAGCACCTGACCAAGACTAACTGACAGCTGGTGAATATAAAACCAGAATAAGCACTTGGAAGAAGAAAACCAACAACTGAGACAACTTGCCTTTGGTAAGCGGACAACTTAATTGCGGTTTATATCACTGCATTAAACTGGCACTGTATCTGATCATCATATCTGCATCATCCTTCATTATTCATTTGGTCATCAGCGTTTGAGTTTTGTGGTGATATCATTAAGAATTTTTGAGGTTTGGTTTGCCAATTGTGTGCTGTTGGCATACAATTTTGGGATCACCGATTTGGCGTATTAACCTCTCATTGTTTATACATATAATTTGACATTCATTTTGTGAATTTATATACAAATTTTTCCTTGCACTCTGATTTTTTTTGTTTTGGTTAATTATTGTGCACCGTTTTTGGCATATCAGCCCCTGGATGCCAATCTTTCAATGGAATTGGTATTGGTGAAATTTTTTCAATTTTAATTTTCATTGAATCTTTTTTATTGGCACAGTCTTTTATTTTTGTTATCTATTTATTGTGTGTTATTCCACCAGTTCTGCTGCCTTTGTTATTTTTATCTTTATTTTCTGTTTGACCAATCATTTGCCCTTTCATTCTACAGTGTTTTAAGGCAGAGGTAGGCAACCTTAGAGAGTTGGAGATCTACCTGAACAACATGGGAGAAGTCAAAGATCACAGGGCACAGTCTCCTCCAATGTTGCCTCCTCACACCTGACTAAAACCTTTAATTGCTGTACTACCGCGCTGCAATTGTGTGCCTTTCACTGCAATTTTTGGTGTAAACATTTTGCCTCCTCACCACCTTGCAGAATTTCTCAGAGGCGCATTGGAGCATTGCATACTGCACTTGTGAATGAGCCCTAAGTTGCATTTGGCAATAGCACTTTTAAGGCTCATTCACATGTGAATTTGGGGGTGGTAAAACCCTGCCCCCAATCCCTACCCCCTTTAGCTGCTAAGTGGGAGGGGGTCAGGGTGCCCTGGGAGGTGGATGCTTGAGAGTTACTATTAGATCTCAAGCAACCAGAAATAACAGTACCAATGGGGATCGTTGAGTAACTGGAAGTTTACTGTACTACATTCATTATAGTATCAGTGAGTGCACTGAGGTAACTACATACTATATGCACAAGTAGGATTTTTGTTTTGTGGAACATCCTTACTTTTACCTTGGGAGAAACCCTCTTGGGGGGGTCAGCAGCAGACTGGAGGAAACCCTCTAATCATTTAAGTACATTTTTCCACAAGTCATCAATTTCTAACAAATGAAATGAATGGATATAGTGAGAAAATAGGCCATTATGTTACTTAAAAAGTTGTTATGCTTTTCCATAGAGTTGCCTGGTGTAATGGATCTTTTGAAAACAACAAGAGCGCAGCTAATAGCACTGAAGAATGATGGTGGAAGTTCATCCTGTGTGGGTGTATCGTGTGCATCACCTTTTGTCCCATCTGAAGACTTGAGCTCATCTCCTTGTCAAGTGTCGTACTCAAGGCCTAAACAGGTAGGTTTTCTTTTGGTATCGAAACATTAAATGGTTGTCTTTTTTTTTTAATATCAAACATATCCTACTCCTATTTACCTGCTCTGTGTAAGGGTTTTTGTACAGAGCAGCTCAGATCCTTCTCTTCTCAGGTCCCATGCCGGTGCTCCTGAACCAGAGCTCTGTGTGTCCAATCACACACTGAGCCTTGCCTTGACCCCATCTCCTAATTAGCTCACTGGCTGTGATTGACAGCACCGTGAGCCAATAGCTCCCACCGCTACAGAAAGCCAATCAGCAGTGCAAGTCCCTGGAGAGACAAGGCTCTCGTGGACATCACTGGATTGAGAGAGGGCTCATGTAAGTATAGGGGGGCTGCACACAGAAGTTTTTTTTACCTTCATGCATTGAATACATGAAGGTAAAAACCCTTGTACCTTTACAACCACTTCAATAAAAAGTAACCTTTAAGGAGGTGCCTCCAAGCGGCTGACAGATGGAGAGAAGCAAGTACAGTTAGACCCTATGAAAACATCAGCTTTGACATGTAGACTGTAAGCCAATTTGACTGTTGTGTCAAAATAAGATATCTTGCTCAGTCTGGTAGTAGTCTGAACTAAAAAGGCAAGTTGTAGGCAAGATGTTGATTTTTATACAGATTTTTTAAAAGTCTACAATATTTTTTTTTTACATGCTTAATTTTGTTCGTTTTATTTACTCAGCTGCATCTATTAGACCCCTTTCACACTGAGCCAGTATTCAGGTGTTTTAGCACTAGAAATAGCCTCTAAAAAGCTCATGAAACTGCATCCCTTTCAGTGCAATGAGTACTTTCACACTGGGGTGATGCGCTTGCGGAACTTTAGAAAGAGTCCTGCAAGCAGCATCTGGGGCGGGTTGGGAGCGCTATAAATAGCGCTCCTAAAACACACCTGCCTATTGAAATTAATGGGCAGCACTTCCAAAGCACTTTAAAAGCGCATTAAAAACTGTACTTTTTCCCTTTAAAAAAAAAAAAAAAACGCCTAAAAAGTGTTGCAAAAACCGCCGGAGCTTTAGCAGCGCTAAAGTGTGAAAAGGGTCTTATATGGCTTTTGATTCACAGGGAAAATCTAATAAGTCTAATATTTTCCATTTACTTTTTAAAGCTGCCACTTTGGCAACGTTTCCTGGGACTTCAAACGGTGTGATCAGTGACGCTCTTACGAGAACAATTCCGGTGTTGAAATATCACCTGAAGGGAAACATCGGGAACCATCAGAATACCACAAATAAACTTGTATGTCATTTACCACAGTTAACACCACTTTCTATTCTCTGTGTTGTAGTGTTTGTATATTTACATGATAATAAAGTTGTGTGTATTGTACTGTGTTATCGTTTTTATTTCCAAATATTTGCTGGTTTTATAGGCCTACAATATATAAAATACAATATATAAATGCACAGCATTTCAAAATGTAATAGGAATGTATTTTTTTTTATTTTACATTCAGTACATTTATATTTAAAATATATTTTAAAAAACATTCTTAATATATTTTTTCCCAAATATATTGCCATATATTTGAAATGCTACAATTTTGGCCAGATTCAATATATTTCAAAAATATATTTCAATATATTTGTGAATATATTGGGTAATGCATTGTGAAATATGTTGCAAATATATTCATAAATATATGTTAAATGCATTTAGCAATATATTTATGCAGCCATAAATATATTGCAAAGTGCATTTTGGAATGCATTGTGAATGTATTCAGAAATATATGTTAAATGTACTTCTGAATGCATTTAGCAATATATGTCTGAATATATTCACAATGCATTCCAAAATGCATGTTGCAATATATTTATGGCTGCATAAATATATTGCTAAATGCATTCAGAAGTACATTTAACATATATTTATGAGTATATTTGCAACATATTTCACAATGCATTTCCCAATATATTCAATAATATATTCACAAATATATTGAAATATATTTTTGAAATATATTGAATCTGGCCAAAATTGTAGCATTTCAAATATATTGCAATATATTTGGGAAAAATATATTTAGAATGTTTTTTTAAAATATATTTAAAATATATTTTTCTTCCACGTGGGTTGGCATTATCAAGTAGGCTTGTGGGGATTTTGGATGGGTCCTTTTTATGCATTGCCCTAAGGTTCTTATAGTCTGAGTCGAGTCTGTCTATTTCGACCCTCCTCTCCCTTTTTAAGCGTGTGGAGACTTGAATGATTTTTCCCCTGATGAAGGCTTTGTGAGCAGCCCACAGCGTCTCAGCGGAGACATCTTCAGTGTAATTAAGCGCAAAATATTCTGTTAGGGCTTTTCCAATTTCAGTAACCCTGACAGGATCAGAGAGCAAGGACTCATTCAGTCTCCAGTGTCTTTGTGTCCCTCCCAGAGTTCCCGAAAGGAGAGTAATGACCACAAGAGAGTGATCAGACAGTGCCGTGTCCCTGATAGAGGCATTTAGGACTGTCGGGAGTAGGGTTGAAGGAGTGAGGATATGATCTATACGCGCATACGTGTTGTGAGGATGGGAGAAATTAGTATAATCTCTCTTAGAGGGGTTAAGTTCTCTCCAAGCATCAGCCAGGCCATATTAATGCAAAAGCTTCACTATTTTAAGGCTCTCCCTTGTAGGGCATGTGAGTCGTGTCCCCGAAGGTTTTATTTTGTTCAAACCCTGATCAAAGGCCGCATTCGAGTCACCCCCGAAGACGACGGTGACCTCCAATTCAGAAGACAGGGTGTTCAGCATGGTACGAAAAAATCTGGCTTTTCCCCTGTTAGGTGTGTAATAGAACACCAGTGAGTATAATTGGTCTCCCAACAAGCCTTTTATCAAGATGAATCTCCCATCAGGATCAATAATATCAGCGGTTTTGACAAAATTACAATCGGCACTGGCTAAATAGAATTGTGGGAAGTGTGTGTGGAGAAACTTGGGGCAAAAACGGGCAGGAAAGTGCGTCTCTTGCAACATGATTATGTCAAGATGAAGAGATTTATAATGGTCCATAACCTTTCTCCGTTTGATCAGAGAGTTGAGGCCTTGGACATTATGAGAAGCTATGTGGAGTTTAGTGTTAAACGTGTCAGCCATGGAAAAAAGTGGTCGCACCCCCAATCAAGTCACCCCCACTCACCCGTTGAAGTCTTGGGGCCCGGAAGGGTCTGACATCCAGAGCAGCAATGAAGGTGCCTCGGGTTCAGGTGAAGGCTCAAGAGATCTGCAAAACGAACTGGCGTTAGGCACATTTGTGAAGCAGGGAAAAAGGCATAGATGGGGAGGTGAAGACAGGAAAGAAAAGAAGCAAAAAGCTCTCCCAGAAGTGAGTATTGGAGAGCAGGGGGGGAGACACCCCAAGCGCTCCGAGCACAAGAATCAAAGTCGGTTCCTCCCAACAGGGAGCGAACTGCCCCGCCCTCGGAGACCATCAGGTGTCCGACGACCGGGTGAAGGCGCAGGTGTTCCAAACCGGAACCAGGCGCCCTGAGTCAAAAATATGTCATACAAATAAACAGTTAAACGGTACACTGCAACTAAGTAAATAGTCCAATAGTCCTATCCAGCCGACCACAGCCCCCTATCCAGGGAGACCCGCCTCCTCATTAAGTGAGACAGGGGGGTCCTGCAGGGCCCACATGAAAGTCCCCATGAAAGCAAATACGACACAAGAAAAAGAGGACAGACAAACAAAAAAATAATAAAAGATATATAAAAAAAAAATGAAAAAGAAAAGAAAAAAAAATTATGTTTTGTCCCCCCCTTTGTAACTGATCTAGTTCCAGGTCAGTTGATCTTCCAGTGTCCAACATTCGTGTGGGTTCCAAAATGGGGATAAAGTAAAAAGTGAAAGAGTACAAGTCTTTCCTCAGGAACAATATATAGCGCCCCCCTGGAGGGTGGCGGAGAGCAGTACAGGAAGTCCCGTGAAAACTGATGAAGTCTAAGAAAATGTCCATCATTCTTCCCGAACATCCCACAGAGGAAGGGCTAAGAGCAACCGGCCTAGTTAGAATCTCAATGCGGGGAATGGGGGATGTCGCCAAAGTGTCGCGATCCTAACATGGAGAAGGCCATAGTGGTGTGGTCAGGCTGTTCCGGACTAAACACATGGGCATGAGCAAAACTTGAGCAGAACATGGGGATGAGTTCATCAGGTGGCGCCGCTGTCTCTTGCCTTCTTAGTCTTGCCCTTGAGCCACATAGGTGATTGCGGGCTGGTAGGAACCGATCGTTTGTTATATCCCTGTCCAGCATTAGAGGTATCCATTTCAGCTTCCTGTGATATGATTTTCAAATGTAGAAGTAATTTCTCTCCCTCAGACAGGGTGGAAAAAGCATATGGTTTTCCATTAACGGTGAACTTGACCGCAAAGGGGAAGGCCCACTTATATTTAATAGCCTTCTGGAATAGGGCTTGAAGGAGCGGTTTCAGAGTTTTCCTTCTCTGTATGGTGGATGGAGAAAGGTCCGCAAATACCTGTACCTGGTGACCCTGACACAATACAGCTGAAGCAGACCTTGCTTGCCTCATGACTTCCTCTTTAACGGAGTAGTGGTGGGGCTTGGCAATGACATCTCTCGGGGACCCATCCTTCCTGGGGGGCCCCAGTGCTCTGTGGGCCCTGTCAAGTTCAAGTCGGTGAGGGGCAATATTGGGGAGGAGGTGTTTGATCAGGTCCTGCACTGCCATCGGCACATCCAGCACAGTCTCGGGGAGACCACGGATCCTGATATTTGACCTTCTAGATCTGTTCTCGAGGTCATCTATGCGGGACATCGCCAGGGGTAAAGTGCTGTGTGAAGAGGGGTGGCTCTGACATGTAGTCTGTTCTTCCGTCCGGACCCAATTCCTGCATCTGAGGCAGCTGTGTGGCGGCCATCTTAGGTTCTCCTCCCGCTCCAAGCTTCTCCAAGTATGGCCCCAGATCCCGTCGGATCATGTGTGGCTGTGCCCGCTAGCGAGGGAAGCTATCCACCGGCCGTTTGAGCTCCTGGGAGTGCAGTGTACCGTGCTGTGGGCGCCGCGGTGTCAGCTCGGATCGGAGCTCACGGATCAGGAGTCCATCACCACGGATGCACACTCCTAAACCTGGTTTTTAATACTTATATATTAGGAAAAATTACAATTTACAAAATTGCTGCTGATTGTAAGGAAAATAACTAGAAAGTTGTAAAACTTTGGTTCGTTCCTCAAGTAAACACAAAGTTTGATGGAGTTTGAGGGAATAGGGGTGACTTTCAAGACTATTTATAAGTGCTTGGTCAGAAGTTACTTTGAGCTGATTTGTGTGGGAAAATCAGTAGGGAAATGTCAAGAAGCAAAGGTACACAAAAGTAATTTGTCACGAGATTGCTTCATTTGAGTTTCACAGAAGACATGCATTTCCTGATAAATAGAAGACAGAATTTTTAATGCTATTTTATTGGAACATAGAAGAGGGATGAACAAGAAAACAGAGAGCATCAGAAATGTAACAAAGCTAGCAAATTCTTCAGAGGCCTCTAGGTTTTTTTTTAAAAAAAAAACAAATATTCGCTGGGATGTACTGATGTATTGTCATTTGTACATTAATATATATTGTTTGTGATATACTGTATATATATATGTGTTCATATGGTAAATGAAAGAGGATCTACAGTACATGGTAGAAATGAGGAGGACTGTCTTTAGGAATTATATGGATTAAAGTTGAAGAATATTCTCTGTTAAAAAAAAGTTGAAGAATAAATAATAGATGAAAAGAACATAACCTAATAGTAGGAAGACAGACGGAGGCATATTTTGAATACCAGCACACCTAATAAACAGGCTGTAAAAACTTCAGCAGTGAGCAAAATGCAGTTTCCATAGCAATTAATTAGAAATTGTGATGGGTTACATAAAGTTGTTGCAGTTTGCACCATAGCTTCTTAGAATGCTTCCATTTATGGATAAAAAATACTTTAATAAGACACTTATTTGACTGGAGAAAAATACAGGCTTATTTAGTAAGGAAATATAATGTGTAGCAACTAATAACTATTCCATATCTTAGCAAAAGAGAGGAACACTTTTTGTTATATGTTTTCTTTTTTTAAATAAACATATCTGAAGTATTTTAATGTACATACAATAAATATTATTTCCACATGAACATGCTAAGCATACATTTTTACCTTCCACAATTTATAGAAATCTATTGTGTGCTTATGCTTTTGATAAGCATGTTTTTTCATAGTCTGTTAAATCCAAGAAATGTCTTTCAGTTATAAATGCTGCGTACACACGACCGTTTTTAATACCATGGAAAAAAGCGACGTTTTTCTCTACGTGATTCTTCTCAAACATGCCTTTGCTCGATGCCACTATAAAGGGGAAGTTCCATTCAGATGGCGCCACCCTTTGGGCAGCTTTTGCTAATTTTGTGTTAGTAAAAGTTTGGTGACGATTCACGCTTTTTAGTCTTCGTGCTTTTCAGTCTGTTACAGCGTGACGAATGTGCTATCTCTATTACAAATGCTAGTTTTACCAGAACAAGTGCTCCCGTCGCATAACTTGCTTCTGAGCATGCACATTAAAGCCTACACACGACCGTTTTTCACGACGTGAAAAATAAATGACGAGAATAAATAGAGCATGTTCTAAATTTTTAATGCCCATTTTTTACGACAAGAAAAATGCTCTGGAGCCTACACACAGTCGATTTTAATGACCAATTTAAAAAATTGCATTTTTCTCTTCATGAAAAACGGTCATGTGTACATGCAGCATAATTTTTTAAGGACCTTAATTTTAGAAGTAGGAGAGATTTTTAATGTCTATGACTTTCAGTACCAGTTAGGTCATTGTGTACAGTGGTCCAGTGCTCTTTCTGGCTTAGGGCATCATCCTTGATCATTCTGTAAGTATGTCCAGTTTGACAGTTTACCCCTATGATCTTCATTTGCGTAGATGTTCCAGTTGGTAGTTACAGCAGAATGGTTATTGGGTTGTTAGCCACAGGAGAATGCCAAGGGTAGCATGGAGGGCAAGAACAGCCTACATTACCCTTTTGTATGAATTTAAAAAAAAGAGCTTCTCAGATAACTTTGGTATCTAAAACATACAGAAAAATAACATGACAGACATCAACTGTAAAGCCCTGTACACATGCTCGGTTTTCTTGGCGGTAAAAAGTCTGCAGAGAAAACCGAGGGGAAAGCCGAGAACTCGTCAGGAAAACTGCCATACAGCTTTGGCCAGAAATCCCGGCCATGTGTATGCTCCATCGGCACTGTTTCGCAGTCTTTCTCATAGGTAAGTAGTAGATCTGGCGAAAAAATAAAAACGCTGGGAATCCCAACGTGGGAAAATAGAGAGCAGGTTCCCTATTTTCCCGACAGGATTCCCAGCTGTTTTCCTGATGAGAAAACAGCGAGGAAGCATACACACATCCGGTTTTCCCGGCCAAAAGCTCCCCTGGCAGTTTTCCTGTGTACGAGGGTTAAGACTTCAGATAACCCCCTAGCTGGAGTTTTGGACCATCCCTGAAACTCCAGCTAATGTGTCAGGATTAGACAGAGTAAACTAAGCTAAAAAAGGGGGGGGATATATATTGGCCCGGATTCACAAAACACTTACGCCGATACAACGGCGCACATTTGTACTTACATCGGCGTATCTATGCGCCGACCCACAAACAAAGATACGTCGAAAAATAGGCTTCAGCCGCCTGACGTAACTTTCCTACGCAGGCGTATAGTGGGCGCATATTTACGCTGAACGCATGTGGCGTTCCAATTGATTTTCGGTTCAAATATGCAAATGAGGCAAATACAGCGATTCACAAACGTATTTGTGCTGGACGCATAATATGCGCGGTTTGCGCAAGTCGTACGTCCAGCGTAAAGTTATTCCCCATATTGGAGGCGAGACTCATGCAAAGGTATGGACCAGGGAACAAATGCCATTGAATTTTACATAGTTTACGTTGTACGTGAATAGGGCTGGGCATAGGTTGCGTTCACGTCGTAGGCAGTGATTCGATGTATCTTAGGCAGTTGTTTCGACGTGATTGTGAGCATGCGCACTGGGATGCGTCCAAGGCATGACACATGCGCAGTTCGTTTTAAGTACTTGTCTGACGCTCGGCCCATCATTTGCATGGGGTCACGCTTCATTTAAATGTATCACGCCCACTTCCACCTACTTTGACTTAGGCCGGCTTACGCCTACGAATTTACGTTACGCTGGCACAACGTTGGGAGCATTTGTTTTGTGAATTCCATGCTTGCCTCTCTGCGCTGCGCCAGGGTAGCATAAAATAGATACGCTACAGCGGCATAAATATGCGCCGATGTATGTGAATCCGGGCCATTGTTTTTAAAAAGGTTTTCAGAATTTAACACTGAATATTTTGATTCCTAAATTCTCCTAATGTGACTGATTCTCTGATTATTCTGCAATACAGTGGAAATAAATAAATATTTCAGAGATAAGACTGGACATTTACGTTTATCTAAGATTGAATATTTAGATTCCTACCTAATCTCGGGTGTGATGAAATCTTGCAATGAAAAAAAAAAAATCTGCTTTAACTATTTCTAAACCTTCTACAATATGCAGAGCTGGATTTTCACCACTTGAGCCTACAGGCGCAATCTTTGCAGTGCATAGTGACACCCCATTGTTCAGATCCTCTCTTTTACACAAATCATTTTCTTGATTTGTTGCTCCTAAAACAGCTTAGAATATTATAAAAATGTGGCATAAAGCTTACAGGCCATTGTAAAACCCTGTTACAATCTATACAATAGGGCATGATAACTTCTCCCACGTGCATAACTAACGTTACTACATTATTTTTAACAAAAAACTCTGCACTTACCTTACTCTTTATGGGTCACAACTTTACCCAAATCAGGGTTAGTTTTTTTTGTCACAGAGAATAGAGAGTTCACTAGAGGAATTAATTATATTATCATACGCGTGCACAGGGGGTATCCTGAGTGTGCCTTTGCACACCCAAATCACCCCCTGTGCCAGGGCCACTGATAAGGCAGTACATCCAGCCTTCCTGTACCAGGCCTAGGTAATTTCAGTTCAATAGGGGGGCCTGGGCGTTTGCCAAGCCAGAGGATCGGCTGTACTGCCATATTGCAGACACCGATGCTCTTGTTCCTCCCCAGGGAGATCGGAGGGAAGGGGCTGGTAAATTTTATTTACTGGTCCCTTCCTTTTCTGAATGAACTCAGTGAGTGATCAGTATCGATTGCTTCTGTGTCTATTCATCGCTGAATTATAGTAAACTGCATTTGCTATGCTTCCGTTTGTGAATGAATTGAAAGCCTGTAAGTGATCCCTATTCATTCATCTGTGCAGCTGAGGCTCAGTCTAAGAGCCGGTTCACACTGGCCACGTCCCATTCTGTGCAATAGAACCGTTCTAATAGGAGCGACGCAAGTCGCTCCGACTTAGAAAAAGGTTCTAGTACGACTTTGGGGGCGGCTCGGGGCGATTTGCATTGACTTCTATACAGAAGTCATTTTGCTAATTACCTCTAAAGTCGTCTTCAGGACGACTTTTAGAGTCGCCCCCTAAGTCGTGCCGTCAAAGTGTGAACCAGCTCTTACATGTGCAGCATTAGGGGTCTGTTTAGACCTCTGATATTTCACTAAAGCCCCCCCAACAGGGCACTTACAATTTTAAAATAAATAGGACAATAACAAAATAGATAAAATAAAAGTACGTATTTGTGTGACCGTGTGAATGCAACACAAGTTTGAGGCAAAATTCCGTCTGATAAAATCCACGGTTTTGTTGTCAGAAATTCCAATCGTGTGTACGCGGCATTCGTTTTTTCCTGACGCCAGACATTGCAGCATACCTATGATATAGCCCCGCCCCTATATCCACCCACAGGACACGTGATAACTCTCTATAAAACTCTGACTGAGAGCTACCTCCCCCATTCTCCTTTTCGTCCTCAAAGATCAACCTACAGACCGTTTCATTCAGGATAAGCCCTTACCTGCCGACTATGTCGAAGTTTCGGCTGGGTTCAGCCTCTCCCAGTTCGAGGTCCCACATCTTAGGCACGCTAAATGCACCAACAAGGTGAGGAACCCCTTCTGGTGGTCTTCTGGGGTTGAGGTGTTCTCTAATCAGAGACGACAGTCCTCCTTTGGCATTGCCGGCGATGGAGTTTGATTTTAGCAAGCTGGGACTGGATGATGACTTCTTTCCTATGGAAGCCCTTTCCAGGTCTGTCAGTTTCTTTCTTTTTCTCATGTCTTTAAAGACCTTATACACACTGCAACTTTTGTTGTCTGATTTCCTTTAGAGTTGCCAGGACCATGTGGTGCCTGCCTGATTGCATACAGGTTGAGGCTTTAGGCTTTGGCCTCATGTTGTGTGGTTTTGATAGATCTCAGAAAAAAAAAAATCTGCAGAAGATTGTATGGTGTGTAGCCGGCTTAAAGGTGTCCTTTTGTGTGGATTGGTGTTGGCCCTTCCTAATTGTATTAAGGTAGAGGTGAGAGAGCACTGAGTATCAGGTGATAGAATTGCAGGGAGCAGATGGACAGATAATGAATGTCTTTTCTATTCAAGCATCCAGAGAGGAAGCATCTCCTTCTGTGGTAAGTCTTATCTATCCTAGTAATGGGGATATATGGGGGGAGGAGTAAGGAGCAATGTATTACTAGGGGGATGGGGGGTTTTGTTTTTTGTCAGATTTCTTTTGTTTAAATTATTACTATTTGTAAAAAAAAAAAAAAGGCTGAGATATATGTATATATTTTTCTCTTTCACTTCCTTTATTTCTGTGGTCATGCAGTCCCCCATGCACCTTTCAGTAACTCCCATCAGCATGAGCCTACTGCCACATAACAAAGACCACCCCCACTATCAGGCGAAGGGGCCAACTTTTGGTAAGTAAGAATACGCGGGAGAAAAGAGTGCATTGATCCCTGACGAGCGTGCCTTCTTATCTGTTGCAACCCCAGCCGCTCACACCCGCTCAAGGAGGTTCAGAGGCCCTCTCTGGATCATCAGGATTTTCAGGGCGGAAGATGTCTCCTTCAGTCCTGGCAGACCCCAGTACAAAGGGTGCAAATGTACGCTTAAGAGAACGCCTCCTCCTCATCAGAAGATCCGGAAGGTTGAGGCTTTTTTTTAAGCTAATATCCTCATTCGTTATGGCAGTAAAGCTGCACTGAAATGGGTGGATCCGGAAGCTCCTCCAAAGAAGGAGAAACCCTGTTATTACACACCGTACAATCTGATTTTTAAATTGTGTGACAATCGCATTAGGTACCGTTATTCTTTCAGGGCACCCCAAATGCCATGCGATTCTGCTGTGATAGGTCACGTTGGAGAACGCACCTTTCAAAATATTGGGTAAAGCTGGTCGCCCTCAAATGGGAGCAGGGGCTTATATTTGCGCACATAGGGCAACCAAGTGAATGGACCGCACCCATGCGATTTGCAACATTGTGTACAAATTGCTCTTTGAAAATCGCATTGCATATACATTGGTCTACTCTAAGTGACAATATCAAATACCCCTGAAAGGTGACCTAAGCACAGATTGCTTTTCAGTGCAATGGCAGATCCTGCTGCAAGTGTAAACAAGCCTTTGGGTTCCATAGGAGGAATCTAAAGAAGCAGGTAAGCTACCTTTTCAGTTATGACAGAAATAGGAAGCCTGTTTTAGAGGAATGAGAAAAGGGAGAGAGAAAATCCTCCTCAGCCAATAAGTTGCAGAAGTTGTATTCACGAATGGGGAAGGATGCGACTCCTTTATCTACCCACCAACGGTGGATGCGGCAGTCGCCAGACTGACCAAGAATGTGACACTTCCGATGAAACGCTCTTCCTCCTTTCACAAGATCCTTGTGAGACGCATTGCTTTAGCATCTGTAGCAAGTACTATGCGAGTACTATGCGAGTTTGTGGGAGCAGAACTTGGAGTATGCGATTAAAACCAGCTGCCAAAGAGAAGAGTCATCAAGGCTCTTGATAAGATAACTTTCAGCGGACTCTACAGGTGAGGCAGCTATAGACATCATTCGATGGTCATCCAGAGCCATCCTTGGCTCAGTCACAGCCAAAGGTGCACTGGGGCAAAATCCTGGATGACTGGCCCATCCTCAAAGCAGAATTGCTGTAAACTGCCTTTTGATGGGAAGGCGCTGTTTTGCCTAAAATACTGGAAACCATCTTCTCCAGGGTTATAGGAGGAAAATCAGATCTTCTACCCCAAGATCGAAGAGCCAGAGGGGGCAATCATTCAAAGGAGCGCCAAACAGGTACTGCGATGTTGGAGGCTTTCGCCCATCCAAGGGCGTCAGAAGGCGTTAGAGGGGTACATATTCAACCTTCGTAAGATCGCAGGAGGCCAAGACCCATGCGGCTCCCCAATATGCTCAGAAGCCCATTTTAACACCAGGCCTGCCCAGGAGGCAGTTGGAGCCAAGTGGCTCAAAGTGACCCAGTTCCGGTAAGACCACTACCGAAGAATGGTGGTTTCAGCCCTCGGTGGCACAAGGCCATGTAAGAAAAGAAATGGCTGCGCATCCAGGAATTTCGATTTTTCCTTTTATTGTTTAAAGTGATGACACCAAAGACACCAACACGAGGTCACATAGACGCATTTCACACATTCATTTTGTGCTTAATCATTACCAATGGCAAGGCCGTTATTGGTTGTTCAATTGGCAGCCTCCAGAACTACGTCAAGAGGCTGAATCAATTTATACGGATAGACTCAAGATGGAGCCTCTCCATACCATAAATCCAGTTCAGTCAACAAGGTTACGGGAGGATTTCAGTGGACCTGCAGTATATCTATCAGCATGTCCCGATCCTTAAGCCATACCAACCATTTCAAGTTGAGGGGCAAGCATTGCCAAAACTAGCTGGCGCCTATGCAGAATATGCTCTACCTAGGGGCCCGATTTAATACTCAGGCAGCCTTAGTTTCTTGCCATCTAAAACTCCCCAAAGTCAGGGAGATGTTCCAACAGGCGTTGGCTGCACCAGTGATGTCAGCATCTCAGTGCATGAGTCCTCTCGGGACAATGGCTTCTTGTATTCCGATGATCCTCTGGGCTCACTGGAAACTCAGTTTTCCAACAAGGCTTCCTGATGCAGTGGAAGCGTTTGTCTAGCCCGAGGCACCAGAGTTCAGGTGATTAAAAAAATGTAGTCAGAAAACAAGATACGACGGGATTGAGTTCAGATACGAGCAGCGTAATTGTATTTTGCCGTCGTATCGGAACTGCAATTTGAAAATGGGCGCTCGGGGCATTCCCGCTGATTTACGCCAAGAATATGTAAATCAGCGAGAGACGGAAATTCACGATCGTACGCGGGCCCGACGCAGTGAATTTCCGACGTTTCCGTAAGCGATACGCGGCGTAAAGAAAAACGTGCCCCCTAGGTGGAGTATCCTATGTTAAGTATGGCCGTCGTCATCGCGTCAAATTTAAAAAGTTTAGCGTCGTTTGAGTAAAATGTCCGTGACAGAATTTGGAGCATGCGCACTGACAGTCGACGCATGCGCAGTACGTTCGCCGCGGGATCGCGCCTAGTTTAAATAATACATGCCCCCTACCCGCCCAATTTGAATTCCGCCGGCTCATTTTCGCTACGCCGCCGCAACTTTAGGAGCAAGTGCTATGTGAATAACAGTACTTGCTCATAAAGTTTCGGCGGAGTAACGTAAATGACAAACGTTACTCCAAAATTAAGATTCGCCCATCTACCTGAATCTGGCCCAAGGAGTTTTAGGAGTAAAGAAATTGATGAGATTTGACAGTCATCACAGGTTTTCCTTACTGGCCTCACAGACCATGGGTCTCTCTGGCAATGGGCATCAGCGTGTGCACACCAATCACTCTGCCAGTGACTCCTCATCTCCTCGTATCTGAGGGAGATGCACTACATCGGCAACCATCATGACTAACTTTAACAGCCTGGAAATTATAAGGCAGAAGTTACAAGAGTTCCCCAGATGTTTTCCAGAGGGGATTAGAACTTTGCAGAGTTCTTTGAAGGGTCAATCAATGCCATCTACTCCAGAATATGGATTAGGTTCACAAACTTGCAGCTGGGCATCAGTTTGACCCTCGGGACCAAAATTTATCTCAAATCCTGTCTTTTTTCTACAATCTGAATCGGATTTGGAGCTCAGTTTGCTTAAGGGGAAAATTTCCGTCATCTTGGCTTTTACCCAAAAGAAATGGGCAGCAAACCTGCTGATGGATCACTTCATGGGAGGTACTTGGACTACGCCCTCCCAAAAGAAATAGGTTCCCTTAATGGGACCTGGCAGTAGTCCTCAATTTTCTAGCAAACCCTCATTGTACTCTTGACAGAACACTGTTCTTTATGGGAGATCTCCTTGAAATCGGCTTCTCTATTAGCCATGATTTCGGGGGAAAGTGCGTCGACTCCAAAATTTGGGGCGGTTGAGCCTTATTCCATGTTCTTCCCAGACAGGGTTGGGCTAAAATCATTTTGTTCCAAAGCGTGACATCCATGTTTTGTCTTTCCAGTGAATGGGTGCTTCAAGCCTTCCCAGCACAATCAGATGCTGATCTGCACAGGTTGGACATTCCAAAGTCCTCAAAGCCTATCTCAGGCTACGTCTACATTCAGAATGTTTAAGATTTAAAGAGTAGGTGGCTTCAGCCCAAACCATCTCGGCCTGAATCGTGAAAATACTCACTGGGCATGTGGAGCCGGTAAGGATCCTCCAGAGATGGTTAGAGCCCATCGCTCAACCAGGGTGATGTCATCTTCTTGGATAACACAGGCAGGGTTGTCTCTGTAGACAGTCTGCAAAGAGGCTAGCTGGTCATCACATTATATGTTCTTAATAACCCACAGGGTGGATCTAGCAGCTCTTACTACAGTAGAGTTTGGGAGGAAGTTTATTCAAGCTTCTTTTACGGCATTTAAGTTTACGGCATTAAACCCTCCCTCTAGAAAGCTCTTCATGTATCATAGATATGCTGCCATGTCTGGCGTCAGGAAAATGGAAAATTGTATCAAATACTTACCGTAATTTTCCTTTCCTGATGCCAAGACATGGCAGCATACGAACCCTCCCTCTGATCTTTGTACTTTATACGGAGAATGGGGGAGGTAGCTCTCAGTCAGAGTTTTATAGAGAGTTATCACATTTGTATGTGGGTGGATATAGGGGCGGGGCTATATCATAGGTATGCTGCCATGTCTTGGCATCAGGAAAGGAAAATTACGGTAAGTATTTAATACAATTTTCCATTTTTCTATCACAGTATTCACACCTACTCTTTACCTCTGCTGTCTATGGGTTACTGTGCCAAATGGTAAATCTGGCCCTAATATTATATAAGCATTCTGGAGGACTTGAAAGCTGCACTCCAGAGATTAAAAAAACAATGTTTTGGACCACTTGCTAGCTATTTAGTCGTTTTTATTGAAAAAGTTAAAAATAAAAGCCCCCCTTCACATCCTTAAATCAGCTTCTAGGTGTATTGCCAATGCTTAAAGTGCTTGTAAACACGAAAATAAAAAAACAAACAAACCCTGTAAGACAAAGGCATAATGAGCTAGTATGCACCGCATACTAGCTCATTATGAAATACTTACCTTAGATCGAAGCTGTTGCAGCAGCCCCGCACACCGATGTGACCGGCGACGTGTCTCCTGGAGTTATTTCCGAGTTCGCGGACTATGGCGCTGTGATTGGCCGAAGTCACAATGCCATTCATTGTACTCTGCTAAAGAAACGGCACAAGTGAGTTGTATCTTCAGTGCGCATGTGCCGATGATGTCGCGCAAGCGGATATGGTAAATATCTCCTAAATCGTGCAGGTTTGGGAGATATTTACAGTCCCTACAGGTAAGTATAGGCTCACTTGTAGGTACATGTGGTGTACAGGATTTACAACCACTTTAATCCGGGGAATTTTTTTCTTTTTTTGGGCAAATGGTAAATTATTTTAAAAGCATGTTTTCTTCAAATGATATGTACAGTGTTTGAAAAGAAAAAGGTTGGACAGCCGCACTTCCAAAAATCCTTAAAAAAGTCGCCTTTATTAGTAAAAAGAAACAGCACTGCAAATCACAGCAGGCAGTGGGGTATAAGCTGACGCGTTTCGCACTGTAATGTCAGCGCTTAGTCATAGCTAACATACGTATAGTGTATGTGGTATGTGTTTATGGAATGATTGTATATGTTATTTCCTCAATGAGATAAAAAAAAAGATACTTAGAGGTGTAGTGGTTAGCACCCTCGCCTAGCAGTAAAAAAGGGTCGCTGGTTCCAATCTCAACCACGACACTACCTGCCTGGAGTTTGCATGTTCTCCTTGTGCCTGTGTAGGCTTCCTCCGGGTACTTCCTCCCACACTCCAAAGACATGCTGGTAGGTTAATTGGCTTCTTTCTAAATTGGCCCTAGTATATAAATGTGAGTTAGGGACCTTAGATTGTAAGCTCCTTGAGGGTAGGGAATGATGTGAATGTTCAATGTATATGTAAAGCACTGCATGAATGACAGTGCTATATAAGTACCTAAATAATAATAATTCTTAGATTTTTTGGGGATATGTTAAGAAGATAAGATCGAGAAAAAAACTGGGCAGGTGTGACCAGCAAGTGGGCATGGTCAGCAAGTGGAGTTTTCTTTATACAGTGTACAATGGGGGTCAGTATGTCCTGGTCTCCCTATACCAATAAAAAAAAGCTAACAAATGCAGCACACCCCTTCACTTCCTTTATACTATTCTACAAATGGACTTATAAGTGCAATGGTGAAACCTATAAAATAATATCCAGTGCAAATCAACCAAAGTATTGCAATATAATAGTGATCGCCCCCCCTGCCCCCCCTGCAAAAAATATTTGAAAAAATTGCAGAACTGCAATGTTCAAATAATGGTGAAACCCCCTATACACAATAATAATAACAGAGATGCAAATCAACCAGTGTATTACCAGTGTATTAGAACACAGTAGTGATGGTGTCACCTTCTCTGCTAAAGGTAAGAAATATTGCAGAACTGCAATGCGAAAATAGTGGTGAAACCCCTATATATAATCATAATAAAATGTACATACTTTACATTTTATTATGATTATGATTATCCACATATCCACCCCACCCATCCCCAAGATCAGAGCTCCGATTTGACAGCCCGACTCACACTTGTGGCCGGTTTGCCCACCAATCCCTGCCATGCTGATTAAATATTCAAATTTCTGCATGTCCTGCTAGGGCTAGGCTGTCAGAAATGGGTATAGGCGCTGCCCTTGGATCCAGGGACAGAGCTGGGGACAGATTTTGTCAGGGGACAATGTACTCAATCCAGAGACTGTCCCCAGAAACCGGGGACGTCTGGTAGGGTGCTAGCATAATGTCCATCACCCAGGGCCGATCCTAGGGTCACAGGCGTCTGGGTGCAGACATATTTCTGGCGCCCCCACATGAGTGTGGTCATTTTACTAACTCCTCCCCTATACAAATGTTTCTATGGCAAGGACTCAACCACAGAGATACTCCCCCACAAAATATTCATTACCCTGGGATGCTTACATGATTTCTTAACAATAAACAAAATACAGAAAGAGAAGCAGAGTACTTTATTGGGACCTGGAGGGGGGTCTCTCTGATGGACACAGAGAGGGACTCTGTTAGAGAGTCTGTCAGAGAGACCCCCAGACATACTACAGACATGACACTGGCAGGGGTTTTCAGGCGCTTTAGCGTTAAAAATAGTGCCTGAAAAAAGCCTTATCTGCAATCCCAGTGTGAGAGCCCGGGTGCTTTCACACTGGAGAAGTGCGCTTGCAGGACGTCCAAAAATTGTCCTGCAAGTAGGTTCTTTGAGGTACTTTCGTGTATATACACATCGGCGCCCCCACCTCTGCAGGCGCCTGGGTGCAAAGCACCCTGCGCACCCTACCCAGGATCGGCCCTGCCATCACCAGGAAGTGACATGGGAGCTGCAAGAAGTTTCCTCCCCCACTACAAACCAGACTAGAGTAGAATTGGAACATTACTTTCCACGTAGTCATCTTTCATGCAATGCATTTAATCTTTCTCTAAATGCAAATATTACGATTTCCTAGAGGTAGGTAGAGTGGGAAATGTTTTTTTTTTTTATCTGCAGAGTTAAGCTTTGATGTGGGACATTTATATAATTAGTTGCTTCCCTTGGCCTTGTGTATTCTTTCTCAACAACAGTGAGAAGAAAGCACAAATGACAACCTGGCAAACAAACAACAATGGGGTGGTGTAAAAGGGTCAAATGTTCATAGAGTGTGGTTAATCACACCTTTCTAAACAGACCCCTTTTGTACAATTTATCAAGCTTTATAAGAAAGTCTTATTCCCATTGCTAGATCAGTGAGAAAACCGTCTGTAAGACACCATCTGCAATTTGTTATAAATGTGCCTTTCTGTTTGAAGCAGAGCATTACATTCTATAAAAATCTGATACACAGAAGAGAGTATCTGTACAATGACAGCTACACGTCCAGCCTTTACCTGCCAGTTTGATTAATGCCAAAGCAGAAATCAAGGTGTAAGGATTGCCCAGGAATGGGTTTCATGATTTACTGTAGTCAAACAACACAATTGATTAAGAGCTTTGGTGTTTCCACACCTCATCCTGATACTAAAATATGCTTTCCTATTACCATGTAAAAATTGAAATGTCTTCATGGGTGTCTAATGCAAAGATTGACAGGCATAGAATCTGTCTTGGGACAGAATGCAGATTGGATTTTGACAGCACTAATATGTTTCTTACTCTCATCTAGGGTTAAACAATAAAAAATGTTTTAGGTTTTTGTACTCTTTGTAAAATCCTTTTGGGGAAGTTCATTCAGGGACACATGATTCAGGACATTTGGGTTATACTGAAATCTGCAGGAGGATTTGAATACTGGCAACGTAAAAAAGACCCATCCTTGTATAACCCCTCCCACTCCAGGCATGCATTCGTTTTGTAGTTATAAACACAGAGGGGTGGGGCCTGTGTCCCTCAATAAGCTCCAAGAAAAGGATTTCACTGTGAGTTCAAAAACCCAATTTTCCTTCTTGTTTATTGAGGGACACATAATTCAGAGACATTTGGGATGTCCAAAAGCAGTCCAAGAAGCGCTCACAGATTCAGTAGAAAAAGATTTTACATGAAATGGCAGAATCTGATGCCCAAGGTCATAGGCTTAAACAACAATGGGCTAGATTCACGTAGCCTGTAGTCGTATATTTGTGCGGGCGTAACGTATGTCATTTACGTTACGCCGCCGCCGCAACTTTTTCAGGCAAGTGCTTTATTCACAAAGCACTTGCCTGTAAAGTTGAGGCGGCGTAGCGTAAATGACCCGGCGGAATTCAAATTCGGCAGGTAGGGGACGTGTAGTATTTAAATCAAGTGCGTCCCCGCGCCAAATGAACTGCATGCGCCGGCCATGCGCCGGCTCCAAATCCGTGACTGAATCCCATTGTGAAGTGCGCGTAAATTACGTCTGTCCTGCTCCAAATTGGCTGTGCCTCTCAGGGGTAATGTCGCTATTTGTCAATGCCGCCTGACGTTGGGGAAGCGATGCATATTTTGAGCGTAACTAACATTGTGAGTGCCTTATCGACTTAGCAACGCAAATGCATACACTTAAACGTAAATTACGTATCTCTGTCCTGACGCCCAATTTCTCTCAATGTAGAAATGGTGATGAATACATGGAAGAGTGTTGTGAGGTAGACAGAATAATGGGTGCTCATTGGCTGTGCCTCACTATAGCCTTGAAATGCCTCATGGGGCTCTGCAACAACTAGAGGGCCACAGGTTGAGCACCCATGGCATACAGCATGAATTAAAGTACAACCATTTACAGTTTTAAAAATAAATACATATTTTATTACTATTTTTTCACATACTTTGATCAGGGATTTTTTTTTTTTATCACTGTAACAGCAATGTTTTGAACTGTCATGAATGGGTAACATTCATAACAGCTGTAATTACTATTGTGTGCTGTGATTGGTCCACAACTATCACCTGGTATAGGGTGCTGTGAACATGTGATAGCTGTGGGCCAATCACAGCATCACTGTAGAAATTACAGCTGTTATAAATGGAATTAATTTATAACAGCTTTGTTGACGTTGTGATTATGTGATCACATAGTGATCACATGATCCCCTGGTCGCTCAAAATGGACTGGTCCACTGTGTCCGGTGAGCAGCATGTGGTTAATAAAGCCCTCATGCCAATGGGTGCTCGGTATCCATGAGAGTAGTGGTGAACTGTAAAATAGATGCCATCTATTTGGTTTACATATATTGGATCTGTTTAACATGTGCTTTTTTTTATGACTCTACTTTTGAGTGTTTTTTAATCCTAGTTATTGCTGAACAAAGCATTCAGAGAGAACTACAAGTGTTTTTTTTTTTTTTTTTGATGATGAGTGTTATGCAAAGGAATATTTGCTCTGGAAATTAAAAAAAAAATCTTTATCTAGATGATTGAGCAGTATTTTATCTCTATGTGGATATAAGCATGTTAGACTTCATTTGCTTGTAGAGGTAAAATTATGAAGGTGAGCAGGTTGGAGTGACACTGGTGATCAGACTGCACATCACAATGTATACTTTAAAAAAAGTTTACACACCTTGTGGACTCACCTGAGACTTTATTTTTGTGTTATGCACAAAAATTGGTGAATTGTTCTCAGTATTAACAGTAATTGTTCACAGTTGTCTAACACTTTAAATGTGAACTTTGAGATGTGTTTTACATATTAATACTTTTGTTTAACTTATTATGATTTTTGTATTTTTTACCATTATTTTTATATTATTAATTGAAAGCTTTTTCTGTGAATTGTGTTTAGTGAGGGTAGCGTTGTACTGCATATGTTGTTACTGATATCACATGCTTAATGAAGGGGAACCATTGCACCTTTACCACTGTGGTGTAATCACTTTACTAAATGTTTGCACGTTATTTTGAAACTCCTTGATGTGCTGAAGATATATGTTTAGACTCCTCCCAAGACATGCAGTCGACCATGATGACAAAATCATCTCCAGCAGAAATTCCTTCGTTTGACAGGCTGTGAGTGGGGATTAAAGCTGTCAGCTGCAAAATGTACATGCATAAAAAGAAAAAAAAAACACAAGCAGTCATGGAGTAGGCAGGTAACAATTTGAGTATGTACTACACTCCGCTATTCTTTGTTTTGTAATGCGTTCACATGTTTACTTCTGTATTGCAATGTACAGGTGAAACTCGAAAAATTAGAATATCGTGCAAAAGTTCATTTATTTCACTAATGCAACTTAAAAGGTAAAACTAATATATGAGATAATTGTGATGATTATGGCTTACAGCTCATGAAAACCCCAAATCCACAATCTCAGAAAAATAGAATATTACATGCAATCAATAAAACAAGGATTGTACATATCAACAATATTGGACCTCTGAAAAGTATAAACATGTATATGTACTTAGTACTTGTTTTGAGCCCCTTTTGCAGCAATTACTGCCTCAATGCGGCGTGGCATGGAAGCGATCAGCCTGTGGCACTGCTGAGGTGTGATGGAAGACCAGGATTCTTCAATAGCAGCCTTCAGCTCTTCTGCATTGTTCGGTCTCATGTCTCTCATCATTCTCTTGGCAATGCCCCATAGTTTCTCTAGAGCAGGGGTTCTCAACCTTTTAGTGTAGTGACCCCTTGATAACATTTCCCAAGTTGTGGGGACCCCAACAGTAAAATTATTTTCATAGCGTGGGTTGTCAGCACCCAAGGCAAGACAAGTAATTTGCGACCCTAACCCACGGAAATTTAGCGCTCCGTAAGTACCTTCCACTCATAGGCCTTGTACACACGAGGGAATAAATCCGCTGAAACTGGTCCGACGGACCATTTCAGCCGAAAAATCCGCTCGTCTGTATGGGCAAACGGACCGTTTTGGCCGGATTTCTCCTGCGGACAAATTCCAAAGCATGCTTTGAAATATTTCACGTCCGTCGGATATGTCCACTCGTGAGTACACAAAAGCATCGGACCAAAAACGCGCAAGTCAAAACGATGGGACGGGAGCACTCGTTCAGGTAAAACTCGCGTTTGTTTGGGACCTGGCACATTCGTCACCTAAACTCTCTATATAGTGTCCCGTTTCTAGCGTATTTTTGTTCTTTGTTCTCTTGCTAGAAGCAAGCCGTTCTCTTGCTGATGCAATTTTGTCCCGATGTCACATACTGAAAGTTTGCATTTTCGTTAGTGTTTTTTCTATTTCTCACTGTTTGCTAGCCAGATGTCCCCACATTTGTTTCGGTTCTCCACATTTTTATTATGTCTATTTTGACTTAATGTTGAGGGTATCATATTTATTTTTTTGTTGAGTTATTTGAGTTGTATTTTACGGTTTAGGAATCTTTCCAAATTATGTTATTTTTGTTGTTTCCTCATGTTTTTTTTTTTCTGTTTAAATTCCCTTTTATTTTCCCAACTTATGTCATTTTGTTGTTTCATCCTTACTTTTTTTCCTTTTTTTTGGGGGGGGGGGGGTGTTTTTTTTTTGAAAAATGTTTAGGCTTCTTTTGGGTTTACCAAGTTCGACCACAAAAGGTTCCCCCCCCCCCCCCCCAAGGAGTTTGTGTCCTTTGCAAATGCCACATTTTATTTTACAAATGTCTGATGCTTACTCACCACAGTATAAAACACAATAGACAAGGTTTGAAAGTAACTACAAAAGCCATTTATTTCCGGCCAAAAAAGAAATTATAAATCACCAGAACGGCAGCACTTGATGAGATTGCAACATACATGCATACTTGGGAATTACAACATGATGAAGGATAAATTTAGTAACCTCAGGAGTCAATAACAAAAATCAGAATCAGCAGCACATGAACAAAGGAACTCAAGCTGTGCTACTCCAACGAGCTCAGTTTTTTGGACAATCAACTGGATGGCAGGGAATCATCTTCTCGACTTCTTTCCAGCCTTCCTTCCAGCGAAACTTCCATGGGTCTGTCCACGGACCCTTGCAGGTGGGGGTGATGTGGCAGCAGGAGGAGGATGATGATGATGGGGAGCAGGCCAGGCCGGGTCACACAGCACAGTGTCCCTGCTCAGCTCGTCCCTTTTCATCTTGGCCAGGACCTGATTAATCAGGTCCTTGGCCAGGCTTTTTTGCTCCTCCCTCCCCTTGGTTGAGCTCATTGGCCACAAATGCACTATAGCATTCTGTTGGGTTGAGGGGGGCCCTCATGATTTCTGCAGCCTCCCGTATAACCTCCAGGTTTTCGTCATGCACCAGACTCTTGCGCCTCCTTGCAGCTGGTGGCCTCATCTGGAGGGGAGGAACTTGGCTGATGGTGCTCAGCCTGGGCCTGGGGACCTGCTTCACCTCACTTTCCCCCGCCTCCTCCTGGCTGCCACTCCCCCCTTCTGCCTGGCTGACATGGGCCACAGGAGCTGCCACCTCCTGGCTGGTCTCTTCTTCCTGTGTATAAAAAAGGTACATGTTGTAATATTTTGCAAAATCAATCACACACATTTTCTTTCTCTAGACTGTTTTAGTTAGTATTAATTTGAATTAAACAGACTGTCCTTCTGACCCCTGCATTTGGCATCCCTGACACCTATTTGTAGGCCCACAACTTTGGTTTCTCTTCCCAAGGTTTGTTTTTTGTTTACCAGATCAACTCACTAATTCAAAATAAATAGCAGCACCAAAATATGTTGGAAAATATTTTACCTCATCGAAGATGGCCAGATCTGGCTCCATGTCAGCCAGCCCCGCTTCAGATTCTGCAGGGCTCCTGGGATCCGGGGAAGTTCCGCTGGGAGGAAGGCTGGAAGGTAGTGTTGAATCTGAAGGCCTGCCATCCAGTTCATCGTTCAAAAAACTGAGCTCTTTGTAGTACCAGAGCTTGGGTTCCTTTTTCTTAGATGCTGCTGATCCTAATTTTTTATATTTGATGTTTTTATATACATTTCTGTAGCTTCTTCTGAGGTTACTAAATGTATCCTTCACCATGTCGCCTGTGCAACTTGGCACCCAAGTGTGCAGGTATGTAGTAATCTCATCAAGTGCTGCCGCTCTCTTCACTGTGTCCAAATATTCTGGGTGCTTGGTGTCCCAAAGAAGAGGCATATCCTGATAGCGGTTTATTAGCTGCATTGTTGCCTCCTTCCCTTTCAGCAAATCCATTTTGACCAGCTTTCACCTCCTAAAAGTTCTTTCAATAGTAATGCAAAAAATTTGAGGTACAGCGCTAAAATCAATATAACATAGATACTAATACATAAATGAATATAAGATATCTGGTGAATATAGTGACAAAAGAAGTAAAGTGATTATAGGAAATGATAATCAGGTGTGATCCAATAAGTAAAGTCCATGTTCAGTGAAGCTAGACAAAAAAACTTCTTCCACCAAAGAACACCCAGTGAATAAGGTTGGCTCCTTACCACAAAGATTGACCGTATGTATACCGGTCAGATGAACCTAGGGATAATTAAAGTCTTCCCAGACAGACTTCCCCAAAGCAACAGACAGAACAGGTGATGGTTCCACGTCGTTGTTGAGTAGAATACAGGGATGTTTTCAGAGGAAATCAAACACTCCCCATAGGAAGTCCGCGCTGGCCGGTTCCTCTTCACACTCCAGTCCCTAGAGCACACACGCCGCACACTCACACCCGACTCCTAGTGCGGTACTAGGAGTCGGGTGTGAGTGTGCGGCGTGTGTACTCAGGGGACTGGAGTGTGAAGAGGAACCGGCCAGCGCAGACTTCCTATCCCTGTATTCTACTCAACAACGACGTGGAACCATCACCTGTTCTGTCTGTTGCTTTGGGGAAGTCTGTCTGGGAAGACTTTATCCCTAGGTTCATCTGACCGGTATACGGTATAAGGAGCCAACCTTATTCACTGGGTGTTCTTTGGTGGAAGAAGTTTTTTTGTCTAGCTTCACTGAACATGGACTTTACTTATTGGATCACATCTGATTATCATTTCCTATAATCACTTTACTTCTTTTGTCACTATATTCATCAGATATCTTATATTCATTTATGTATTAGTATCTATGTTATATTGATTTTAGCGCTGTACCTCTAATTTTTTGCATTTCTGTGGATTACTTTGGTTTAAGTAATTGGTACTGGCAGCTTTTCTTTTATATTAATTTATTTAACACATTTTCATTTATTCACGTTAGCGCAGTGTTTTTCTCCCTTAGGGGGGATCTTTTTGTTCTTTCAATAGTAATGTCTATAATCGAAAAAGACAAACAAACACAAAGCACAACTTAAAAAAGGCTCAGCTTTGAGATTCTCAAAATATGTGCACATTCATTCATTTTAGAGCAACTACAGTATACAAACACAGTGTCTTCTGCTGCTACATAGCTGGCCAGCTCTGCCGCATTGTTGTAGCCCCCAAAAAAGGTGTCATGCAGAGTCATTTGTTTAAGTTGTAGCATGTAGCATGTAGATAAGAACACATCCACCATGAATATTAATGCTAGCACTCATCAAAGCACTAGTTCATGTTTAGCCAGGGCCGCCATCATGAATTTTGGGGCCCCTTACACAGCTTCAGGCATGGGCCCCCTGGAGCAGTGAACCGGGGGGGGGTGCTGCCGCATGATGAAATAGAGAAGCGGGGGGGGCTGCTGCCACGAATTGAGAAGCGGGGGGGCCCTTTACAAAGATATGCAGTAAAGGAAAATATATGTAAAAAAGGGGGTAGCAATCCAGGCCCCTGGGGACCCCCGGGCCCCTTACAGGTGTAATGCCTGTACCCCCCTGATGGCGACCCTGTGTGTAGCTATCATGCCCCTCAGCATTGATGGCAGAAAACACTAACTACTTATCTCTGTACAACCAACACAACAACAATACTTGCATGATCTGACTGCATACTCTAAAATCCAAATAAAGAGGATAGAGCATTCTCTACATATATCTTGATGAAGTGATGTGTACAAGCACTTGGCTCTCTAAATTTTATGGTGTGCCCCAAAATGCCTAAATACCAGTAGCACAAAAAGGGTGCAAACAACATTGAAAAGCCCCATCCCCCCATGGCTGTTCAAATTCTAGGCCTCTGATCCGATGTTTTCATTTACCTTTGTCTCTCTCTCTCCTCGTTTCCGCTCGAGTAATCTCCGCGTAACCTACGTAATCACGTCGTTTCCATTATATCCCCACGCAATCAAGAAGCACCGCCCTCGTCTCCGCCCATGACGTACCAATTCCTGTTTTCCACGCCCCTATGCAATGTAGATTGGAAAATATGGCAATGTCACACGAGCGCACATTAGCCTCTGATCAGGATCTGGAAGGGACAGAGGCCGGAACGTCCAGATCCAGGCCAAAACGATACAAGGCCACAAACATGTCTCTACAAGAGATGGTGGAGATGGTGTCCATACTGCGACGGAAGGACTATGATGGTGAGCATGGACCATACAGCTCCCCTAACCGGAGGAAGTCCAAAATTATGGATAAGGCGGCGACGAAACTTTTTGAGATTTTTGGGGTCACCAGGTCAAAAGAGCAGCTCCGGAAACGCTGGTCCGACTTAAAACTGCGCGAGCCAAAGCAGTATCGCAAAATCCTGAAAATCATAGAAAAAAAGTAAGTACTTTAAAATGTCTTTGGAGTGCCTATTGTTTTTTCAAATGTTTTGCCATGTCTATTTCACCATGTGCCACGTTGGCCTGCTTGTATTTTTGAACCCCTGCATTGTAAACTTAGTAATGCTTGTCTAATAAATCCGATGACTTGCCACGATCGTAGGCAACATCGTTCCATCACCTAGTTTCTCCAAAATCCGCGGGTCCCGGAACATCACACCTGGATGTGGCTATTTGGCGAAAAACATAGTTTAGAGAAACAATGAGGAAAATATGATTTGTTTGTGCAAACAAAGTTGATTTTAAAAGGCAAACAGGATTCATTCATTCACACAGTGATGAGATAACCTAATAAGCAGCTGTTTTCACATCTGTAATTTAGAGAACCTGTGTCTCCCCCCATAAAATACTAATTTGTACTTTTGGTGAAGGGACTCCAAAAACTACTTATTCAGGAGGCCAGCCATGTGTGTCACTTCACCAAAAAGGCTCATTATATCACAGCTTGGGACAAGTCATCTACCACCAAAAATATATGGTTTTTGCTGGAATAAGCCCAAAACTACAATTGTAACGCCACTTCTAAGCAATGTTTGCAAATTAGGCCCTCCAAAAATATCTGGTTGCTGATGAGTTTCCTTTTTTTTGTTGGTTTTTAGGGGAAAGAAGAGGACAGCGCTATGAGGAGTCAGGGAGGCCCACACTGTCTCCAAAATGGCAAAAAAAAAAATGTGGAGGAGGAGGATGATGAAGAAGGAGAGGAGGAAGAAGGAGAGGAGGAAGGCGGATTGTTGGAGGAAGGCGGATTGTTGGAGGAAGGCGGATTGGTGGAGGAAGGCGGATTGGAGGAGGAAGGCGGATTGGTGGAGGAAGGAGAAGTTGAAGAAGAAGGAGAAGTTGTAGAAGATGTTGAACTTCTCAGTACAACAGGTCAGTGACACCCCAGCTTTGCAGGGAAAAAGAGATGTAGATAGGCCTGCACCTTACTTACTTACAGTACAATGTTTTTTTTTGTCATTTTTAGGGGATGAAGATGGGATTAGCACATCTGTTGCTCCTATTTTTTCTCGTGCAAGTGCACAAATCCTAATACAGCAGATAATGGAGTGCAGCACGGAGCTGGCCAATATGAGGGAAAGGATGGTGGTGATGGACTAAAACTTAAAAAACATGCTAGATATTTTGGGACGTATATAGAAGACTATCCCCCCCATCTGCCCCCCCTGCCCCACCCCCCTGCCCTCACCCCCAACCACCCCACTCTCAAAGATGTTGTATATTTTTACATTAAAATACGCCAAAATTTGAGGATGCACACACACACACTTGGGTTTATTTATTAAAGCTATAACGTGCAAAAGCAGCCTCACTTGGCATATAAACCAATCAGCTTCCATGTTTAGATGCAAAAGCTGAATTGAATAATCTCAATTTAGAAGCTGATTGGCTTATATGCAGAAATAAGCCTGAGTTTGCACTGTTTAGTAAATAAACCCCAGTGTGTGTTCACATGTGATATCTGCCATCACAGTACATCGATTGTCTGTGCTTTGTGGGTGCAACCCCTTCCTCGCTTATCAAGTAGGTGAGAGAAACGGGTTGCACCCACAAACCACATACAGTACATTGATCACCCATGATGGCAGATAGCACATGTGAACATTTGGCATGGGATCTCAGGCGAGAATACACCATTTGGCACATCACACACACAGCATGTGTGCATCCTCAAATTTTGGCGGATTCCGGGGTGACATTAGACCATGTCCTCTGGGTTTGGTATGCTAAATAAAAGGTTGAACTTTGTAAGTTCCATTGTTACATATGTTTGTCAAAACCCCAAAAATTTTGTTGAAGAAAAAAATCCTTTCTAAACACATTTTTGTACAAAAAGCCTAAAGATTTTTGGAAAAACACCAAATAAAAAAAAAAATGTTTTCAACAAAAAGCAGTGGCTTCTTATTTGTAGGCTCAATACCCAGTTTGTAGAAGAGTGACTAGAATGTGCAATTGTGTGTATTTACTAAAACCTGCTAAGTAAATTGGGCACAAGAAGTGCACTAGTTTCAGAACCTGGAAGACAGATCAAAAGAGAAAAAGCAATAATGACAAACAACTGAATAAAGTCCAATGGTCAAATTATTTATTAGTTCTTTGTAATATTTCTTTCTTTTGGGGGCCGAATTAGAAAGAAATATTAATCTGGCATAGCTATGGCCCCCCGACCCATAAAGTACTCAACATATTTGTCGCGTACCTCACGAACAGATTCGGTGACCGAGCCAGCACGACCTGTGTCCAGCCCAGGAAGGGTATCTGAGGGTAGTCCTGCCTCAGCACCGATGTTGGGTAGGTACGTCTGGGAATGCCTGCGTAAAAAATTATGCAATATGCAGCAGGCCAAAATAACAGAGTTACATTTATATTCCGCCAGATGTATCGCTGTCTGGAACAGGCGGAACCAGCTGGTGAGTATCCCAAAGGCATTCTCGACTACCCTCCGGGCCCTGGCCAGCCGGAAATTGAAGACCCTCCTCTCCGGGGTGAGGGTCCTCTGGGGAAAAGGCCACATGAGGTGAGGTCCAAGCCCGAAAGCCTCGTCCGCTAAAAAAACAAACGGAAGTCCTTCCACATTGTCTTCATCCGGTGGCAGTTCAAGACCACCAGTTTGTAGACGCCTGTAAAATTCGGTCCGCACGAACACTCCCCCATCAGACAGCCGGTCATTCTTCCCCACGTCCACATACAAAAATTTGTAGTCTGCCGACACCACCGCCATCAACACGATACTATGAAAACCTTTGTAGTTATAATAGTACGACCCCGAAAGAGGTGGCGGCACTATGCGGACGTGCTTCCCATCAATTCCCCCTCCGCAGTTAGGAAAATCACACCGGTGGGCAAAGTGGGCAGCCCCAGTCTGCCATTCCTGTGGCGTGGAGGGAAACTGTGGGGACAAAACAAAAATTCTAAATTAGTACTTTGGCACATAAAAAACATTGCAAACACTAGTAAAAAAACATCATTCTGCAACATCACAGTATTAACATTTCTAAATATTAGTGTGTAGTGAGTATTTAGGGCAACAAATCCAGAGCCAATTATTATCAGACTACACATCCCGCTGATGGGGCAATACACTTTTTTAGGGGGGGGGGGAGTTGAACTACAATGGAGCAGGACCAAAAAAACAAAAATTAAAAATAAAAAGGTGTGTTTGTCCCTAGGAGATGATGCTGGATAGGTTAGTAGTGATGAAGATAAAAATATGCAGGTAGGCCAAACAAAATTAACCTGGAAAGCTTAACATGCATGGGGAGAAAAGGGAACATTCTGCACACAGCATATTACAATCATGGCAATTAGGAAAACCAACAAAAAAAGTTTCTAAAATTGGCATACATTATTAAAGACATAGATTGTGATGTTAAAGGAGGAAACTTACCGTAATAAACTCCTCTTGAATCACTTGTATGATGGCAGAACACGTTTCCGGTATGATGACCCCAAGCGCCTGGGGAGAGATGCCTGTTGAGAACTTGAGGTCCTGCAGGCTCCTCCCAGTCGCCAGGTACCGCAACGTGGCAATAAGCCTCTGCTCAGCCGGAATGGCTTGGCGCATCACAGTGTCCTGCCTCGTGATATAGGGGGACAGGAGATCCAGCAGACGGTGGAAAACGGGGTCCGTCATACGGAGAAAGTTCCTGAAGTCATCAGGATTATTCTCCCGGATCTCCCTAAGCAGAAACATATGAGAGAATCGATTACGCTGCCGCAACCAATTCTTGGCCCAGGAACTCCTCCTCCTACTGTTCCTGTCCAAATCACTGGAATGCACACAGACTCCAGAACAAAACCCATAAACAGCACGAACTCGTGAAAAGTTGCGCTGCTGCTCCATCATGGCTTTAAACCGGCCGGCTGGTCAGTCAAGAACACACTCAAACATAAAGCACCCCCAAATCCAGCAATACCTGCAAAGATCGCACGTCAAACAGATACGACCGTACAGGACGGCACTGCAAAGCAGAAACGCCGCGCACGGCGACACTGAAGGACAAATACGAGCCCACAAGCACACACTGAACCGGAAAATACGACCTGTTAAGCGCGGAGACTGAAAAGCACGAATCAGCTCTAACCAAACCTTCACTAACACGGAACTAGCAAAAGTGGAACAGAGGGCGGCGCCGTAGGCTTTGGCATTCCCCTTTATAGTGACGTCGTACGTGGTTTACGTGCCCGCGTTCTGGTCCGCTGGGATTTTTGTCCGATGGTGTGTACGCTCATCAGACCAACGGACAAATTTGCCTTGTCCGCTGGGAAATATCCGTCGGATGTTTCCGACTGGATAAATTACATCGTGTGTACAAGGCCATACAGTATTAAAACCTCATATGGTACATTTTAGGATGTACAACTCTTTATCTTGGTTCTTCTTTCTTTCCCTTTTATCTCTGGCTATCCTAATGTATTTTCCCCCATCCTTCTCTCTAGCCATCTTTCTTGTTTTTTCTCCTATTGTTTCTCTCCATTTTTCTTTCTTCCTGCTCCTCTTTTCCTCTCCCTTCCATGTATTCTCTATTTGTATTTATTCTCTTACTCCTTGTTGGGGGGGTGGAATGAGTGGCAATGCTGGGGGAATTCTGAACAGCCAACTTAGGTGCTCTTGATCAAGGTCATCTGCTGATCTTTTAATGGAATCACAGGTAGTGTTAGTCACTGTGTCTCCAACTTTGTGGTGTCTCATAGACGTGACACCACTGCTGAAATCAAGAGATGGGCTCTCCTCCAGCCCCTCCCACCTCACAATCCTCACCAGTCAGCGGACCTCTAGTCTCTGCCCCCCGGCCATGGCGTGAACTAAATGGGCCGCTGAAAAGAGGCTGAGTGGGTGGCCGAGGGCTCCAGGGACAGTCCTACTGGGCAGCCGCATAAAAGCTTGAAGCGGTGTGGGCTTCAGGAACAGCCCAGGATTTGGTGACCCCTGGAAAATCATAATTTGACCCCCGAGGGGGGTTTCTGACCCCCAGGTTGAGAACCACTACTCTAGAGGGTTCAGGTCAGGCGAGTTTGCTGGCCAATCAAGCACAGTAATCACACGGTCATTGAACCAGGTTTTAGTGCTTTTGGCAGTGTGGGCAGGTACGAAGTCCTGCTGGAAATTGAAGTCAGCATCCCCATAAAGCTTGTCTGCGGAAGGAAGCATGAAGTGCTCCAAAATCTCCTGGTAGACGGCTGCGTTGACCCTGGAAGAAAAAGGGCTTCGCTATAAGCCAATGATTCATTTGCCTGCAACGTCTCCTCTGTGGTTTCGCATCATGAGTGGTTTGTTCTCGTTTAATTTAATATTTGACTTTTTTTTTTCTTGCCTCAATCAGCTTCATACATGGCAGTTATTAAGAACATCAGAATCCAAGTAGAGAGTAATTCCCATCCCTTCTCCCCTCCCTTCCCCCCCACCCGGAACCCCCCTACCAGCCTCCATTTTCTAGTTTCGGTGCCATACCATGCTAATGGCTCGTCCCTATAAATTATATCACTATCTCATTTAAACTTAATGCGTTATACACCTATCGCTTCAGCATATCCCATTGTATATTTAAACCTTTTCCATTTCTCCCACTTCTCTTTAAATTCTTCCCATTTCTTTTTGTCTCTAAATCATAAATATTCTAGGCTATAGATTTCCTCTACTCTGTTACACCACCCTCTTAATGATGGACTCTCCTTTCCCTTCCAGTTACGCGCTGAGGTTTTGCCGCATTCAATAATTGTGGGACCACTGTCTTCAGATATTGTTTAGTTGGAATTCGGGATCCGTGTAATACGCACACCCATAGGTCGTCCGGGAGTTCATTATTTGAAATTTCTCAGATTTTTTGTCTAATCTCCCTCCAGTATCTTCTTATTTTAGGCAAGTCCACCAGACATGGGCCATAGAGCCAACTTCACCACAACCCCTCCAACATAACTGTGATGTGGATCCAGAGAATTTATGTATTTTGTCCAGCGTAAGGTACCAGCGCACTAAACATTTATAGTTCAATTCCATAGTATCATTGTTTTTTGATGTCTCGTGAACCCTCGTTATTAATTGATTAATCTCAAGCTCATTTACCCGTGAGCCCAACTCCTCTTCCCATTTCTTAATGAATGGCAGGACGTTCTGTGTTCTTGTTTTGTTTAAAATCTGATATATTTTAGAAATTATCCCCTTTTCAATCTTCCCCTCGCATAATTATTCAACGGGCAGAAGGTTTGTCTCTGCTCTAACCGGTTGAGGAAGGCCAATCAAAAAATGTTTTAGTTGTGCGTACCGCCATTCATTAATAAGCATCATTTCCTTTTTGTTTTTTTATTCCTGGATTGTTAGGAGCCTTTTGAGCTTCATAACATCTTTTAATTTTGTGTTTTCTTGTAATATCCATTTTCCAAACCTATTTTTTTCCCCGGTGGGAAGTATTTTGTGTCCGTTAAAGGAGTTAAAGGAGAATTATAATCCCATTTTTTTTTCTTGTGTAATTGATCCCAAAGTTTTAATGCGTGTCTCGTGATGTAGTGAATTTCTGGGTTAATTCCTCTATACTGTGCCGGGACCCAAATTAATTTCCCCAGCGCTATTTTACTCATTGTAATTTCCAAGTGTACCCACCTCTTTTCTGTATTATATTTGGCCCAATCCGTAAGACGTGATATTACAATCGCATAGTGATATTTTCTTATATCAGGTGCCCCTAGCCCCCCTTGGGACTTACCTTTAGTCAATGTGCTGAATTTAATACGTGATTTTCTTCCCTCTCCAGATAAATTTTACAAACGTTGATTGTCATTTTTTTAAATAGGCTTGTGGTATTGGGATTGGGAGCATCTGCATTATATACAGTAACTTCGGTAAGATTGTCATTTTGAAAATATTTATTCTTCCACTCCAGGACAATTGCCCTGGTGCAATTCTGTTTAATTCAGTTTTGACCGCATTTAACAATGCCATAAAATTAATCTCGTATAATTTTTCATGGAAGTTGCTAGCCTAATTCCCAAATATTTTAGTTCTTTTTTCCATCCGAACGGGAAATCTTCCTGTAAGGCACTTCTATCTTTTTTCGAAATATTAATACCCAATATTTCAGATTTGACAGGGTTTATCTTAAAATTTGAAATTTTACCATATTCTTTAATTGTTTCCATTAATTTAGATAACGTTGTCCTGGGGTTTGTTACGTAGAACAATATATCGTCCGCGTAAGCGGCAAGTTTGTGTTCTTCGCCCCCTAGTGTTAACCCCTTAATATCCACGTTTCGCCTTATACACCTTAACAGGGGTTATAATGCAAGTGTAAACAGCATTGGTGACAAGGGGCATCCCTGTCGGGTGCCATTTTTCATTTTTAAATGGCTCAGATAAGATCCCGTTAACTTTGACTCTTGCTTTGGGTCTGTTGTATAATGATCTTACCCACCCTCTCATTCTGGGACCTATGCCCATGAACTCTAATGTATGTTGCATGAAGCCCCAGTCTACCCTATCGAAAGTCTTTTCGGCGTCTATGGACAGGAGTAGTCCCGGGGCTCCGCTTTTTCTAATTTCTTCTATAACCAGTAGGGATCTAATCCCATCATCTCTACCTTCCCTGCCTGTGATGAACCCCACTTGGTCGGTGTGAACTGCGTCCTGCATCACTTTTTCCATCCTAATGGCGAGAATTTTTGAAAAGATTTTTTAAACGGTGTTAAGGAGCGAGATGGGACCCTGGACTTAATGAAGCACAGTGGACCAACACCAGCAGATGACACGGCTCTCCAAATCAACACAGACTGTGGAAACTTCACACTGGACTTCAAGCATCTTGCAGTGTGTGCTTTTCCATTCTTCCTCCATACTCTGGGTCCTTGGTTTCCAAATAGGATGCAAAATGTGCTCTCATCAGAAAAGAGGATTTTGTACCACTGAGCAACAGACCAGGTCTGTTTTTCTTTATCCCAGGTAAGACGCTTCGGTTGTTGTTTGTTGTTCAGGAGTGGCTTGACAAGAGGAATACGACATTTGAAGCCCATGTCCAGGATCTGTCTGTGTGTGGTGGCTCTTGATGCACTGACTCCAGCCTCAGTCCACTCCTTGTGAAAGTCCCCAACACTTTTGAATGGCCTTTTCCTGACAATCGTCTCCAAGCTGCCGTCATCCCTGTTCCTTGTGCACCTTTTTCTTCCACACTTTTCCCTTCCACATAACTTTCCATTAATGTGCTTTGATATAACACTTTGGGCACATCCAACTTTTGCAATTACCTTTTGAGTAAACAGTAAATAGGAAAAAAAAGCAATCTTAAGCCTCGTACACATGATCGGATTTTCCACAGACAAAGACTTTTGTCTCAAGGCCATGTGCCTAGATTTTGTCTTGCATACAGACTGCAAAGAATTGTCGGCCCACAAACAAAAACATAGTGACATACTAGAGGTACTATGTGTTTTTTTAAGCTCTTTAGCGTCACACCTTTGAGCACCTTCTGCTAATGTCGTGTTTGGTGAACATTGCTTCTGAGCATGCATGTTTGTACTATGGACTTTTGTCCGATGAACTTGTGTACACACAATCGGAAAATCTGACAACAGACCAACATTTTAAAGCCGGCCATCCAATATTTGTCTGCGGAAAATCTGTCAAAAATTGTCCGATGGTGCGTGCAAGCGGTCGGATTTTCCGTCAACAGGCTGCCAGCACATAATTCCTGTTGGAAAATCCGATTGTGTGTACAAGGCTTTAAGTTAAGCAAGACACAGAGCCTGCATATGAGACAAATACAGTTTCTCCTATGTATATGTATATGTATATGTTGTCAAAGTATAGAAATAAACAAGTTATAAGAACACATTAATATGATTATTTATTCCAAGTGAATGTGTTCTATCTATCTATCTATCTATCTATCTATCTATCTATCTATCTATCTATCTATCTATCTATCTATCTATCTATCTATCTATCTATCTATCTATCTATCTATCACCTTAAAAAGCCTACAGTTACCTGTCACTATAATTCAGAACTACTACTACAAGAAAGGAAAATAAAGAACTCTATTTTAACAAAAAATACAAGTTTGACATGCCTATTAATATTCTAAAAAAAAATTAAACCATGTCTGTAAATGGAAAAAAAGTTAACTAATTCTGCTTGATTGCAGTGCATAAAGGGTTACTTTTTAAATTTTGTTCCCAGCAAAAACATGCATCATTGCACACTTTAGGGTGTGTTTAAATATTAATAGCATGGCTCCATTTGGGACTTGCACCAGTCAGGGGCAAAAGTACTTTTTCCAGTGTCTTCACCAACAGTCAAGGAAACTATTAAATTATGTATAAACTTGCTTCATTAAAACTGCCCATCAGATGAAATGCCTAATATATGGAAAATGTGACTTTATGCCACCTTTTATTGCTGTAACTGTATGGTTTAAATATTGCATGCAATTTGCTAACCCCTTTTATTACCAGCTTATGCAAAATCAATGGTTCATTCAGTCAATATGTTTTCTTTTGTTTAGTAAAAATAGGAAGGACGCATGTCCAGATGCTCTAATGCACCATGTATAGAATTGTTTAAATCCATTAAGAATTGAAGCACAGGAAGATACAATAAATTAAAAGAGATATCAATTAAGAGTCTTCATTAGGCTGGCTCTGCCACTTCAATATTTTATTGTGCATTCTGGAGATCACTGATGTGCCATTATATTCATTAATGCTCAATAATAGAAGTTTTATGGCTTCCACTGGAGTGGTGTAAATTGCTTTTCTTGTTGATGTTTAGCCACAGAGATACTATTCAGTAGATTAGTGCCAGAAAGAAAGAAGTATTTAATTATTTAAAAATTGCAGGAAAGAACTTCTCTAACCATAAAACTGTTTGATTGTATTATGTTTTTATATCCTCGGATGCATTAAATGTGGTAGTAATCTTATATTGTACTTCTTTTGTTTGCAGAGCTATATATATATATATATATATATATATATATATATATATATATATATAATATATATTTATATATATATATATATATGAATATAAAAGATGGGTTATATACAATGTACATATACACTATGGCCCGGATTCACAAAGCACTTACGCCGACATATCTTGAGATACGCCGTGTAAGTGTAAATATGCGCCGTCGTATCTGTGCGCCGTGCCCACAGAACTAAGATACGCCTAAAAACTGACTTCATCCGACCGACGTAACTTGCCTAGGCCGGCGTATAGTGGGCGCATAGTTACGCTGGATGCATTTGGCACTCCCATTGATTTACGATGCAAATATGCAAATGAGGGAGATACGCCGATTAACGAACGTACTTGCGCCCGACGCATGTTTTAAGCGATTTGCGTAAGGGTTACGTCCGGTGTAAAGTTATTCCTCATATTGGAGGCACAACTCATGCAAAGGTATGGACCAGGAAACGAACGCCGTCAAATTTTACGTCGTTTACGTAGTACGTGAATAGGGCTGGGCGTAGGTTACGTTCACGTCGTAGGCAGTGATTCGACGTATCTTAGCCAGTTGTTTCGACGTGATTGTGAGCATGCACACTGGGATACGTCCAAGGTACGACGCATACGCAGTTCATTTTAAGTACTTGTCTGAAGCTCAGCCCACCATTTGCATGAGGTCACGCTTCATTAAAATGTATCACGCCCACTTCCACTTATGTTGCCTTACGCCTACGACTATACGCTACACCGGCGCAATGTTGGGAGCATTTGTTTTGTGAATTCCATGCTTCCCTCTCTGCGTTGCGCCCGCTTAGTGTAAAGAACATATGCTACAGCGGCATAAAGATGCGCTGATGTATGTGAATCCGGGCCTATATTACCAAAAGTATTGGGACACATGCCTTAACAAGCACATGAACTTTAATGACATCCCAGTCTTAGTCCGTAGGGTTCAATATTGAGTTGGCTCAACCTTTACAGCTATAACATCTTCAACTCTTCTGGGAGGCTGACCACAAGGTTTAGGAGTATGTCTATGGGAATGTTTGACCATTTTTCCAAAAGCACATTTGTGAGGTCAGGCACTGATGTGGATAAGAAAGTCTGGCTCGCAGTGTCCACTCTGATTCATCCCAACGGTGTTGTATCAGGTTTAGGTCAGGACTGTGCAGGCCAGTCAAGCTTTTTCACCCTAAACTTGTTCATCCATGTCTTTCTGGACCTTGCTTTGTGCACTGGTCCAAATCATTTGGTGGAGGGGGTGCACTAACAAAGTACATAAAGACATGGATGAGCGAGTGTGGGGTGGAAGAACTTAAGTGGCATGCACAGACTCCTGACCTCAACCTGATAGAACATCTTTGGGATGAATTAGAGCAGAGACTGCGAGCCAAGCCTTCCAAAGCCTGACCTCACAAATGCGCTTCTGGAAGAATGTTCAAACATTCCCATAGACACACTAATAAACCTTGTGGACAGCCTTCCCAGAACTCAATATTGAACCCTGTTGCCTTGTACACGACCATGTTTTCCCGACGGGAAATGTTTGCTTTTGGTCAGGAAAACCGGCCGTGTGTATGCTCCATAGCAGTTTTCCCGACTTGTTCTCTTTTTTCCCGTCCGCGAATCTCTGACCAAGCTGTCATGGCAGTTTTCCTGTTGGGAAAACCGCTGTGTGTACATGGGGAAAAGCAACCAAGCAGGTTCTCGACTTTTGACCGCCGGGCAAAAAGAAAATATGTACAAGGCATAAGAACTAAGACAAGGATGCCTAGTTCATGTGTGTGTAAAGGTAGACGTCCTAATACTTTTGGTAATATAGTGTATGTGGAAGGACAGTCTGCACGTATGGGCTATCTGATCTTAAACACCTTACAATACACTCCAGCCAAAATTGCCAAGCAAGACAATGAAATCAACACACATCCACAGAATCCTCTTTTTTCTAGAATAGCCATTATTAGGCTGTGTGTTACAGTCACGGTCAAGCCTCACCACTGAGCCTTAGCTTCTCCAGCTAATTTATTGCACAAAGCAATAAAGACTGACAGCGAATAAAACCTCCCCCTGCTATGGCCAAAAGAACAATAACAACAGTTTCAGCCAGAAAAATGCTAGAAAGAAAGTCTCCTATATTGTTTGTTATATTTTAAGTAATTGCATTGTTCTTACCATCTGAAAACCCATCACGAGAAATGTGACACAGCCATCACTGAAGATCATGTACTGTATGTACTAAAGACAAAAAATGGCTACAATGAGACCACTGGAGTTCAGCAACACTGAGATAAAACAAAGGATGAGAGAAAAACATGGCAATTGTTTCTGAAAGACATTTCTTTAGAATATTAAATGTTTAGGGCCAGATTCTCAAAAAATGGCGTATCTGGCGGCGTAGCGTATTGTATCGCATTTACACTACATCTACGCAAATTACTGGAGCAAGTGCCGTATTCTCAAAGCACTTGCTCCGTAATTTTCGGCGGCGTAGCGTAAATGCGGCGTCGTAAGGCCGCGTAATTCAAATACTGAAGGAGGGGGCGTGCTGTATTTAAATTAAGCGCGCCCCCGCGTCAAACGGAGTGCGCATGCGCCGGCCCGGAAAAAAGCCCAGTGCGCATGCTCCAGCTCACGTCGGAAAGTTGTTGAAACCGACGTCAAAACGACGTGATCGTCACTTACGCAATTCCCTATTCGCGAACGACTTAGTAAAACGACGTAACCGATGGAAAAAGACGACGCTGACCCGACGCCATACTTAACATGGCAACGACGGCACATTCAGAAACATACCCCTCATACAGCAGGGGTAACCTTACGCATACGCAACTTACGTAAACTACGTCGCCCCCTCGCAAAAACGGTCGGGAATCGGCGTATTAGGCTCATTTGCATAGGCAAATGAGAAAACAACGTAAAGGCCACCTAGCGGCCGGCGTTGTCATTACATCTAAGATCCGACGGTGTAATTGCTTTACACCTGTCAGATCTTTAGTGTATCTATGTGTAAGTGATTCTAAGAATCACTCGCATAGATACCCATTGAAAAAAACTGCGATACGACGGTGTATCTGAGATACACCGTCGCATCTCAGCTGAGAATCTGGCCCTTAGAGTTTATCTACTTTAACAAATTCTGGAGTAAAAACAGTATGTGATTTAAAGTGGTGGTCCTGCGGAAAAAAAATATTAAAAGCCAGCAGCTACAAATACTGCAGCTGCTGACTTTTCGTTTACAATATTTTGTTTTAAAGTGTACAAATAAAGGGTATACAAAATAAAAAAAAAAAAAGGGGGTTGGGAATAACATTCGTCATTGTCACTTGCTTATGCTTGGTTACAAAATTCCTGTATTGAGAACGTCGACAGATTTCGCCAGGCCTGGTCACGTGCACTGCGTATAGATATTACCGACGATCAGTGGGCCACAGCTTGCAAACTAGCACACAAGTGCTCAATTAGCACCAAAACACAGGAAACCTCGTACAAGCTTTTGACGCATTGGTACGCCACTCCAGATAAGCTAAAACGATGGTACCCCGACTCTTCTGATCTTTGTTGGAGGTGTGGTGAGGAAACAGGAACCCTTATACATATATGGTGGGAGTGTAGGATTCTAGGTCCCTTCTGGAACAAGGTTAGGGAGATGGTGGGACAGATCACGGAGACCAAACTTGACCTCTCTGCAGCGTGTTGTCTGCTCCATATCACTAACTTCTCGTTTAAACGTTACAAGCAATCTTTGACAAAGCATTTATTGAATGCGGCCAAATCCCTGATACCTCTCATCTGGAAGAGTGCTACTCCCCCATCCATACAGGACTGGCTGAGGAAGGTATCGGAGATCTGCTACATGGAAGATACTCTTGCTCAGACTACTGAGGATGCTGAGAGATATCTTGACACGTGGTCTCCGTGGTTTGTTTTCAAAGTCTCAAGTGTGTATGAATCACTGATGCGTTAGAAATGGAGTTGATGAACTGTGATACCTGTCCGTCCACCGTGCATGGTCATGGTTGAGAACCGATGGGATCCACCTGATGATAAAATAGCCCAGGGCCCTGATTTGCTGAGAGTCACCTAATGAGTCTCATTCCCCCATCTTCTCCCTCTGTCTTCTCCCCCTTCCTTTTCTTTTCTGTTTCTTTTAAGTTTTCTGCTTCTCTTAATTCGTGCAGTTTGCAGTCAAGGCGGCTGTATAATAGTTTACTATTTTGCAGATGGACAGGTTGAATGTTCTGTATTATTATACTGATTTATTGTGAATAATCTGCTGCTTGCCATAGGTCTCTTAAGACACATCATTTTCAGATAGAGGTGCCTACGGTGTAAACCTCTGCTGTTGCTCAGATCAATGTGTAGTCGTAAGATAGGTGATCCAGGGATCCCACACTTTGTTAAACACGCGACTTTGTCATGCAAACATCCTCTCATTCACCATTATACAAGACAATTTAGACTTCAAAAGATAAAAGGGAACAGTGGGGGACTTCCAGGACTTAGCAATGGAGATTCTAGCCGCTACAAATATAAAAGCTATCAGTTTTCTCAAGTGCTTCGACGTACCCTCTACCGGGCGCCCCAGCAGTGCATGCAGAGGTGACTTAAGAAGATTCACCTGATTTAAAGAATATATAAAGTTATATGTGCGTATCCAAAATCGTCTCACCTTTTGACATGTCCACCAAATGTGATACATAGTACCGTCAACGGTGCACCCTCGGAAGCACTGCGGAGACGCCCCCGGAACGAAGTTAGCTATTCACGTCGGAACCATGTACCATATCAGCACTATAAAGGGACACTTACCTGTCCAGCGCGCCCACGATGTCGGCAGCAGAAGACGCGCATCCTCGGTGAGGGAATCAGGAAGTGAAGCATTGCGGCTTCACTGCCTGGTTCCCTACTGCACATGCGCGAGTAGTGTGACGCTTTCCCAGTGGTCCCCGCTGTCTCCTGGGACCAGTGTGGGGGGGGGGGGTGTAGTGACTCCTGTGGGAGTCTCTCCCCAGATGTGGGTGCAAATACCTGTATTATATAGGTATCTGCACCCCCCTCACCTGAAAGGTGCCAAATGTGACACCAGAGGGGGGGAGGGTTCCGAAAAGCGGAAGTTCCATTTTTGGGTAGAAATCCACTTTAACTCTTATTAGTAGTGGTGAACCGAAGGTACCTGGGTTTGGAACAGGTTTGACAAACACGACTTAAGTTCGGGTACCAAATCCAAACCCCATTGAACTCCATGATGTTACTGTAATATAACAGCAATGACCATTGTCAGAAGATAAAAAAAAAAAAAAACTAATTATTTTTGGCAGTTTGCAGCAATGGTAGTAATGCTTAAATTGAAACATTAAAATACTGTATATCTAAATCCTGACCTTGTAAAACAACCCCTTTAGTTTAAAGCATAAATGAAAGGCAAAACATTTATATATACCGGTATTTGTGAGGTCATGCACTAAAGGGGATGAGAAGGTCTGGCTCGTAGTCTCTGCTCTAATTCATCCCAAAGGTGATATATCGGGTTGAGATCAGGACTCTGACCAGAAAGCCAGTCAAGTTCCTTCACCCCAAACTTGGTCATACATGTCTTTATTGACCTTACTTTGTGCACAGGTCCAAGTCATTGTGGGGAGGGGGGATCATTGTGTGTGGCTGTTTTTCAGGGGTTGGGCTTGGCTCCTTAGTTCCAGTAAAGGGAACTCTTAATATCCCTGGCGGTATGATTATGCCAGATTTTTTATGCTGAAAGCGGTACAATTGTTTTGCATGGAAATTTGGCATTTTATATTGTAGGCCTGTAATTCTTAGGAATAACTCACTTAAATCTGTCCAAACAACAGTCTAGTAGACATTCTGGGTATTATAACGTTTGAAACACAAAATTATTAATTGTAATATAATAAATAACTTTAAATAATTATAAAAAATAATAATATGATAGTAATAACATTTATCCAATAATGTAATCAAATCAAAAACACTGAAATTTGCTCAGTTGCAGAATTGTCGCTGTCATTACTTTCAGTGTTTGATGATGAATTTCCCCACAAATCACTATCACTCAATTCTGCAAGTGATTCTAATTTATTATGACTGTTTTCTAGCTGGTCTAAAACCACTTTTGATGTAAAGGGACACTTTTTGGACAATCACCAGTTTTAAGGCAGAACTAACTGTATTTATAATATAAAACTACACACAGGACACTGGGCAGACCACTAGGGACAAAGCAGGTGTGTAATTATTTGATACAGTACTTTAATCTGTAAGATTACAGTGTACTGTATCTATACTGTGTTTTCTACTTTTTGAATTTGGCGCCAAACTCCTTCCCCGTGCATCGTGCCGCTCGCAGGGAATCAAGCGAGACATGGCGGCTCGCAAATCACAGCGGGGAGACATCGTAGGTTCCAGGGGACAAGGTAAGTAACCTCTACATGTCGCTCGGGGTTACCTCTTTTGGTACTGAAAATTCACCCCGAGCCACACTCGGGAATACCGCTCATGCTCCCAACTTCATGCTCCCAACTTTGTGGGAACAGTTTGGGGATGGCCCCTTCCTGTTCCAACATGACTGCCTACCAGTGCACAAAGCAAGGTCCATAAAGACAGGGATGTACTAATATTGATATCATCCCCATTGAGAACATCAAACATATGACGAAACGCGTCTGGGACGGCGTGCAGTGACGTCACCGAGTTTTACGGAGGAGGAAGGGCTCCTGTTGTGCCGGCCAGCATTTGTTTTTATGCGCATATTTCACGAGTCAATGTGAGTAGCATTTTTAATCTTATTAAATTTTATCCAAACAATATCACGCCATGGTTTGGTCTTCTTTGTTTATATTGTGATCCACAGATGTTTATTGGCATACTCCTGAGGGTTTATCATCGGAGGGACTCCCGGTATCTGTCCATCCTGGCTGGATTCCATCATTGGATTATTTCTTATTGCCACAATATACCCTTTTTTTTTTTTAAACAAAAGTTTTATTGAGGTTTTCATTAAGTAATCAAAAACATCAGTGACATTGCTTATCAATTATATAGATGTTATAGCAAAACTAACAAAAAAACGAAAAAAGAGAAGTCAACAGGCAAGACATATAACCTGACAAGAGTTACACTATACCAACGACAAAGAACAGGATGTGTGGAGGAGGAGCCATCCACGAACCCCAACACCCCAATTCGGGAACTAACTGTGTCGAGAGCTCATAGGCGACACAACCAGACACCAACCACGAGTAACCTTTAAACAGTTGAGAAGAAAAAGGACAATTCTGCACATTTTACGCGGAAAAAAACATAGGCAATGTTCATTAGGCAAAATTCTCGATTGAGTGTGAGACAGACTGAGGGTGAAAGAAATAACTACTAAGAAATTCCAGTGAGTCAAAGTGCTGAGCTTCTATGATCACCGATCCATAGTGCCCAGTTCCTGTAGAAAGAAGGGGTGGTCATATTGGCTTTGGCAAAGTAGAATTCCATTCGAAAGTGAATGTTTAACAGGACGATCAGATCCGATAGCGTGGGGGAAAGCAGCGACTTCCATTTCTTTGCAAGAGCGAGACGTGCAGCTATCAATATGTGAGAAGCCAACAGTCTAACATGTCTTGGCCAGCTGGGGATGGACAGCCCCAGGAGAAGGTCCAATGGGAGCAATGGAGAGGAGATATTGCAGATAGTTGAAATAAAAGTAGAGACTTCTTTCCAATAATCTTTGATGTTGGGGCAATGCCACCAGATATGTTGTAATGTGCCTTTGGTATTGCACCCTCTCCAGCAAAGAGGTGAGGTGTTAGAGTAGATAGCTGCCAGCCGTGCTGGGGTAAAATACCACCTGTGAAAAAGCTTTTGAATCGATTCCCAATGAGAGGTACAATGTGACATGCGTAAAGGTAAATTCACAGCTTGCTGCCATAAGTCTGGCGCAGGTGGGTCATTTGTAAGCGAGGACCAGAAAGTAATCGAGGAAGAAGGTAGATCCGCATTGGGTGTAGTCAACAAGTTGTATGCCAGGGAGATTCCCTTAACTGAGGGATTAGGAGTTTCGTAGAACTTCAGAAGAGAGATTGGTAGAGAGTCTTCATCTAGTACGGTAACCTTGGACAGCGTTGATCTAATCCTGAGATACAGGAAGAAAGTCTTGGAGGAGATGCCATATTGTTGTTGCAGATGAGAAAACGTGTGTAAACCAGAGGCGGAGAATAGGAGCCCGAGATTGGTAATCCCATTAATAGTCCAGGCTGTAAGGGAAAGGTCAGGCGAGAGTAGTTCAATCGCTTTGATAGGCAGGCGGTGTAAAATGGATCTAGGAATTCCTGTGGCATGCCGTGTGGTAGCTGACCAAACCCGGAGAGCACCTGTTGTTGAGCTGAGATATTGATGAGGCGGTTTGAAATTCAGAAGAGTGGCCGTAAGGAGTAATTTAGTGTCCATATTGAGGGCCACAGCTTCAATCTGAGTCCACAATTTTTCGGAAGAGGGTAGCCACCACTCTTTAAGTTGGTCCAGGATCACTGCTCTGTAATAGGCTTGTATGTTCGGTGCTCCCATACCCCCATGACAGACGGGGGTGAGGAGTAGTGAGGACTTGAGCCTGGGCCTTTTACGTTGCCATATAAATGTGTTGATCAAGCCCTGCAGTTCTTTCAGTTGATAGGGCAAGAGAGGCAAAGGGATCGTGCGAAACATGTAAAGTATGGGAGGGAGCAAATACATTTTGGATTGAGCAATTCTACCTGACCAAGAGACAGGAAAATGGCTCAAGTCTTTGGACATGCGCAAAAGGCTCTCACGGAGGCCTTCATAATTCACCTTCAATAACGACTTACTCGGGAAGGTCAAGTGTATTCTTAGGTACGGGAGGGAGGAACTAGGGGACCAGATAAAGGGTGTGTCTCCCGAGATTTTTCGTTTGGTAACTGGATCAATACCTAAGTCTAGCATTACAGATTTGCTGTAATTGATCTTGTAACGAGAAATTAAGCTGAAACGTTCCAGGATTTGTTGAACAGCTGAGAGGGAAGAATCCGGGTTGGTTAGCGTAATAATAACGTCATCGGCATATAGGCCCATTTTATGCTCAATTCCCCCAATTTTAATACCTGTCACTGCTGGCGTCGACCTGATGGATTGTGCAAAGGGCTCCATCACCAGAGCGAAGATTAAGGGAGAGAGAGGGCAGCCTTGCCTCGTGCCATTTGTAATTGTAAAAGGGTCCGATTTTATGCCCGAGGTCCAGACCCTTGCACTGGGGACAGAATAAAGGTTCATAATGGCAGTTAGGGACGGACCGACTAGGCCAAATTTGCGGAGCACTGCTTCCATGTACGCCCAGTGGACCCTGTCGAACGCCTTCTCTGCATCCAATTATAGGAAGAGAGAAGGCGTCCGACCATGCTCCACCCACTGTATTAAATTAATGAGGCGTCTAGTGCCATCTGAAGATTGCCTTCCAGGCACAAAGCCTACCTGGTCAGGATGGATTAAATGGGGAATGATCCGGGAGAGGCGCTGCGCTAGGATTTTGGCATATATTTTAGTGTCTGTGTTTAGGAGTGAGATTGGACGATAATTAGCCAGAGAATCAGGGGGTTTGCCTGGCTTTGGTAGAGTAACTACGAGGGCCTCCAGGGCTTCTTTCGGGATCATACCAGAAGATACATAATGATTAAAAGCATTGCTAAGGTCGGGGGCGAGCAGGTCTTGAAAGTGTTTATAGTATTCGTTAGAGAACCCGTCTGGGCCTTTATGTAAGGGCAGTTGTTTTATGGCCTTCGCAAGTTCGGCGGGAGAGAAAGGTGATGACAAGGATTCTAGTTGGGTAGGAGAGATAGAGGGAATCTGAATAGATGAGAGAAAGACTTCTATATCTTCCTGTTTAGGTGGGGCTACCGCTTCAGAGTCTTTGAGATTATATAATTTAGTGTAAAAGGCACTAAATTCATTAGCTATGTCTAGGGGATTGGTTAAACGTTTACTCTGAGAGGTTGTAAGGAATTGTATTTTTTTTTTAGCTAATTGTTTTTTAACCTGTTTGGCCATGAATGCTCCCAGTTTATTGGCTGAGGAGTAAGCTTTGAGTTTCAAGCGTTTGATATAGTAATCAAACTTGTTGTGGAGGTGGTCACTGAGTTGGCTCCTGAGGGACTTCAGTTCAAGGGACAATTTCGGGGAGGGGCACTGTTTGTTAATCTTGTCAAGATCACGGATCTGTTTCAAAAGGGCCTCAGCAGTGGCTGAGTGTTTCTTTTTATCCTGAGCTCCCAGCTTTATAAACAAACCTCTCAGGGTAGCCTTGTGCGCATGCCAAAGAATAGACTGATCAACACCTGAATGTACATTCCTCTCAAAGTAGCTCTCAATCTCGGACCGAATTGCACCCGTATATGCAGGATTAGTGAGAATAGAAGTGTTTAACCTCCACACAGTATGCGTCGGAGAATGGGATTGGGGGAATAACGTAATGGAAACCGGTGCGTGGTCAGACCATGATATTGTGCCTATTTTTGCTTCTGAGACTGACTGGAGTAGGCATTTATCAACAAGGAACAGATCGATCCGAGAGTAAGATTGTTGGGCATGGGAATAGAAGGAATAGTCCCGCTCCTCACCGTGCAAACACCTCCAAGGATCAAACAAGTCCTCATTATGTAACAAGGAGGAGAGTGCAGAGGGTCTCCTTTGAGTAGGATTGGATGTGTCAAGAGTCATGTCAACAATATCATTAAAATCCCCGCATAGCCCCACCGGGTCAGACCTGTAGGGGGTCAGCTTGGAGAGAAATTTGGCATAAAAGGGTTTTTTGTCGTAGAGATAATCAAATATCTACCTTCTTGATCAGCTTCACAGTGATGTAACGTGAATGCCACTGAGGAGCTGATCGCGATCATGACTCCCCTTTTTTTTTGGGGTGCATTGGCAAAAAAACAATATGGGTAGCGTGTATGTGAACATTTGGGAGGATTATGCTGGGAAAGGTGCGTCTCTTGCACACAGAACACACCAGCTTTTTGTGCTAGGGCTTCCTTCCACAGCATATTACGTTTAAACGGGGAATTCAACCCCTTAGCATTGAGCGAGGAAATTACGATGGCCATGATGATAAGTTGTATCTGAGGAGGAGAACGGAAGGAGCGAGACCACACCAGAGTAGAAGAATGAACACTGAGATCAAATTTGAGCGTCTGTCTACAAAATAGGGTTGAACGTGCAGTTAGTCACAAAGGAATCAAACAGATATCGGTATACTGAAACAACAACAAAAACAATAAAAAAAAACCAGATACAAAACTCGGAACAGTGAGAGGTGTGCGCGGCACACAACTATCTGAGGGGGTGTATTCAAGGGTATACATACGCCCATGCCGGATCCATAGTGTGCTTGGAACCGATGACAATGGAATGGCACCTAGGTCAGTCCTTATCTGGTGCAGTATTACGTGGAGTTGAAGGGTGTGATTGGGAACCCGTGCGATTTGTAGCGTCATTTGGAAGAGGAAGAAATCCCCAATTGGTCAAAATGTTATACCCCTCCTTAGGCGTGAGGATGGGTATGGTTTGTTGCTTGTAAGTGACCAGTAATTTGGCGGGGAAGGCCCATTTGTAGATCAATTTACGATCCTGGAGAATGGAAGTGATTGGTTTGAATGACTTGCGCATATCCATAGTAGCTTTTGAGAGATCACTGAACAGTAGGACATTGGCGTATGGTGCCGGTAAAGGTCTGGCGTTTCTGGCTGGCAGCATGGAGAAGTTGATTTTTCACTGGAAAATAGTGTAGCCGTGGCAAAATATCTCTCGGGGTGTCCGAAGGGAGGTGAGCAGGTTTTGGGAGTCTATGAACCCTATCAATCGTAAAGTCCTTGGCGTTTAAGCGTGGAAGTAATGTCGCATACAGTTTTTGCAGGTATTGTGAAATCTCGTTAGATTTAACTGATTCAGGAACACCTCTGAATTTGATGTTATTGCGTCTCGAGCGATCTTCTAAATCCGCGAGTTTCAATTTAATATGGCGGATTTCTGAAGCGTGATGATCATGTGCGTCTAGTAATTCATTGTGTGCCTTAGCATGATCATGTACTGTGTCCTCCAGTACATCAACTCTCTCTTCTACACACTCCACCCTATCATGTAATTGAGAGAGTGACATTTGCAGCTCTCTGTGGAGATCTTTCTGTAAGGTTAGCAGCATTGACTTCAGCATGGCTTCTGATACGGGGTTGTCCGACACAGGAATGGCTGCCAGGGCTGGAGTGTGAGCAATTTCAGACACAGCAGAGGGAGCGCTGCTCCATAGCTGTCATTTGGGCAGGGGTTCTTTCATGGGAGACAGCACTGGGGAGGATGCCAGACGCTTACCTCTGTCTGTGTGGTGGAGTGAAGGAGAGTTGTCAGACGCGGGCAAAGTGTCCATATCATCCCTCGGTTTTCCTCCGGAGGATACAGAGTGTGAAGCCAGGGGTGCGCGCTGTGTCCCATCGCTGGTGCAGGGCGGGGAGTCTCCTCTGTTCTCAGCGTCGGCGCCATCTTGGCTGGAATACATGGCTGCGCTGCTGATGAAGTAATCCGTCAGACGGCGGAGAGCTGGCGGCTTGTACCGCTTCTGGGGCATGCCCGGGATGAGCCAGCACCTGAATTGTGTGTTTTCAGGTGGATTGCGGATTGGTATGTCGCTAAGAGTAGCTTCAGATCTGAGCGATGGAGCGGAGCTAAGGACTCAAGCCTCCATCAGAGTCCGCAGCAGGCCACGCCCCCGCCACAATATACCCTTTACCTGGTAAGCTGAATTCCATGTGGTGGTGGTGGTCTTCACTGAAGTCAAGTGCACTTGGGTGCTGTTCGTTTTTCACGATTCACGACTCTGGATTTCTTAATTCATAATTTTGGACTGATTGATTGAACTTATAGTTGGTACAGTTTTTTTCTTTTAGTATGTACTAATATTGGATAGTTAGTACGGCTGCTTCGACCTGAGCTGTCAGTTTTTTTCATTCAACCCAAAAGGGTTGAACCCACTGAACCCACTGGGTTGAACGAAAAATAAAAACTAGTAGTGTGTATGAGACTTAAGACTATTTAAACAATCAGTCTGTGTGCTTATAAAGTTGGTTTACTTTCCACAAACTGTAATTACCAGTGCAGATAGCGGGGAGTCAACAGAACAAGGACTGGTTGCTTTGTAGATTGATGATCAGACTGGAGGAAGAATCTTAGTGCTGGCTGTTTTACAGTTAAAGTACTCAATCTAAATTGATGGTGATAATCGCTTAGCAGCTAAGGTTCCATTAAAATAATTGCTCAATTATCTTTGTGTCAGTATTCACTTAAAGGAGAAACATCTTTACAGATAGGTTTAAAATAATTTCACAAAGGTGTACTAATTAGAAAGATGGGTTGGCGATGGACTTTGGCCTTCCCTTGCTTTTCTTTCCTGCTGGTGGTACAGTTGTTTGGAATCTTTTATGTTCCCATGGGTCTTCTGTATGGACCTTTACTGAGTACAGAGCTTTTGTAAGGTGGCCATCATTTGACTCTAGCTCCCAATCTTGGTGCTGCTCCTATTCCTATCTTTATCGCTACAGTAACCCTGTAGATATTTTATTTTTATATTATTATTATTATTATTATTTTTATTTGCATGGCTGAGACTGTCACAATGTGATTATTTGTATTACTATATTTTTTTATGTTCATGAGCTAAAGTTTGACATATTTTCTAGTTACTGTTACCAGCTAATTAGAAAGTGAATTTGTATCAAAACGCAAGAAAAAATAATAATAATATTTTGCAACTTACTAGTCCATAGATGTGGCTGCATTTGTTTTCTCTTTTTTTTTTTGGTGATGCTTCCAGTAATACAATTCCTGTCCTAGGGTAACAACTCTTTCTCATTATACTATATCTATGGACAAGCAGCGGAACAGGGTAACAGTCCACACAGAATGCAGCACGGAGTTTGGGATCACAGGGGAATAACGTAAGTGGCTAAACCGATTTTTTAGGCGTGGTCAGACCATAGATATCTGTTTGCCTATTTTTGCTTAACAGAATAAGCAAAATAATTTAGCCCTTTAGTTGTCTGGAACAATTTTTGCCTTTTTTGTGCACATTTAAAAAACATTTTAGGCCTGAAGGTTACACAACACCAGGGCGTCGGGAGGGCTGGAGACCCAACAATGGGCCCTCCAAAAGCCCAGAGTCTCATAATCGATCCGAGAGTAAGATTGTTGGGCATGGGAATAGAAGGAATAGTCCCGCTCCTCACCGTGCAAACACCTCCAAGGATCAAACAAGTCCTCATTATGTAACAAGGAGGAGAGTGCAGAGGGTCTCCTTTGAGTAGGATTGGATGTGTCAAGAGTCATGTCAACAATATCATTAAAATCCCCGCATAGCCCCACCGGGTCAGACCTGTAGGGGGTCAGCTTGGAGAGAAATTTGGCATAAAAGGGTTTTTGTCGTAGAGATAATCAAATATCTACCTTCTTGATCAGCTTCACAGTGATGTAACGTGAATGCCACTGAGGAGCTGATCGCGATCATGACTCCCCTTTTTTTTTGGGGTGCATTGGCAAAAAAACAATATGGGTAGCGTGTATGTGAACATTTGGGAGGATTATGCTGGGAAAGGTGCGTCTCTTGCACACAGAACACACCAGCTTTTTGTGCTAGGGCTTCCTTCCACAGCATATTACGTTTAAACGGGGAATTCAACCCCTTAGCATTGAGCGAGGAAATTACGATGGCCATGATGATAAGTTGTATCTGAGGAGGAGAACGGAAGGAGCGAGACCACACCAGAGTAGAAGAATGAACACTGAGATCAAATTTGAGCGTCTGTCTACAAAATAGGGTTGAACGTGCAGTTAGTCACAAAGGAATCAAACAGATATCGGTATACTGAAACAACAACAAAAACAATAAAAAAAAACCAGATACAAAACTCGGAACAGTGAGAGGTGTGCGCGGCACACAACTATCTGAGGGGGTGTATTCAAGGGTATACATATGCCCATGCCGGATCCATAGTGTGCTTGGAACCGATGACAATGGAATGGCACCTAGGTCAGTCCTTATCTGGTGCAGTATTACGTGGAGTTGAAGGGTGTGATTGGGAACCCGTGCGATTTGTAGCGTCATTTGGAAGAGGAAGAAATCCCCAATTGGTCAAAATGTTATACCCCTCCTTAGGCGTGAGGATGGGTATGGTTTGTTGCTTGTAAGTGACCAGTAATTTGGCGGGGAAGGCCCATTTGTAGATCAATTTACGATCCTGGAGAATGGAAGTGATTGGTTTGAATGACTTGCGCATATCCATAGTAGCTTTTGAGAGATCACTGAACAGTAGGACATTGGCGTATGGTGCCGGTAAAGGTCTGGCGTTTCTGGCAGCATGGAGAAGTTGATTTTTCACTGGAAAATAGTGTAGCCGTGGCAAAATATCTCTCGGGGTGTCCGAAGGGAGGTGAGCAGGTTTGGGGAGTCTATGAACCCTATCAATCGTAAAGTCCTTGGCGTTTAAGCGTGGAAGTAATGTCGCATACAGTTTTTGCAGGTATTGTGAAATCTCGTTAGATTTAACTGATTCAGGAACACCTCTGAATTTGATGTTATTGCGTCTCGAGCGATCTTCTAAATCCGCGAGTTTCAATTTAATATGGCGGATTTCTGAAGCGTGATGATCATGTGCGTCTAGTAATTCATTGTGTGCCTTAGCATGATCATGTACTGTGTCCTCCAGTACATCAACTCTCTCTTCTACACACTCCACCCTATCATGTAATTGAGAGAGTGACATTTGCAGCTCTCTGTGGAGATCTTTCTGTAAGGTTAGCAGCATTGACTTCAGCATGGCTTCTGATACGGGGTTGTCCGACACAGGAATGGCTGCCAGGGCTGGAGTGTGAGCAATTTCAGACACAGCAGAGGGAGCGCTGCTCCATAGCTGTCATTTGGGCAGGGGTTCTTTCATGGGAGACAGCACTGGGGAGGATGCCAGACGCTTACCTCTGTCTGTGTGGTGGAGTGAAGGAGAGTTGTCAGACGCGGGCAAAGTGTCCATATCATCCCTCGGTTCTCCTCCGGAGGATACAGAGTGTGAAGCCAGGGGTGCGCGCTGTGTCCCATCGCTGGTGCAGGGCGGGGAGTCTCCTCTGTTCTCAGCGTCGGCACCATCTTGGCTGGAATACATGGCTGCGCTGCTGATGAAGTAATCCGTCAGACGGCGGAGAGCTGGTGGCTTGTACCGCTTCTGGGGCATGCCCGGGATGAGCCAGCACCTGAATTGTGTGTTTTCAGGTGGATTGCGGATTGGTATGTCGCTAAGAGTAGCTTCAGATCTGAGCGATGGAGCGGAGCTAAGGACTCAAGCCTCCATCAGAGTCCGCAGCAGGCCACGCCCCCGCCACAATATACCCTTTACCTGGTAAGCTGAATTCCATGTGGTGGTGGTCTTCACTGAAGTCAAGTGCACTTGGGTGCTGTTCGTTTTTCACGATTCACGACTCTGGATTTCTTAATTCATAATTTTGGACTGATTGATTGAACTTATAGTTGGTACAGTTTTTTTCTTTTAGTATGTACTAATATTGGATAGTTAGTATGGCTGCTTCGACCTGAGCTGTCAGTTTTTTTCATTCAACCCAAAAGGTTGAACCCACTGGGTTGAACGAAAAATAAAAACTAGTAGTGTGTACGAGACTTAAGACTATTTAAACAATCAGTCTGTGTGCTTATAAAGTTGGTTTACTTTCCACAAACTGTAATTACCAGTGCAGATAGCGGGGAGTCAACAGAACTAGGACTGGTTGCTTTGTAGATTGATGATCAGACTGGAGGAATAATCTTAGTGCTGGCTGTTTTACAGTTAAAGTACTCAATCTAAATTGATGGTGATAATCGCTTAGCAGCTAAGGTTCCATTAAAATAATTGCTCAATTATCTTTGTGTCAGTATTCACTTAAAGGAGAAACATCTTTACAGATAGGTTTAAAATAATTTCACAAAGGTGTACTAATTAGAAAGATGGGTTGGCGATGGACTTTGGCCTTCCCTTGCTTTTCTTTCCTGCTGGTGGTACAGTTGTTTGGAATCTTTTATGTTCCCATGTGTCTTCTGTATGGACCTTTACTGAGTACAGAGCTTTTGTAAGGTGGCCATCATTTGACTCTAGCTCCCAATCTTGGTGCTGCTCCTATTCCTATCTTTATCGCTACAGTAACCCTGTAGATATTTTATTTTTATATTATTATTATTATTATTTTTATTTGCATGGCTGAGACTGTCACAATGTGATTATTTGTATTACTATATTTTTTTATGTTCATTAGCTAAAGTTTGACATATTTTCTAGTTACTGTTACCAGCTAATTAGAAAGTGAATTTGTATCAAAACGCAAGAAAAAAAAATAATAATATTTTGCAACTTACTAGTCCATAGATGTGGCTGCATTCATTTTCTCTTTTTTTTTTGGTGATGCTTCCAGTAATACAATTCCTGTCCTAGGGTATCAACTCTTTCTCATTATACTATATCTATGGACAAGCAGCGGAACAGGGTAACAGATGAGAATGCAGCACGGGTTTGGATCACAGAAATGTAGTGGCTAAAGATTTTTTAGGCAGGGTCAATAGTTATCTGTTTGTATTTATTTAACAGAATAAGCAAAATAATTTAGCCCTTTAGTTGTCAGAACAATTTTTGCCTTTTTTGTGCACATTTAAAAAAACATTTTAGGCCTGAAGGTTACACAACACCAGGGGCGTCGGGAGGGCTGGAGACCCAAATGGGCCCTCCAAAAGCCCAGAGTCTCATAATTGCAGGGTCTCCATTGTTAACCCAGAGCGAGCGGTGAGCCCAGGGACCGATCTGATCCCGAATGTGGCCGAGTGCGGCCGAGTGCCATAGCAAGTCTCGCCTTATCGAGCCTGCGCAACGCCTAACATGGACGTTCCACTGGTCCAATTCCGGGACCGCAGGACATGTGACATCCATCATAGGCGCTGCAGGCTCCAGAAAGCGGAAATTACAATGATGTCACCGGCCCCCGGTGGGCAGCTCTCCTCTACTCCCCTCCTCGGCTCTCCTCTCCTCCTCAGCTCTCCTCCCCTCCAGGCTTCCCGGCCCTCCTCTCCTCCTTAGCTCTGCTCTCTTCCTTGGCTCCGTCTCTGATGACTGATAGAGTGACTGGCTGCCTGCTGTGACACCGCACACCATGGCTGAGCCGAGGTAGGTCAGACAGTGTATGTAAATGTCAGTTTATGTAGGTCAGTGTAGGTAGGTCAGTGTATATAGGTCACTACCGTCAGTGTAAGTAGGTCAGGTAGGTCAGTGTAGGTAGGTCAGGTAGGTTAGTGTAGGCGGGTCAGGTAGGTCAGTGTAGGTAGGTCAGTGTATGTCAGGTAGGTCAGTGTATGTAGGTCAGTGTATGTAGGTCACTACTGTCAGTGTATGTAAGTTAGGTAGGTCAGTGTATGTAGGTCACTACTGTCAGTGTAGGTAGGTCAGTGTATGTAGGTCACTACTGTCAGTGTAGGTAGGTCAGTGTATGTAGGTCACTACCGTCAGTATATGTAGGTCAGTGTATGCAGGTCACTACCGTCAGTGTATGTAGGTCAGTGTATGTATGTCACTACCGTCAGTGTATATAGGTCACTACTATCAGTGTATGTAGGTCAGGTAGGTCACGGCCCAGCCATAAAAATGCCTGTGTCACATACACCATCTCCCTCCCCTTATTTTCCATAAGCAAAGCCCCTACAAGTAATCAGCTTAGAGTTAACCAGAAATAATAGGCCTAAAACTATTGCTCTCACTCTAGAATACGTGGCGTTATATAACATGTAATGCAATCAACATTTTTGTGTGTAGATGCCCTCAACTAATGCATTTATGTTCTTGCGTGTGTATGAGGGCATGGGGAGGCTCAAAACATTTTTGGGGGTGGGGATTTTAGGTAATTGGATGGAATTTTAATTTACATTTTTCCCAGTTTTTTAATTATTAAAAAATAAAAGTCCCCCGTGTGAAGGTTTTTGGGTGATATGTTCTCTGGGAGGGGAGGAAAATGAATGGGTGTTTACTCAGCTTCCTTGCCTCTACCCCTCATCGATGGGCACATTGAGCATGAGAAAGGGAGAGATTAGAGACATTGCTATATGCCTTGCTATTCACCAGTCTCTGGGATTACTGAATACGATCTGTACAGCTTTCTCACATGCTGCTTGTGCAGCCATTCTGCCAGTTAAAGTGATTGTAAAGTTTTTGTTCTATTAAAATAACCAACATGTTATACTTACTTGCTCTGTGTAGTGGTTTTGCACATGTGAACCCAGATCCTCCTCTTCTTGGGTCCCTGGCGGGAGCTTCTGGCTATCTAGGCACCCAAGCCTAGCCACAGCTCCATGTATTCATTCTACCCCTCCCCTCTCTCTCCTGATTGGCCAAATGAGTTTGATTGACAGCAGCAGAAGCCAATAGTGCTGTGTCTCAGCCAATCAGGAGGGAGAGCCCCAGACAGCAGAGGCACCTGTGGATCCAAAAGGAGCTCAAGTAAGTATTTGGGGGGGGGGGGTCTGCTGCGCAAAAAGTTTTTTTAGTATAATGCATATGCATTAAGCTAAAAAAAACTCTGCCTCTACAACCACTTTAACCACTCCTCTAGCAGATGCACCCCAGGTAATGTAGGTTATGCCTGTGCAATATCTTGTGGTGCTGAAGATATTCTGTTGCACTACCATCATTACTGTGACTTTTACTATCAGCATTACTGCACCTGTACTGTCAGTGTTACTGTTTGGTCCTGGAAGTGATGCTTTAAGTGTTCTGCCTCAGTTGCTACAGCCATATTACTAATACAGATTGGAGATTGTTGTTTACCTTGTTATATGTTTGGAGCTGGAATTGTTTTTTTTTTGCGCTTTTTTTACCCCGTTACCAATTCACATGGAGGGGGGGCAGGATCTGGGCGACCCCTTTGTTCCGATTTCTGATAAGCCCCCTGCCTGCAGACCCCCACAACCACCGGGCAAGGGTTGTGGGGATGAGGCCCTTGTTCCCATCAACATAGGGACATCCTCCACAAGTTGAGGGCATGTGGCCTGGTAGGGTTCAGGTGGAGGGGCCGCTCTCTTGTCCCCCCTCTTTTCCTGCGGCCTGCCAGGTTGCGTGCTCAGATAAGGGTCTAGTATAGATTCTTGGGGGGAACCCCACACCATTTTTTTTTTAGTATTTTGGCGCAGATTTCCCCTTAAAATCCATGGATTTTGGGGGGACCTCCAGGCATTTATTTTTTTATTTTTTCAATGACTTTCAATCTGTATTGCTGGGACCCGACAATTCATTATAGCCACGAGTAGTTTTAAATTACTTTTCCTGACGCATTCATGGCAGCACACACTGGGTTGTGACTCCGCCCCCACAACCTGACAGGATTGGTTAGCTATAAATTTGAAGGGGAGACGCCCCGCACCATTCTCTTTTTTTATCCTCACCTGACAAGATTGGACGAACAAGCAAGAAGCATGCCTCTTACCGCACATCGCCCCAGCAGGTTCAGCCTCTCCTGTTTGGAAGTCCCTCCTGTACAGTCTCTAAATGAGCTTTATGGTGGGAACCCCGTTCTGGTGGTCTCAGGGGCCCTGGAATTATACTGGCATCTGTAGCAAGCTTTAAAAAAGCTTCAAATCTCGCAGTGGCCCCCACTTTCGCTCTGTCTTTCCTTCCAGTGCAGTGTGTGCTTCCACAAAGGTATTTGTATCATTACATTTACCACCTAAGGTTAGTCCGTTTTGTACCTTTGTCTGCCTGTTGTTTTTTTCTCAGCTCTGCTGAGCCCTGAGGTTTCTCTGACACCCCATATTCTCGGGGTCACCGCTGCGTACCCCTTGGCACTCTGCGCATGCGCGCAGCTCAGTGATGACGCCGCCTGTCTCCTCTGCCCTCTTCCAAAATGGCGCCAGGCGAGCGGGACGCTTCTGAGCATGCGCGCGTCATTAAAAAAAAAAAAAAAAAAAAAGGAAAAAAGAAACAGTCCTATTGCTCTGTAGTTCTGGCTGCCGCACTGCTGCTCTGCTCTACTCAGAGTGAAGATTGCACCAGGTGTGTGCAGGCATGTCCCAGATCAGCCTGGGCTAATTGATTACACACAAAAAAAAAAAAGGAACAAATAGGATAGAAGATATAATACAAGTGCCCAGAGGCGATTCAGTTTGCATGTGCCGCGCTATATAAGTTTTCATCATTCATTCATTCAATACATTTATATATTAATTTATAACATACCATAGGAGAAAGTGTATCCATAATTAAACAATTAATATAATCCAAAAAAAAAAGGATAGATATATGTATATAAAATTATTATATTAATTTAATAAATAGAAATGTTGGGGGGGAACATATTGTAATGTTTTCCCTTCTCTCTTTTTTTCCCACCTTTTCGGGCTGCCTCTCTGCTATCCTCATGGGGGCCACTGCCCTCGCAGACCACCATCAGCTGACCAGGTATAGAGGCCGTCCAGAAGGTGGTAAGTAGAGGGGAGACAAAAAAGAGAGCCTGGCCACTGACGCTACAGTTTTGGTCGCCCTATCGGGTCAAGAGATGCAAGTTTGCGGCACAGAGGGAGATTCTAGCCATGCTTCCGGCAGAAGGCGCAAGAAATCGCTCAAGGTTACCCTCTTGATTTCTTCAATCAAGGCATAGCTGCTCGCGTCACAGCACTCCCGTCATAGTCGGTCCCACCGCAGACGATTACCTTCATCCCAGACAGAGCTATCTTACCCGCACCACGGCAAATGTTTGCCAAATATGCGGGGTGCCAGCCTTGCCAGGGGAATTGGCCTGCCGCTCGTGCTTCATTGAAGTAACCAAGGATTCAGAGGCCAGAGTAGAAACTGAGCTCCTAGGAGAACCGCCACAGGGATCATATGTGGGCGATCCTTCCCGAAGCACATCGCCCGGCCGTTACGCCAGGGTGCAGTAACCCTCTCTAAGAATGAGGAGTGTGAGCAGGCGTCGGACTGTCTTTTTGGTTGAACCATTTGCCCATTCAGTCAAGGAAGCGATCGGCTAGGAGGAGGTTATGGCAGAACTTCTGAAGGTTCAGAAATATTTCCCGGTGCTGAAATAGGGGGTCCTGAATCATTTCCCTTCATCGAAGAGCTGGAGAACCTCATAAAGGATAAGTGGGGGGGTCGCATAAGCGGCCCAGTATGAGCAACAAGTTTGCAGATTGTACCCCTTGTGGGAGTCTAAGATTGATTCTTTGATCAATGCAACTACGGTCGATTCATCTTTAATGCGACTCGCTAGAGACGTTTCTCTACCGATTGAAGACGCAGTTACCTTCCGGGACGCTCTTGATCGTAAAATCAATATAGAACTGAAGAAAGTCTGCTCGGCGACAAAAGACGCTTGTAGGCTGGCTATCACCACAGCGGCAGTCGCTAAAACTATCGCTGCATAGGCAGCTAATGTTGAGAATCCCATTCTAGAAGGAGCTGACCAGGGGAAGATATTCTCCTCCCTGCAGGAAAATTAAGTTGGCTTACGGCTCCTAAGGGGGCGGCTTCATGGCTGGGAAGAGCCTTATGGCTGAGACCCTGGATAGCAAAGGCAGCGTCAAAATTAACTGGTGCAAAATTCCATATGGCGGCTCAAGTGTATTCGGCACAAAGATGGACTCGGCCATCTCCAAGGTTACCGGGGGAAAGTCTGGGCTGATTTCTCCGATAGGAAAACCAGAGCCCCAGAAGGGCCCCGCTTACAGGCGTGATCTTCCTGTCAAGTACAGGTATGTTAGATCCTACCGCCCGGCAGGGAATTTAGGAGGGACTGGAAGACTCGACCCTCCTTCACGTAGATACAGTAAGCCAATCACAGCTGGGGAACAGCAGAAGTCCTTTTTGAGGGTCCGTCTGCCCACCCAGCTCAGGTGAGCACCAGACTCAAGAGATTCGCTCGGATATGGACAACTTGTCTAACAGATCCATGAACACTATCCTCTATCAAGACCGGTCACAATTGGAAATTCATGTGCACATTGCCAGAGAACACAAAGAGAGGGGGTTTTATTCCCCTTTATTTCTGGTAAAAAAAAAAAAAAAAAACGGGGATCCACGTCCAGTCTTGGACCTAAAGAAGTTTAACAGACGATCAAAATGGAGGCCCTCAGATTGGAAAAGCCTTCAGTCCATTTTGTTGTCAGTGGACGTGGGAGACTGGATGCTATCTCTAGATTTTTCAGGCGTTTACCTTCACATCCCAGTTCATCTTACCTTCCAGAGGTCCCTTCGGTTCTCAATCGATCAATCCCATTTCCAATTTTGGTGCCCCCCCATTCGGCATCGCCTCAGCACCCATAGCATTCGGCAAGTTAGGGTGTTCCTAGGGGCAGAATAAAATACCAGGTTGTACCGGGTGCAACTCCCTCAAGAGAGGCTGAAGCCCTTGCTCCAGAAGATACAGAGTCTGCTATCATCCAGACGTCCATGTCAGCATCCATACCCTTGATACAGTGGCCCCTGTGGCACATGCGAGTCTTACAGAACTCCTTTCTCAGGCAGTGGAATAGAACGTCATATACTCCAAACCATTCACATCCCGAACTGGGTAAAGCAATTAGTATGGTGGTGGACACACCCGTCCGACCTCAGGGAGTCCATTCCAAAAGTTCCCCCAAGTCCAGAAGTAGTAACATCGGACGCCAGCCAGGGGTGATGGGGTCCACACTATCTAGACTGAGTAGCCCAAGGACAGTGGCATTTTCGGGCTCAGGGCATAGTGTCAAATATTTTAGATCTCAGAGCAGCCTTTCAGGCCCTCCTGGCCATTGCGCCTCTTCTAGAGAGGAAGAGTGTCCTGATCAGGATGGACAACAAGTAGCGGTGTCATGTATCCAGAGACAGGGGAGTATGAGGAGTCGCACGCTTCAGGAGGAAGTTCGCCCATAATGGAAGGGGCACAAGTGCACCTGTTAGATCTGTGGGGAGTATGCGTCCCAGCAACACAGAATTCGTTGGCCAACTACCTAAGCCGAGAGACACTTTCAAACAACGAACGGTTCCTGAACCAACAGGTATTCTCCATTCTTACGAAAACTTGTGGAGTACCAGAAGTCGACCTAGCGGCCACGCCAAAGAACTCCAAGTGTCAGAGGTTCCTGTCCAGAGCCCACTTTCCATTACCCGAAGGGACAAACTGCCTAGTTCTTCCATGGAGCTGCGAGCTAGGGTACATTTTTCTTCCAACTTCTCGGATTACAAGATTCCTGTCCCGACTTCGGAAGTCCTCAGCCACAGTTATTGTACTAATACCGTTCTGGCTGAGGAGGCCATGGTTTACGACCCTGCTACAACTAGGTACGCGGCCTCCAATACATCTTCCAGTAACCTGGGATCTCATACATCAGAGGCAAATTCTTCCATCCAGCCCAGAGAAGCTGCATTTGCCAGCTTTGAAGCTGAGAGGGCTAGGTTAGGGGAACTAGGATACTCTCAGGAGGTAATATCAACCTTAGTACAAGCTCTAAGGAGCTCCACTGATGTCACCTATACTAGGATCTGGGAGAGGTTTGTGTCATCGCAGCAAAGAGATTGGAATCCCATCTCAAATTCTTGAATTTCTTCAGTCAGGGTTTAACAAGGGCCCGGGCTTGGGTACCCTGCAGGTGCAAGTATCTGCCCTTTCAGCCATGACGGGTACTAGATGGGCTCTTCATCATCCGGTCACTCTGTTCCTCAGGGCCTACGTAAGATCAGACCACCTAGGAGGCCAGCCTTTCCAACAGGGGATCTCTGTGTAGTACTCGAGGCCCTGTCCAATCCACCTTTTTCTCCATTCAACTTAGTCTCACCGTGGAACCTAGCTCTGAAGATGGCTTCCCGTATTGCCATCACCTCAGTTAAGAGGGCGTCGGAGATACAAGCACTTATGGCTATGGAACCCCTATTCAGTGTTCTTCCCTGACAGAGTGGTTCTGAAGCCCTCAGACCATTTTTATCCAAGGGTAACTTCCTCCTTTCATTATAACCAGGACATCGTCCTTTCGCTTCTTACTAATGAGAGGGGCGAGTCCCATGACTAGGATGTCAAGTCTACCATCTCCAGTTACGTCACAGCTACATCTCAGGAAGACGGATTCTCTCTTGATTATCCCACACGGAGCAGACGAGGTCAGCCAGCTACCTTCCGTACCATTACCTCTTGGTTGTTAAAGCTATCAAAGAGACCTATTCCATCCAGCAACTTATGACTCCTAGAGGGCATTAGGGCTCATTCGACAGGGGCAGAGGCCACTTCTTGGGCAGCATATTGCGGGACTTCACCGGAAACCATAGGCAGAGCAGCAACTTGGTCTTCCCAACACATCTTCATTTCTCACTACAGAGTGAATTCTGCTCTCCTGGCTACCGTCGACTTCGGCAGATCTGTTCTTAGAGCCAATTCCTCAGCGCTATAAAGAATAAATATTACTGTTTTCTTGCACCCTCCCGACTGGCGAGTTATATCCCAGTGTGTGCTGCCATGAATGCGTCAGGAAAACGGAAAATTGTATACTCACCTTTCCGTAATTTTCCTTTCCTGACGCATCTTCATGGCAGCACACAGATGCCCACCCTGCTGTTTTATGATGATATATACAGAGAATGGTGCGGGGCGTCTCCCCTTCAAATTTATAGCTAACCAATCCTGTCAGGTTGTGGGGGCGGAGTCACAACCCAGTGTGTGCTGCCATGAAGATGCGTCAGGAAAGGAAAATTACGGAAAGGTGAGTATACAATTTTCCGTTTCTTTCTTTTAGAAATTTCATTTTGTGCAGAGACTGTTATAAACACAGGAATCATACGCTACCTTACAGGCATACACAGGAATCATACGCTACCTTACAGGCATACTATAGACACCCCCCAGGTATGAAATGTAAAGGAATAATTAACTTTTATTGTTTCACTTTAAGCATTATTAAAATCACTTCTCCCTGAAAAAACTGCCATTTTTAAAACTTTTTTTTGCATTGATACATGTCCCTGGAGCAAGACCCAGGTCCCCAATAACTTGCATATTAACCTTGAAAGTTAGCACAAATTTGCCACGAACACCCCAAATTGTTCGCTATTCGGCAAATGGGCGAACAGCTGATTCAAACATAAAGCTCATCCCTACTCAGGAGCGATCATAGGTGGCCAGCGGGCATCGCTACCGCACGCATTGGCTCCAGCGTCAGCCAGCTACCGCATGCCCCCAAGAGCTCTTAAAGCGGCAGATGTACTATGACGGCAAATCGCCCAGGGGAGCCAGCTTGCCGCAGCATAACTGCGGTGGCTGGTACTTAAATAGTTAGAGCAAACTGCATTTGCCAATTAACAAAAGCTTCTAGGCTGCTTTTTCATATCCAGAAAATTAGCAGGAGATCCATAAACAGATCTCTTGCTGTATCGCAGCCAGTGGTGCATCATCTATGTGTGCAGGGTGTTCATTGCAAACGGGCCCCCAAAGTGGCGTGATCCACTGTGACCCACCCTGCACACATGGATAATTGTCCTTTGACAGCCGGGGATGATTGGTGCAGCGTGGGGACAGTTGCGAGCACTGATCTCCCTGCATGGCTTTTCAGACAGCAGCTTCTGCTCCTCTCCCTTCCACAGCTGTCAGCTGAAATACAGGGTGTTGGTACCACCCCAGGCCGAGGGTGGCAGCAGTCAGATCAAGGTGTGTTTGGTATTCTTTCTCAGTGGCCAATCAGTGAGGGTTGATCGCCTCGCTGTGCATGCTGGAGGAGGGTATTTAAGTGACAGACATCACAGGTTCTGGGTCGTCGTCCGCCCCAGGCAGTCATCCCAACACCCCTGTGTGTGGCCCTCCTGGCCGGGGGTGCGTGTTCAGAGTTCCTGGCTCCGGACCACGTTGGTCTGGAGTCGTGATTTGCCGGGCAGGCCCAGTAGTCAGACTGGGTCTGCATTGATAAAGTGGTCCTGCGCTATCCGTCCTAGAGGGAGGAAGCCACTGAATCAAGTACCTGTTCTGGAGAGCGCCGAGCATGAGGCTGGTACACTCAGGAAGGCCTGAACTTCATTGAAGGACACACTACTACTGAAAGGCTGAGCAGTGGTCGCCTGTCAGTTTTTCCTGATTTCACAAGTAATTAATTTTAAGAAGAGATCGGGGTGCTTAATCCTAAAGTGAGAGGATTCTGGACCGAACATATCTCCACCTTTGGGAAGGTCAGTGGCAGAGACTGTACCAAGGTTCCGTGTAGCACCCTGGCTGCTAGGACTAGTGAGAGAGACCTGTCCAGGGGCACACCACCCACTCTGGATAGAGTGGCAACTAGAGTTTATGTCTGGAAGCAGGAGTGCTTCTTATCAAGTTCTACACCTGAACTACAACACTACCTATGCCCTATTTCACCTCTTCAATCTATTACTCGTTCTTTTACTACGTTCGGTAAATAATGTAGAGAAAAAGGAACGCAACGTGTGGACATTGACTTTGTTTCTTCTCTCATCCAGTACTCTAGATGGCGGAGAAATAGAGGTAAAATGCCGCCCAAAATAAACCAGCAGCTCCTTCAGGGGTAGTGCTACATGTAAAAAAATGCAAAACATTTTAATTGAGTAAAAAAATAATATAAAATAAAAAAACTACTGACACCAGCCCCCCCCCCCCCCCTCTCCTCACCCTACCAACACTGCCCACAGTCCCAACCATACATAAAAATGAAAAAACTATTGACACCAAGCACTGCTCTACTGACACCATCCACTGCCCCGTTATACTCCTTTCCCACCCACCCCCTTCCCCAGAAGCACTGTGAAGTTTTTTTTTTTTTTTATGATTTTAGAAAAATAAAAAAACAAAGGGCCAGATTCACAGAGCGATTACGCCGGCGTAACAGGAGATGCGCGGCATAAGTCTAAATTTGCGCATGCGTTTCGATACTCCGCATCCCCAAAATGATATACACAAGAAATCTACTTTTTTTTGTCTAGCGTAATTTCGTTAGACAGGCGCATCCGTCCGTGCAAAACTGCGCTAGACACACCATTGATTTGCTATTCAAATATGCTAATGAGGGAGTTACGGCGATCCACAAAAGAACGTTGGTGCAGTGCAGGCTACGCGGTGTGCGCAACAGCTGCACAGCCTGTCTAAAATTAGACCATATAAAAGGTGGTATAAAATTTGACAATTCGTCTACATGTCAGAGAAAGCAACACTGTTAGTGAGGAGCTGAGCAGTCACACGTGTTGCACAACAATCTGTATGCCAACATGCCAGTGGCATCCATGCTCATAGCTATACTACTGACTTTAGATGAGCAAAGAAGGAGGAGGGCACGGAGGAGGGCACGGGAGAGGTTTTTTTTTTTTTTACAAAAAAAATTTCTTTGCTTTAAGAAATATTTTTACAAAAAATATACATATATATATACATCAATACATAACATACATACAAATTACAAACACGGTCTCACTATCTTTCAATAGCCCTTTAAAACCTTGATGGATATAATAATCTAATCTGATACAAGCCACTAATCTAATCTGATAGTCTTCACTTGATATATCACACACGCATAGACATCTTTGGCATGAGTGATTCTGAGGTGTCTCGCATCTTCAGATTCACCCCTCATGCCATCCTGGAATTAACCACAACCCTGCAGGAGGACATCACCATCCCAACACATGACACCACCCATGACACCCATGACAGCTACATATACAATCATAGCCCCATCCCCACAGATTTCGAACAGAACATGTATGGGGACAGCTGGCTGGTTGGTGAGTGACATGGGTGGCAGGCATGACTGTCCCCCCCATGATGCTGAAATCACAAGGGGCACATGCACTACTAACATCGTCCTGTCTTATCCCTTCAGGGTGACTCTACATATGCACTGGGACCCCATCTCATGACTCCTATACGGAACCCCCCTAACCAAGGCTACCCCGTCTTCTGAGGGAAGAGCAGCCAGGAGCCAGCTCACATTAGGCATCTTTGCACGTTAAACACACACATTAATCATGGCACAATGAGAATGCATGCATTCACACCACTGTGGTCCCTAGCACCGACACATCACATCCTCATCACATTGGATTGGCACAAGCCCACCATGCAGGACTTGTGAGCTGCAACGCCATGCCACGGCTCCAATTATGTCACTGTACATTCATACACCATTCACACGGACCTGGGGATCACTTCTCCACCACAAATGAGGGTGACACCCCTTTTCCGGCAGGAATGTCACCCCCACATTTCCAAATCATACACAAACAGAACCAAAAAAAAATGCCCAGCAAAAATATAATTTAAACAAAATAACAACAAAGAAAACATATAAAAGACAAAAATCACTCTGCAAAACAGTCCCCAAATATCTCAAAGACACGTCACAAACAAACAAACGCTAATAAACAACAGAACAAAAGCACCTTGCTGTATAGGGAGGGATACAAAGGGATGTTCTTTTGCAAAGGAAGTGCGTTTGTCTCTGTCTATTTATGCTGTTTGCGTAGTTCACTAATTTGCCCTAGTCCACTTCCAATTTCACTGATTGCGCCGTTCCTGAGTTGTGCGCATGCGCACAGAGGTGCTGACCATGGTCTGCTTCAAGCGCGCATGCGCGAGCCGGCCGGCCCTTAATTTGCATGGGGTCACGGCTCATTTCAATGTAACACGCCCACGTCCTTCCCAATTTGTATTACTCCGCCTTGCGCCTCTGAAATAACGTTGTGCAGGCACAAATTTCTGCGTAAAACCGACGAGAATAGGGTGATTGCGCCGCTACATTGCGCTAGTCTAACATAAAGGCGGTGCGCTACGCCGGTCCAATAATGCGCAGATGTACGTGAATCTGGCCCAAATTTTTAAAAACAAAAAACTGCTGACACCATCCAGTGCCCTACTTTCACTGCCCCCCCCGCCCCAAATCATTGTGAAAAATAAATAAAAATAAAATCGTAAAAAATAAATAAAAATGTTAATGAAAATAAAAACATTCTGACACTGCTCATTGTTCTACTGACATGTTATATTGCCCTACTGACACCATCCAGTGGCCCCTAAAAAGCAATTTGAACAATAAAAAAAACAGAGAAATTAAATTGTACAAAAATAAGAAAAAAATTATAAAAATAAATAAACTACTGACACTGTCTGCTGTTCTATTGACACCTCTCCTGCACATACTACCCACCTCCATACACTCCGCACTCCTCTCCTATACATACTACCCACCTACATACATTCTGCAATCTTCTCCTGCACATAATACCCACTGCCATACACTCCAAACCCCTCTCCTGCATATACTACCTAACTCTATACACTCCTCACCCCTGTCCTGCACATACTACCGACCATCGTACACTCTGCAGTGTACATTCCCTATTTAACTTTCCAACATTCTGCACTATGTACGTCAGCTCAGACTCGATTAAACCTCACCCTTTTAACCACTTAAGACCCGGACCAATATGCAGGTTAAGGACCGTACCCCTTTTTGCGATTCAGCACTGCATCCTTTTAAATGACAATTGCGAGGTCGTGTGACGTGGCTCCCAAACAAAATTGCCATATTTTTTTTCCAACAAATAGAGTTTTCTTTTAGTGCTATTTGATCACCTCTGCGGTTTTTATTTTTTGTGCTATAAACAAAAATAGAGCGACAATTTTTAAAAAAATGCAATGTTTTTTTACTTTTTGCTATAATAAATATCCTCAAAAAAGATCTAAAAATTATTTTTTTTTACCTCAGTTTAGACCGATATGTATTCTTATACCTATTTTTGGTAAAAAAAATCGCAATAAGCGTTTATCGATTAGTTCGCACAAAATTTATAGCGTTTACAAAATAGGGGATAGTTTTATGGCATTTTTATTAATAATTTTTTTTACTACTAATGGCGGCGATCATCGATTTTTTTCGTGAATGCGACATTATGGCGGACACATTGGACACTTTTGACACATTTTTAGGACCATTGTCATTTTCACAGCGAAAAGTGGTATAGAAATGCAATGATTACTGTCAAAATGGGAATTGCAGTGAAGGAGTTAACCACTAGGGGGCGCTGTTGGGGTTAAGTGTGACCTCATGTGTGTTTCTAACTGTAGGGGGGCGGGCTGGACGTGTGACGTCAGTGATCGTCGTTCCCTATATCAGGGAACAGACGATCACTGACATTGCCACAGAGAAGAACGGGGAAGGTTTGTTTACACTCGCCTATCCCCGTTCTTCAGCTCCAGTGACCTGATCGTGGGACACCCGCGGTGATCGGGTCCCGCGGGCGCGGTCACGGAGCTTCGGACCGAGTCGCAAGCACGCCGCCAGTGGCACGCTTGTGACCCACGGCTGGGCTCTTAAAGGGGACGTGGCAGCCGTGCCATTCTGCCAACGTATATGGTCGTGCGGTGGTCCTTACGTGGTTAAGCCACGCCCAATATTTCATGCAATTTAAGCCATGCTCACATTTTGCCAAGGCGCGCTCTGCATGTGAAGTAAAGCGCAAAAAGAAAATAGTGAACACAATTTTATTTTATTTATTTAAAATGGTTATACTGCGGCAGGTTGAATCAAATTAAGCAATGAAGCTTTAGAAATTTACCCTAAAACCCCTAAATGAGACTAGTTTATATCACCAAACGCCATAGAAGATGTTTTTGAATGAGCTTGCACATTAAATCCACATTATGGGGGATTAAAGCTAAATATAAAAGAAGAACATAGACTTTTGTATTCTATGCTCTGAGGGAGATAAAAATGAAAATGGATCAAAACAGCTTCATTTTATCTTTCAAGGAAAATACCTGTAATCCTGAAATTCTGAAGTGTCAACTCTCTAGAAAATAAACGTCTATCAAGTTACGAAATAAAGCTGTGTATTCTTTAGATCTTTGAATAAAGCGTAGGGGAATTGGATACCAATACACTCACTACAGAATATTCTAATTGCAAATATATTACAAAGGCGCCACTGGTTAAGATGGATCCTCTGTTCCTGGCCTCAGCCTCCTCAAAGACCTCAGCCCTTCTGACATACCCGTCTGAGTATACTGTACAAACCCACAATAATGGGGGAAATCACTAACTATGCAGTTTTTAAGAATACACATGCACTCAGCCAGTTAGAGTAAGACATTTTTTTTTATATTATCAGTTACGAGTATACAAAGATAAAGGGCCAGATTCTCTAAGAAATTCGCCGGCGTAGCGTAAGCCATTTACACTACGCCACCGCATCGTACTAGAGCAAGTGCCGTATTCCCTAAGCATTTGCTCCGTAGTTTGCGTTGGCGTAGCGAAAATGGCCCAGCGTAAGCCCGCGTAATTCAAATGGGGCGGCTTGTATTTAAATTAAGCGCGCCCCCGCGTCGAACGAACTGCGCATGCGCCGGCCGGGGAAAAGCCCAGTGCGCATGCTCCAGCTCACGTCAGAAGAGGGTAGTTGAAACCGACGTCAAAACAAAGTGATCGTCACTACGCAATGCCCCTATTCGCGAACGAGTTAGTAAAACGATGTAAGCGACGGAAAAAGCCGACGCTGACCCGACGTCATACTTAACATGGCATCCGACGGCACCCGACGGCATCCGGCGGTACTTCGTAAGGTTACTCCTCATAGAAGCAGGGGTAACCTTACGAGTTCGTAAACGACATATGCGACGATGGGGCGGCGTAAAAGCGATCGGGAATCGGCGTAGTAGCCTCATTTGCATAGACAAATGAGAAAACAACGTAAAGGCCACCTAGTGGCCGGAGTTGTCATTACAACTACGATCCGCAAGTGTAATGGTATTACACTTGTCGGATGTTCAAGCGTATGTATGCCAAAGTGATGCTAAGCATCACTCGCATAGATACGAGCCAAAAAAACGGCGATACGACGGGTATCTGAGATACTCTGTCATAGCGCCGCTGAGAATCTGGCCCAAAGAGATCAAATGAATGGTGACCTGTGAAACACACTTTGATATGCAAGATAATTACTAGAGAAATCAACTCAATTGTGAGGTGACACCTGTTATCTAGATCAGCATAAACAGTAGCAACACCACCCCATATGCAGAAGTAATCAATAATAAGATTTGTGTAACAAACACTGAAAACTGTACTGTCAAAGTGCACTGAATGTGGCTATGGTAAACCTAAGATCATTTAGTGGTTGGAACAGGGTTGGTGGGCACATTATATTACTGGGGCAATCCTTAAGATTTTTCTTCTGCCAGCTATCATTGGGGCCTTACGTACAATGCGAAGACTGGAATGTTGTGGAGGCCACTCTTGCACCTCCCGCCTAACACTCCTGAAGGTGGAGACAGAGAGTATAATGGCAAGGACTGGTACGAGTGCTGTAGAAATTATCTGGTGATGTCCACTCTGTAGGTGGGTTGAGCTGGTAATCACAGTCCACGAAACATGATGTAGGAGTTGCTGGGCACCAGAGCTTGGGACTGAAGCAGAACCAGGAGACGAGCAGTAGTCAGGTCTTGGGAGCACAGCTGAAGACCAGTCAGCATGTGCTCACAGAGATGGATCAGTTGAAATTTGTGATCACGCACAAATTCACGCATGTGCACAAATGTATGCGTCATAAACTGGCACTGCATAAGTGACATTGGTCTTTCACCCATTAATGTTAGCACATGTGAAATGTGCATGAGCATTAATCTGCAATGACATTTGGTGCTAGAAATCAGGTTTACACTACAGGGCCCTTAAGGAGGGCTGGTGCACTTACAGTCCTAACTAAACTGCATGTGGTTAGCTGTGGATGTGAAGTAGTCTTTTGAGCAGATAGACAGTAAATGCAGGTCAACAGTGAGGCATTGTACACACGATGGGATGTATCCGATGGAAACGGTCCGACGGACCGTTTCCATCGGATATGTCCGCCGGACTGTTTGATCCGATGGCTGTACACACCATCGGATCAAATTCCCCACTGGCGGACAGCGCGGTGACACGGCGGTGACGTTGATGCCGCCACGTCACTGCCACGTCACCGCACCAGGAAGTAAACACTTCCGCGCGCATGCGTCGGATCCATTCACAGGATACAACGCTTGTGCTGGCAGATATGTCCGCTGGTTTGCCGTACTAACCAGCGGGCATATCCAACGGGCAGCTCTCCAGCGGAAAAGTTATAAAGCATGCTTTGAAACTTTTCCGCTGGAGAAATCCGGCCAAAACTGTCCGTTTGCCCCTACAGACGAGGGGATTTTTCGGCTGAAATGGTCCGTCGGACCATTTTCAGCGGATTTATTCCCTCGTGTGTACAAGGCCTGACAGTTCAGTAAAGCCAAAAGGCTTGACAGGGTTTCTAACCCTTACCTGCTCTATCAAAAAAAAAAGATTTTATGTAAGAAATACACTCAAACCCTTTCCTGCCCACAATTGAGAATGCATTAAAAAAATGCACCCCTTTTCCCTCACTTCCATTTTGAGAGCAAGCTGACAGAACTGTGTGAGCTGTCGCTGATAGCCAAGGTCTCTCTCCAGTGATATCCATCATGGAATAATCACAGTGGTTGCCAATTATGTGAACATTGTCTCATCTGTGACATGCTAATCACATGCAGGACTGAGGCTTCATTGACCAAAGATATAAACCTTCAGCCCATAAATGTTCATCTGCAGTGACTTGTGTTAATGTTTTTTTTTTGTTTTGTTTTTTATATATTTTTATTGAAAGAAGTTTCATACAAAGTATAAAAGCAAACATTTGTACATTTTCAAAATTTTCGTACAAAAGAAAGAGAAAGCACTGCAGATTTACAAGAAAATACAAAACAGCAGTAATAGTGAGTCTTGTAAACTAGGGGTAATGGCCCTGTGTCCCCAAGGGGGGGGGGTCGAGATCAGGGAATTAAGTACCCCAGAAGCAAACAGACAGCAAATTCGGCAAATTAAACAGAACCATAGAAAGGTACTGGATGGATCCGAGGCACAAGGGTGACCCTAGTGCTCCTGAGTGGAGCTCAGTGCTAAACAAGAGATAATATTATTAGGAAAATAATAAGGGGGAGAGGGATGTGAGCACCATAATAAAACAGTTAATGTAGAAGAAGGGTAGATAGCGAGGCCTTTACTATAGATTAGAAGATGGTAGTCTCTTTTTGTCCTGTTTCGATGAGGGCAAGGGAGTTGAGTGTCTAGAGGGAGAGGATCCCCCTAATTACTTGGCAGGACTTGAATTTCTGACCTTGTGGTTACATCATGTTGGAGAATTCAGGGGCAAGCGGAAGCAGGGGAGAAGAGCTGTGGTAAAGAAAAGAGAACTTCTCGAAATTCACCATATTCGTGGGAGTGAGCGCTGAGATCATGAAAGGTTTCCATTTGTGGTAAAAACATGCCCATGTTAAGTCCGTATTGAGCTTATCTGTGTAGAGTAATTTCAGCAGTTCCTTTTTAAGTTGGGAGGTAGTTGGGCTGACGTTGGATATCCAGTTCTTCAGGATGGATCTTCTGGCGAGCAGGAGGCAAATCAGAATCCAGTCCTTGCCGAGGGGGGCTGGTAGGAGTGACCAGGGTAACAGTTGGGGGTCCCAGTGACCGGAGATGAAAGAACAAAACCAGAAGCGATGGGCCAGTGAGGGCTTGGGGTGATGGCACAAGGGGCACCCAGGCGTGGTGTGGGCTCGATTGACATATATGAAAGAGATATGAGCCCGGTGGATGATCTTAAGTTGAGTTTCTCTCCAGATCTCGTTGGGGATCAATTTGTGCACAGCATTGAGACCATTAAGAAGTTTGTTCACAAGCTTGGTATCTGGAAAGTCCTTAGACCAGTTAGCAGCTGATGAGGTCTCTAGGGGAGGAGTAGTTTTCAGGAGAAGAGGTAGGTAGATATCCAAAATTGTGTAAGAGCCCTGAACGAGAAGGGTGTCGATGAATGATACTTTGAACCTTTTGCAATCTTCTCTGCAGGCATTTTTCAGGAAGCTAACACATTGTCCGTATTGGAACATATGTGCTGGAGGGAGTGAGAACTTGTCAGTTAGAGTTTGAAAACCGATGGGGCGTCCAGTTTGCGGATCGCAGAGTGAGAAGAAATCCGTAAGTCCCTTTTTCTTCCAGATGAGATGCAAATGATTGTCTAGGCTGGGGAGGAAGCTTGGACTCCCCTGAATAGGGAGGTGACGAGAGATAAAGGGGAGGTAATTTGAGGCTTTTCCTAACTTCTCTCCATGCGATGACTGTGTCACTAAGAAGGAGGTTGTGTTAAAGGGGAGGAGGGATAGATTTCCACTGACAGTGGAGGAGGGCTACCAAGGAGAAAGGGTGAACCATTGCTGTTTCCAAAGGGAATTTGGAGTATCGAGAGGACCTGCCACCCAGTCTAGGCTAGTCCTCAATAAGCAAGCTAGGTTGTAAGTTCTGATATTAGGTAGGGCGATACCCCCCTCACGCCTGGGAAGATACAGTTTAGTGAAGGCTATGCGTGGCCATCTGCCTCGCCAGAGATATTTAGAAATGTCCGAATTGAGAATTTTAACGTCTTTATGACATGGAAGCAGGGGAATAGTCTGTAATGGGTATAGTAGGCGGGCGAAGCTGAGCATTTTTACTAGGTGACATCTTCCCAGGAGCGAGAGAGGAAGATCCATCCAGTTAACCAATTCCTGAGAGATTTTCATGAGCAGAGGGGGATAGTTGAGATGATAGAGAGAGGAGGGTAGTTTCCCTATTTTGATGCCTAAGTATGTGATGTGCGTTTTCGTGACAGTGTATATGAACGTTTGGGTCCAGGAAGGGGCGGAGAGGGTGCCAATTGGAGACAATTTCGCTTTTGCCGTAGTTTATGCGGAGTCCCGAGCACAGTCTGATTTTGTCAAACGTTACTTTTATTGTGTTCATATCGTGAGAGGGGTTGGCTGTAAAGATAAGGACATCATCAGTAGGGATGAGCTTCGCGTTCGAAACGAACGTATGTTCGTCTCGAACATCGTCCATTCGATCGTTCGTCGAATTTCGAACGAAAAGAATCGTTTGCGGGAAATTCGAGTGAAACAAACGATCGTTTTTAAAACTTTTTTTCCATTGATACATGTTCCACTACTATTATCAATGGAATTTTTTTTTTTTTAAAACGGTTGTTTTTTCAGAAGTCCTGCTCCTGAAAAAAAGACAGTTTTTAAGACTTTTTTTCCATTAATACATGTTGCACTACTACTATCAATGGAAAAAAAAGTTTTAAAAATGGTCGTTTTTTCAGGAGTCCTGCTCCTGAAAAAACGACCGTTTTTAAGACTTTTTTTCCATTGATACATGTTCCCTGGGGCAAGACCCGGGTTCTGAAAGATGTTTTCCAACAATAACTTGAATTTTGGTCTTTAAAATGTTTTTGAATTCGAACGTTCGTGTCCCATAGACTTCAATGGGGTTCTAAATGTTCGTGCGAACGATCGGACTGTTCGACGGTTCTGGTGCGAACCGAATGCGGGGGTGTTCGGCTCATCCCTAATCGTCAGCGAAGAGGGATGTGCGTAATTCATGGTCCCCTATTCTAATACCATGTAGAGGGGCAACTTGGGTCAGGTATCTAGACAAAGGTTCTAGTGCAATATTAAAAAGGAGAGGGGAAAGGGAGCAGCCCTGTCTCTTTCCTTTGTGGAGGCGGAACTCATCCGATAGAAGGCTCGCATCCACCAACCTTGCAGCGTTATACATGGCCTTAATAAGATGGGCGAAAGGACCGGAGAAACCCATTTTAGTCATGACCAAGGAAAGCCATTCGAAACTTACGTTATCGAAGGCTTTTTCTGCATCTAAGGTGAAGATAGCATGATCACCCTTTGGGTTGCACCTTGCATGTTCCAGAGCCATCATCACCTTCCTAATATTCATGGTGGCCGTCCTGACTTTCACAAACCCTGATTGGGCAGGGTGTATCAGGGAGGGTATGATAGCAGCCAATCTGGTGGCAACAATCTTGGAGAGAATCTTGACATCAATATTTAAGAGCGACATGGGCCTATATGAGCCCGGCTCTAGAGGGCCTTTCCCCTTTTTTCCCAAAAGTTTAATAATAGCTTGGTTACCTGTGGGCAAGTAGGGGCCACCCAACCAGATATGTTGATACACTTCGTGAAGGGTGGGGGTCAGGAGCATGTGGAATGATTTATAAAATTCACCCATGAAGCCATCTGGGCCAGGGGCTTTGGATGGGGCAAGGTTTTTAATAACAGAGTGTATCTCAGGAAGGGATATAGGAGCATTCAGGGCTTCCAGGGAGAGATGTGATCTAGGGCCGTTTTCTGGAGGAAGTCAAGAGCAGTCGGAACATCTATGGGATCGGGGGCATAAAGGGAGGCATAGAAATGAAGCATAGCATCATTTATACCTTTTTGCATGTGTTGTACCGAACCCGACAGGTCCCTAAGAGAGGTGATGTGAGTTGAGCGATTCAGGCCCTTACACAGCCTAGAGAGCAATTTGCCTGCTTTGTTGCCAAATTTATGAAGGGAGGCATCCAGATGTGCATTTTTTGTTTGTTCGAGGGTCGCAGCCCACAAGTCAAAAGATTGCTTGGCCGTGAGCCAGGTCTTCCTGTTGACCGGGGAGTCATCAGTGTAAAGGGAACGTTGGCGCAATGCTGGCCAATTTATAATTCCTAAGGGTGTTTTTTTTTAAAGAGGCGGCGTATGATATTATACAGCCCCTAAGGAAAGCTTTACCTGCTTCCCAGAAGATATTGGGATTATCAGAGTGTGCTGCGTTGGTTGAGATGTCGTCAGACCATGCCTTTTTAATGTGTTCCTGGAAGTCCGAGTTGTTATGGAGGTAAGACGGGAAGCTCCATATTTTGGGCATTCTGTGTAGGTCAGGGTCGTTGATCGTGATCGTTAGAGGCACGTGATCAGATATCATAATGTCGTGCATGTCAGCGCCCGATATCAGTGGGATGGGAGCGTCAGAGCAAAACAGGTAGTCCAATCTCGTAAATACGTTGTGGGGGTTAGAGAAAAAGGTAAAGTCCTTGTCCACCGGGTGACAAAGGCGCCAGATATCGTGGAGGTGGAGGGAGTCCATCATTGATGCCAATAGTGTCTGATCATTGTCAATTGAGGAGGGCCGTGGGTGTCTAGGGGACGACCTGTGCATAATGGAATTGAAATCCCTGCCTATCAAATGTGGCAGGGTTGGATCGCGCAAGATCCAAGTTGTAAGATCCCCAAAAAACTGACTAGTGGGGTTGTTGGGTGCATAACCCGTCGATCTGGATGGATCTGCCTGAATTTCTGCAGGATGAGAGCTTTGTCTGAGTAATTGAGGTACTTGGCGATAATGGGGAGAGGCGATTTGCGGTCGGAATTAAAGAGTCCCATACGGTGGGCACGCTCTACTGGGCAGGGGCCTGGGAGGCCTAAGGCTTTAGGGATGCGATTTGAGCATATATCTGAAAGTGCCGAGCGTTGCAGCGATTCTGGGATATCTACGAATCGCAGGTTGCTCCTCCTGGACCTATTTTCCAAATCGTCCAGCTTGTCGAGGATGTATTTGTTTGTCTTGTCTTGGGCCTGTTCTGTGGACTGGGCCTGGTACAATTCTTCCTCAATATTAGTGATGCGATGTTCAGCCTCATTCAATCTGGATGCATGCTCCCCTAGCTGGGCCTGGAGCTTCTGCATGCCTGTGCTAATGGCCTTCTCCACAGAGGCTGAAATCATGGGGGATAATAGAGCTGCCACTGCCTGGGCGATGAGCTCAATATTATTGGAGTCCCCAGTATGTGGAGGAGCTGGAGGTGGGACAGCCTGTGGGGAGGAGGGGGGCCAAAGTGCTGCTTACTTCCATCGTGGGAGCCGTTTCCAAGAATGGATCAGTGCAGGCCGAAGCCGGGGCCTCGATTTGCGGCTGTCCCGCTCACGCCGTGACGGCTGCGTGCGATCGCGAGCCGTTTTTTTCCACAAAATTGTCCATCCTCTGCCGGGGGGTTGCGGATGGTGCTGGCGGTGGTCTGTGGCGGGTCTGCCAAGTTTATAGGTAGTTTTAAGAGCCTGGCTGCGGGAGCTGAGGTGAGGGGCAGCTACTCCATGAGGCACCGGAACCGGAAGTCGACTTTTGTTAATGTAAGTGTAGGTCAGAGTTTCTAAACTCCAATCCTCAAGGCGCCCCAACAGGTCATGTTTTCAGGCTTTCCATTACTTTGCGCAGATTTGATGAATTTCACTGCCTTAGTAATTACCACAGCCATTTCATCTGAGGGAAATCCTGAAAACGTGACCTGTTGGGCCGCCTTAAGGACTGGAGATGAGAAACTCTCCTGTAGGTGTTAACGTAAGGGCTCATTCACATGTAAGGCAACCCTTGCCGCCATCTGTGGTGAATTGCTTTTCAGAGGGTGTATGACAGGCGGTGAAATTGAAACATGTCTACTCCTCACCTTCTGATTTAACTCTGTAAATGCTGAACCACCGCATCGCAATTGCATGCATTGCACCTGGTTGCATGGCAGTTGCAGCACGACTCTAGACACTTGCATTGGTTGCGCGTACTGCATGCCAAAGGCAACATTTTGGTTAATTTTTGCAATGTCCATGGTGATGTGCAGCCCTGAGCGACGGCCTGCTAAACTGTCAGGTTTTACTGCCCCTAGCTGCAGGTGTGAACAAAGCCTCAGGCCCAGATTCAGATAGAATTAGACTATCGTAGAGTATCAGAAAAATACGCCGCCGTTTTTTACCTGGCCACGTGGAATCCAGGTAGATTTTTCCAGTAAACGACGGCGGGATGTATTTTCCCGTGCAATCCATCTGCGCGAGTAGGGGGCGTGAATCATTTCAAATAGGCGCGTCCCGCGGCGATCGAACTGTGCATGCTCCATTGCAAATTTCCCGCCGTCATTGCGCGAAATCACGTCGTTACGTCATTTTTTCTTGAGTAGCGTCGTTTACGGAGATTCCTATTCCCGAACGAGTTACGTAAAAAAAATAAAAAATATTTTAAATTCGACGCTGGAACGACGGCCATACTTAACATGGGCTACGCACCGTTAGACCAGCAAAAAGCTGGTCTAACAGTACGTATAAAAAAATAGACGAAAGTGCATGCGAAACCGCTCGTATCTTCGTGGATCGCCGTAAAAACTCAATTTGCACTCCTCCCATCCCGCGGCATGAAAACGATGCAAACTCCTCCCAGCGGCCGCAAAAATATCGCAGCGTAGATCCGAAGGCTTACGAAGACGTAAGCCTCTCGGATCGAAGCCCGAAGCCGCCGTATCATGGTTTGAGGATTCAAACTAGTGATACGGCGCGCAAAATTTGAAATTACTCCTGTCTAACACCAGTTAGACAGGCGTAATTGCTCTGTGAATCTGGGCCTCAGTGTCAGACTCAGCTGCACTATTAAAAATAATTTAAAAAAATATTTTTTTTCTAAGCTAACACACACATGCTGTCATTGCTAAATTTGGCCTGGACATCTAAGCATCAATGATCTCTGGTCAATGTGCAATGTTCAGTAACCTATGGTCAGTACATTACTGCAGTCAGATTATTTAAGATGCAACACCTTGTTGCTATGGGTTACTGCTTTGATCATTGTCAAAGCAAATTTCACTTCTTTGGATAATCCTTTGTATGATTCTAGATCACATAGTGGGTCCTTGCTCTCTATGGTCTTGCTATTTCTTGTTACTCTTGTGAGCTAACAAAAGCTAAAGCATTACAAATATCATTGCCATTATTATTTTTAATAGTATTGCTATTAGAAGGATTAGTGGTATTTAATTGCACAGGAAACAGTACATGCAATTGCACAATGAAATACACACAAGAAACAAAGATATAGTATGAATAGGAACCCTGCAGAGAAAATTTTACAATTTAAAATTTATAATGCACCGGTAATATTATTGCACTTACCATGAAAAAGTAGGAGTTAAGAAATACAGTATAAACTCAAATTTTTCTCTAAACCCACGGGTTATTATGAAAAACTCTATAAGCATATGAAAGGATTTCTATATGCTTTTCTTCTCTGGCATTATGTATTCTCTTTGATCTAAAGATGCCATTGTCATTAATCCACTACAATATGTTACAAGTGTATTCTATACAAATTAATTGCTTAGAGCAAAATCAGAGAATAGGTACCTTTTCTCGTCTGTGGATTTGATCTTGTGCTTCATCCTTCATATCCAAATATTTGCTAATATTGAAAAAAAAAAAACTTTTCTTGAATTTAGTTAAGTCAGCATTAATGTCTGGCTGAATGTTATGAATTTTAGTTGAATGCCTGAACACTGTGAGGATGTCATTGGTGGAAGGGCATGGACTACTTCCAGAGGAGAGATGGATTGAGATGTTTCCTGTAAAAAAGGTGCTGTATAAGATAATTATTCCAGAACTTTTGTTTATATTAATATTTATAGAATGCCATATTACAGGTCACTGCACATCACATTGATGGAACATAACAGCAAGGAAAAAAATACTGCCTAGCAAACCAAAAGGAAATGTGCAACTCTTGGGATGCCGGGTTTGTACAAATTGCATAATGTTGGGATCTGTAGTTCCTCTAAATGTTCTGCAGACAATATAAACCTGCTTTCAAAGGGAACCTGTTAACAATATCATTGTAAAAGTGCAAGTCCCATGCCTTGCATCCCCTTTTATCTACCACGACTTGCTAAATAACTGACCTGGCACAGGGATGTGCAATTTGATGTCATGTTATACTTGATATGCATATGCTTGTACCAGGTCAATGACATGGTAAATAGTGAAGAGTAATAAAATGGATGGCAGATACAGGGGCGGACTGACCATTGAGAAACTTGGGCACTGCCCGAGGGCCCCAAGCCACTAGTGGGCCCCATCAGGGTTGCCAGGCTCATTAACCACTGACCATGGGCACTTAAACCCCCTTATAACCAGACCAATTTTCAGCTTTCGGTGCTTCACAGTTGAATGCAATAACTCAGTCATACAAACTCTAACAAATGAAATTTTTGTCCTTTTTTTCCCACAAATGAGCTTTCTTTTGGTGGGATGTTTTTATTTTTTTCATTGAAAAAAGAACGTAAATTTTGTAAAAAAATGAATTTTTCTTCATTTCTATTATAAAATTTTGCAAAAAAGTAATTTTTCTTCATAAATTTGGCTAAAATGTATACTGACTACTTCAAAAAAAAAAAAAAAATTGGATAATATTTAGTCTGGGTGAAAGTTATGGGGTCTACAAGCTATGGTACCAATTACTGAAAATGATCAATTTGATCACATTGAGATGACAGCCTTTCATTTCTGAGACCCTAACATGCCAAAAAGTACAAATACCCCCCAAATGACCCCTTTTTGGAAAGAAGCATTCCAAGGTATCAGAAAGAGGCATCGTGAGTTTTTTAAGTTTATTTTTTCCCCCATTCTTTGCAAAACAAGATTTTTTTATTTTAATTTTTTTTCCACAAAATGTTCATATTTTAGGTTATTTTCACACACAGCAATGCATACCACAAATTACACCCCAAAACACATTCTGCTATTCCTCCCGAGTATGGCGATACCCCATGTGTGAGACTTTTACACAGCGTGGCCACATACAGAGGCCCAACATGCAGGGAACGCCATCAGGCGTTCTGAACACCCAGACATCTGACATTTCTCTCCTACATGAAAAAATCATCATTTATTTGCTGAAAATTACATAGAACCCCAAAACATTATAATGCTTTTTTAGCAAAGACCCTAGGAATACAATGGCGGCCGTTAAACTTTTTATCTCGCATTGTATTTGCACACAATTTTTGAACCGTTTTTTTTTGGAAACAAAACAGTTTTGTGCTTAAAAAAAAAAAAAACAGTAAAGTTAGCCCAATGTTTTTGCAAAAGAAAGATGAAGTTACGCCGAGTAAATGATACCCAACATGTCACCCTTCAATATTGCACACGCTTGTGGAATGGCGCCAAACTACGGACTTAAAAATCCCCATAGGCGACCTTTAAATGTTTTTCCTGGTTACATCTTTTTAGTTGGAGAGGAGGTCTAGGGCCAAAATTATTGCTCTCGCTCTAACGTTCGCAGCGATACCTAATGTTGGTTTGAACACCGTTTTCATATGTGGGCGGGACTTACGTGTGCGGTCGCGTCTGTATACGAGCACACGGGTACAGGGGCGCTGTAATTTATTTTTTATTTTTTTATTGTTCATTTTCTTTATTTATTTTAGTTTGACACCTTTTTCCCCAAAAATAAATGTTTTGTTACTTTTATTCCTATTACAAGGAAGTAAACATCCCTTGTAATAGGAAATATAAGGTCCTCTTTACAGTGAGATATGGGGTCAATAAGACCCCACATCTCCCCTTAGGCTGGGAAGCCTAAAAAAAAAAGATTGCAGAGTATTGCCGGGGGAGTATTGCGCGGGGGGAGTATTGCGCGGGGGAGTATTGCGCGGGGGTACTGCAGAGTATTGTGCGGGATATTGTCGGGAGTATTGTGCGGGAGTATTGTGCGGGAGTATTGTGCGGGAGTATTGTGCGGGGTCTGCGGGGTATTGCGGAGTATGCGGGGTACTGCGGAGTATTGCGGAGTATTGCGGGGTACGGAGTATTGCGGGGTACTGCGGAGTTGCGGAGTATCGGGGTACTGCGGAGTATTGCGGGGTACTGCGGAGTATTGCGGGGTACTGCGGAGTATTGCGGGGTACTGCGGATATTGCGGGGTACTGCGGAGATTGCGGAGTATTGCGGAGTATTGCGGGTATTGCAGAGTATTGAGGAGTATTGGGGGTATGCAGAGTATTGAGGAGTATTGGGGGTAGCAGGATGGGGGGGGTATGCAGAGTATGGGGGGGGGTTGCAGAGATGGGGGGGGTTATCAGAGTATGGGGGGGGGTATGCAGAGTATTGGGGGGGGTATGCAGAGTATTGGGGGGGGATGCAGAGTTTTGCGCAGGGAAGGAAGGAGTTAATGCAGGGATGGCTGAGCAGGGATGGATGGATTGTACTGCAATAGTCACAGATCCATCCCAACTGCTGAGCCATCCGGCTCTCCTCTACGCTGTACCGATCGGTACAGCGAGAGGAGGGAAGAACCGGCGTCAGCAAGTGACGCGGTTTGTTTACAGTATCACGCCGTATTGGACGGCGCGATCACGTGGTAAGGAGCCGCCACCATGGCTCCTTACCAGATACTGACGCTGCGGGTCCCGGGACCCGCCGAGCGCCTGACCGCGTGTGCGCGCCCGCTCGGGCGCCGGATCTGACGCACGTCAGATTTGTTTAAACGTGGTCGCGCCGTCTTGGACGGGGATCACGTGGTAAGGAGCCGCCGCCATTGCTCCTTACCCGATCATCGGGCTGCGGGTCCCGTGGACCCGGTGAGCACCGGTGATCGCGTGTGCGCGCCCGGTTGGGCGCGCACACCTGACTCTAACGGAGGACGTCCATGGACGTCCTGTTAGATCAGGAACCGCCCTTGCCGTATTTCGGCTATAGGGCGGTGATTAAGTGGTTAAAACCAGGGACAGTATGTAAAAATCTGTGTTTTTATTACATCTGTCCCTGATATGTCCAAAACCTACATGTTTTTGATGTGAAAATCCAGAGATTTTAGCTGCCCCGCCTCTGTACTGCCACCTGGCTTGGTGGCCATCTGTAAGCCCGGGGGCCCCATAATCTTCTATTGCCCGTGGGCCCCATGAGTTGTCAGTCCGCCCCTGGGAAGATACAATATGACTGACAGCCTTGGAAATGCAAATTCACAAAATAGTGGCAGGTACCATACTTCCATATTTGATGTTATAAGAGAATAATGGAGTTTGCTCTTGCTGAACTCACCTTTTGACAATGCTAGTTCTCTAGCTGTCTTACTTATGCTGCTTGAACCACTGACATGGAGGAGGCATAGAGATGAGGAATTCTGACACTTTTGCTACATTCATTTACAGTATGTCTGTTCCAGTTCTATATATAAAAGTACTTAAAGCTGAACCTAACTGTATCAGAGCACCACAAACAGAAAACACTATTTAACCACTTAAAGGGGAGGTTCCCCTAAAAAGAAACTTTTAACATTGCCTGTGTCTTGTTAAAAACATTTAGAATCGGCTGGTAGTTTAAAAAAAAAACACCCGTACATACCATTTTCGGCTGTACTCCACCGCTGCTTCCGGGTCTGGCGGCCGGGGATGGGAGGGCCTGCTTATTGACAGGCATCCGATCGAGCATACACGAGTCACGAGATGCCGAAAGAAGCCGAAATTGGTGCGCATGCGCGTATAGAGCCGCACCAACGTTCGGCTTCTTTCGGCACCTACGCGCTGTATGCTGATTGGATGCCTGTCCCCGGCTGCCAGACCCGGAAGCGACGGTGAGAGTACATGCCGAAAATGGTATGTACGGGTGTTTTTTTTTAAAACTACCAGCCGATTCTAAATGTTTTTAACAAGACACAGGCAATGTTAAAAGTTTCTTTTTAGGGGAACCACCCCTTTAAGACCCGGACAATTATGCAGGTTAAAGACCTTGCCCCTTTTTGCTATTCCGCACTGTGTCACTTTAACTGACAATTGCGTGGTCGTGCGACGTGGCACCCAAACAAAATTGGCGTCCTTTTTTTCCCCACAAATAGAGCTTACTTTTGGTGGTATTTGATCGCCTCTGCAGTTTTTATTTTTTGCGCTATGAACAAAAATAGAGCAACAATTTTGAAAAAAATTCAATATTTTTTACTTTTTGCTATAATAAATATCCCCAAAAAATATATTCCTCAGTTTAGGCCGATATGTACTCTTCTACCTTTGTAAAAAAAAACATGCAATAAGCGTTTATTGATTGGTTTACGCAAAAGTTATAGCGTTTACAAAATAGGAGATAGTTTTATGGCATTTTTAATAGCAGCGATCAGGTTTTTTTTTCATGACTGCAACATTATGGCGGACACATCGGACACTTTTGACAAATTTTTGGGACCATTGTCATTTTCACAGCGAAAAGTGCTATAAAAATGCACGGATTACTGTCAAAATGTCAATGGCAGTGAAGGAGGTAACCACTAGGTGGCGCTAAAGGTATAAGTTTGACGTCACTGATCGTCGTTCCATATATCAGGAAACAGACGATCATTGACACTCTCCTCGTTCCTCAGCTCCTGTGACCCAATCGCGGGACACCGCTGTCGATCAGGTCCATGGGTCCCGCGGGCGCGGTCACGGAGCTTCGGACTGCGTCAGCAGAATGGCACGGCTGGGCACAGGCACGTATCTGTACGTTGCCTTTAAGAGCCCAGCCGTGCCATTCTGCCGACGTATATGGGCGTTAGGCGGTCCTTAAGTGTTTAATATATTTATTTAAATATTTATTTTTTAGTAATCAAAGCAAACTCACCCGTCTATCCATTTCTTAAAGCTTTTATTTTTGCTGGGAAATCACTTTCAAAAACACCCACCTAGCATTTATGGGTAAGGGCAGTTTATTCATATAGCATTTATTTTCTGGAATCTATCTGCTTTTAGCTCAGACATACAGGCAAGAGGATGTGCTTAGCTGAGAACGCCCCTCCTCCCCTCTTCCAGATGAAAGACTAATGGAATGTATTAAATCATATTGACCTAGGCCAAAAAACAGGAAGCAACTGAAGAAATGTAAAAAAGAGAATAATACAAAATATATAATATGCCTTCCTATCTATCTACTAAGGCAATTAGTAAAAGGATTAAGGAGTGCCCTCCTAGTTAGGTGCCAGGATTAGTTTGATTTAGAAGTAAATATGTCTTTATTGCTTTTTGAACAGAAAGCAATAAAGACATAACACATATAATCATCAGGTGTCTACAATATAAGAAGGTACATAGCAATACGTACTGTCTGAAACACTGCAAAAGGGAAGTCCATCGCAAGTCTAGCAGATTCGCCCCCTACATCGGGTGGCTAACGATGCCTGATATGGAAAAACAAGGAGGACTGATGAAACATAAAGCAGTAGAACCATATCTGAACATCAGGGAAGAAAAAAGGAGAGAATGTAAGTAAGGAGAGAGGAAAGGGAAGAAAAGACAAATGGGGGAGAAGAGGGGGAAGAACCGAGAACCGAATGGGCCACGACACTTGAGCTACATGAAATATACGTGGATTGAGCTTTAGGGCTGATTTCGAGGTGTTAGTAACGCCTTTAGAGAGTCAGAGGTAGAATAATCAATCCATAAGAGCCACAGGGTCCTAAATTTATCATAAGTGTCAGCGTCTAAGGCTAACATCGCCTCCATTCGCATGATGTCATTAACCATAGAGACCCACAGGGACAACGGAGGGGTAGAGGTAGATTTCCAAAATAGTGGGTTAAGTTGCCTTGCGGCCGACAGAAAGAAACGTAACAAGGTACTCTTCTGTGAAGCTATGGAACCAGGTAACATGGTCAGCAAGGCTACTTCTGGTGAGGGTGTCAGGGGTCGATCATAGAGCTTACTATATATGGCAAAGACCTGAGACCAAAAGGGCTGAATGGCCGGACACTTCCACCAAATATGGAGGTAGCTGCCATCTATCGAGCCGCATCTCCAACATACCGGGGGCACAGATGAAAATATTTTATGTAAAGAGTGAGGGTCCCTGTACCATCGAGAGAGGAGCTTAAAGTTTTTCTCCTGAGAGTAACAGGAGATAGAGGACTTGTGAGTGAATAGTACGATTTCTGCCAATCCATTATATGGAGTTCCTTTCCCAAATCCGTGGACCACTTCCTTGTGTAGGCGGGGGGTTGATCATGTATCAGTGCGTGCAGCAGTGTGTACATAGAGGATAGCAAATGTCTTGGTGTTTCTGAGAGAGAGCACAGCTGTTCAAAGCTCGTTAGGGGTCTGTGAGTCTGGGACAGGGAAAATAAGTCCGAGCAGAAGGAGGATATGTGTAAGGTCATGAGCCAATTACGATGGTTCCTAGGCAGAACAGGGGAGCCAGAAACAGGATGTATAAATGAGCTCGCTATGGGCCAGGAATGATGGGAGTATGGACCCACCGTGTGGGAATCTAGTCCCTGAGGTAGTCCAGGGTGGTTGAAAAGGGACGTAAGTGGTAATGGATCAGTGGACAATAAGGGAAGCAATCCCTTCCTGTACTACAGCTGTAGGGCGGCTCTTGTCAACGGAGAAGCATCGAAAAGTAGCTGTAGATGATGTTCATAACCCCAAAGCAAGGCTCGGAGATCAAAAATTGATGAATTAATTTGATTTAGTGCTGGCTCGCTTTGTTCAGTAGCGCTGGGTGTGTTTTTGTTAAATTTAGCTTGCCAGTGTGGCTGTAATTATTTAGTATTGTAAAAAAAGTACCGCACAAAGAGTTTCCTAATATTTGAAGCTGCTAGCACCACAAAAGAACAAAGAAATTGGTGTTAGGAATCATGTAGTGTAATATGCTGCGCTCAAGTCACAAGACTGGTGGATGCGGACCTTCACCAATTAGGACTCACATAAATCAGAGTTCCACCCAAATGTAAAACTTTCGCTTATCTGATTCCTCCCTTTGGTGCCACCCTTTGAGGGGGAGGGAGGAGTGGGTAACCAGTTTTTGACAGGTACTCTGTCCCCACTTCCATCGGACCTCATCACGATGAGGTACGTCAGAAGTGCGGTCCCCTCCTCCTCCCTACTCCTGCCCTTGCTGCTGGGCCAGTAAGAGACTGCAGCGTGCTTCACACATGGGCACTAAGCTGCAAGGCTTCACTGCCGGGTTCCCTTACCAGCAATGGAGGCAGTAGCAGCCGACAGCCGATGGAAACATTGGCTGGGATGCCGACATCGCTGGATTTCAGGACAGGTAAATGTTCTAATATTAACTCCACTTTAACTGATGTGACAAAATGACCTGTGCAAGTCTGAGTGCAAAATGCTAAGGTAGCAATTCAATTATAGGTTGAAAAAATGTATTACTGAAATATAACATATGCATAAAGTGTCACATGCAGTAAAAGTGCGAAACATTAAATAACAATCGGGCATATGATATATAAATCACCATATCATAATGTGCTCATAGCTATGTACCAAAAAACAGTCTTATATGAAAGAGAAAAGTAGCAAAAACAAAGAAGAAATTCCACAGTAGTGTTGCAGAAAAGTTCTGATGTTAAGAGAGACAGTACTCAAATGGTAATGGTTGTCAATCAAAATTTCCATACATAAGTCTCTACTGTGAGGAATATCCACCACCTATAGAGGTTGAATGTGCTTACCAAAGCTCATTGACCCAATCACCCGATGGTGTTGGGTAAAGCAGGCAGATATAAATATATGTCAGTAGAGGGATGTTTCCTTAGCCAAAAAAAACACTTCATAGCCACGTTAAAGGACCACCAATCTATCCAAAAGAGAACACCTCCAAGTGAAAAACTGTAACAATAAAGATTTATTTAAAAAATCAGAACAATTACATTCAACTGGTAAGAAAAGCGCTTAACAGTATATAAAAACAGCAAAAAACATAAAGAACGCAATGGTCCAGACACTTAGACATCATCTGGGCTATAATTATTGTTTTAGGTAAATTTAGATGTGCTCTGAATGGATCGGTGTGGGGGCAGCCCTGGGGCTGCTCAGGACACGTGGAGCAATAAAAAGTTCCTGGTGCCGAACTCTACTTGTGAGTGCGCAGAGATGTCAGAATACCACAAGTGATATCAACACCGTGGAAAGGGTGTCAAAGCACAACCTGGTTCCACTTTGTGATGGGATGGAAAAAATTTGAAGAATTGCCAGTTGTCCATATAAAAGGCACATGCAATAACACACATGTTCAGATCACAAGCTTTGACAACAAGTCTTTAGTGCGTATATTGTGTGGTACAGAAGGCTTCAGAAATGCCAGGAAAAGCTCTTCAGTAGCAGCCCAAACAGTTGGGATGGCAGCGGCAACTAAAGCTGTGGATAAAGGTCTTTCCTTAGAAAGTGAAAGGCATGGGACCTGGAAGAACACAGGACACCAAAGGGTTAACAATGGGAGGACTGGAAGTGGTATCCCTTACCTATAATACGCCTATCCCACACAATGGCTGCCGCTCACAGAAACCTCAGAGACTGTAAACGAGCATGCTCTAGGAGCGCTGAAACGCAGCAACCCATGCCGTTCCAGCAGGACACTGAATGGAAGAAGCCGCTCACTTCGGCTGCATGGTGTCAGGGTAGTGAAGTATTTCCTTTATGACAGGGTTTTTTTTAATTTAAGGCTGTTTGGAAGAACTTAGTAATATGGTTAAGTGTGTGCTCAGAATGGAAGGTGGAGAAATACATTTTGTTTAGCCTAATTTTTTTTTTCTTTCACCTCGCTTTTAAGATGCCTTTAAAAAAATGTCTGGAAATGTTTGAGCTCAAAAACAATGTAGATGTGCTCACTTCAACCAGTTGATTAATTAGGTCAGTTTAGTGTTCCCAGCTACTACTACTCTGATAGCTCCATCTGCCTTGTGGAGAGTGGGAGAATTCTCTGAAACATAGGTGTGAAACTATGCAGCTATGCAGATGGCAGTATGACTATTTATGGAGCCCTGGCCAATCCCCTGGAGGCTGCTGGGAGTCTGTAAAAACATTCTCTGAGCTTATGGGCCTTTTCCTAGAGAGGATCAGTCCAGCCTGGAGGGCTAATGCTGCAGGGAAATCCACTGATGAAGAAACTGGGCACATTTTCAGCTGCTCCTATGAAAGTAAGCGCTACATTAAAAATACTAAAAAGTTGATTAAGACAATAAACTGCTTCTTGAAGGCAGACTCAGCCAGGTGACTAGCATTTTCAGAAGAAGGCCATTAAATGGCTTCCTCTGACCTCCACACTTCTCTCATGAGAGTCACTTTAAGGGGACTATTAGCACAGACAGCGTAAGATAATTGCATCAATGTGAGATCTGTGCACTCTGTGCAGAGACTCCTGGTCAAAACACTTGGAACACTTGGCAGAAATATCTGCTGGCTAAGTGTGATTTTCCCAGATGACTCCTATTATTTTGAGCAGCTTCTGGGGAGGGTTCATCATGCATGTGCAAAAGCTTTAGTAGTACAGTATAAAGCTTTTCCTATTGCCAGCAGATGGCAGCAGAAAGGATCATTCAGCCTTCCGCAAAGTGTCACTCTGGTTCAGAGAAAGAATGGTCACAAGAAGTTACCTGACCTGATTTACTAAAAGTAAATGCATATAGTTACGATGCAATTGCTATGACAATAATTGGTAAACTTGTGTTGAAGATATCCACAAAGGAATTAAACTAGAACATTAGGGTACGCTCAAACATGATTGATGAATTCCTTGCAGTCTACGTTGTAGTGCAGCAAATAATGCTGTTTACGTGCCTTTCCTGCAGATAGCGGGAACTAAGTAATGTGTATGTTGAGATTCGTATTATTGAAAGACAGTGGAATCAAAATCTTGGTAAGTAGATATACATAACTAATAGATATACAACTAACAAATTCCAAAACTTGCTTATAGTTCCAACATTCAAAACATATTGGACTTTGATTATGCTACCATTAAAATCATAAAATAGTCACAAACAAATCAAATAAAAAAATACCAATAGTTTACACGTTAAAAATGATTTAAAGATTTCAACTCTCAATAAATCAATAAAATACAAGAATGATCTAAAATGGGCAATGTATTAGCATATGTCCTGACAGTATTTGATGTGTCTATGTGTTTTCATAAACCTATCATTTCTTCAGGACTCAGATGTGCCAATAATATATATATATATCTTCAAAGTCATATCAACTCTATCTAGAGGAACAAATAAACATATTGACATACTTTAAAATAAATTATGTTACATTACAGCAGCATAATAAATACGAAATCCAATAAACACAATTCATGGCAAAATAATGAAAAAAAAATATATAAACATCCATATATACACAAAAGAAGATATATATTCTATACACCTGTATGAATCTGTCAATTTTATTTTTTCACCGCTAGATATTTCCCCACTATGTTAATGACAGATTTTTACACTTTTTATGTCATTAGTATGAATTTTGTTTATTGGGTTTCGTATTTATTAAATGGCTATGATGTAATATCAATTGTAATAATGTCAATTTTTTTTGTTCTGCTAGATAGACTTGATTGTCCTATATTGGCATGTCCGAGATTCATGAAACGCGTAGACAGGAGACAATACTATCAGGAAGTATGTCTATACATTGTCTGCTTCATATCATTCTTGTATGTTATCTTTTTTTGAGAGTTGGCTTCTTTCAAAAAATGTTAAACATTGTGTTTTTACATAAAAAAAATATTTTTTATTTGGTGTATTTGTGTGTTTTATGATTGCCTGTGTAACATATTCAAATTCCCATATTTTTTTAACTATGCATGTTGACATTCTAACAGATGGTGAAAGATTGCGCAACCCACAACACAGAAATAAGTGATATAACAACCTGTTGAACATAAAAAATATTCCTTAACAGGAAATTCTAAAGAAACATGAACAAACACATTCTACAGTGGTATAAGTGAAGTACATTAAACATGAAAGTCCAGCAACGAGCGTTTGGTGATGTGGTTAACCTCACCCGACTTGGGTAAATCAGTGAGATATGCCATTTTAAAGTTTTATACATGTGAGTGTATTGGATGACGTTTTTATTTTGCGATTAAAGATTTTTAAGCAGGATCACGCTATGTGTCTGTTTACTACCATCTTTTTCATGTTGAACCCTGAGCCATTCAGAGACGCTGAGCAGGATGAGGCTGAGATTGCACCTGGCACGCTGATATAAATTTGCTTTGCGGTAAGAGGCTACCCAAGAGGGGGTTCTCTTTTCTCAAACCCCCCTCTTTCTTCATGAGCACAGACGTGAAGCGGTGTCTTTCCAAACCTATCATCTTGGGCTATAGTGGACTTTGTTTGAATAAGGATTGTTCAGTCCAAATTTGCATTAAAGACTGCCATTCTTAATTTAAGAACTTTTCATCCAAGGACAATATTCAATATTTGTATATTTATTTGTTTAAAGTTTAAATGTTGCAATGTCCAGCGCTGCCTGGTTGATGGGATAAATTCGACATATTCAGGTTTTATTATTTTTTACCCAGCTATTGATGTGTTAAACTGGTCTATGAACCAAGTTATAATGGCAGCAGCTGCAGTCATTTAGAGTGGCTAGTTTCGATTTTTGGCTCATTGAATCACCTATTAGTTTTTTTTTTCCAAAAGCGCTTGTATTGTGTTTTTGCATGGGGGGTTTGCTTTAATACAACTGATTGATTATATGAAAGTCCACTGAATGACACTGGAAAGATGTTTTTCTGGGATTAGTGGCAGCAGTGCAAAATCATCCAAGGGATAGTCACAAACGAGCATCCATCTACAAAAAATGGGGAAAATTCGAGCAGATTCTTGCTGGTAGGTCAGGGGAACTCAGCATAGGCACGTCTGTCCTCTGGTTTTCACGGGTAACAAAGTATCTAACCCGATATTGCAGACACTCACAGCTCTCCCAGGGATGGTGTGATTAGTAGAGATAATTAGAAGAACAAAGAGGCTTCATGGTGCAATAGATTTAAAAGGATCACAGAGACCTCTTTATTAAAAAGAAGATGCAGTTGACATCAACGTTTGGCAACAATTTGATTCAAACACAAAGCAGTCTTTTAAAAGCAGGATAAAAAAAAATTCCTAAGATATGCAATCCTTCCAGCTTCTGCAGATACCGATCAGTTGGTTTGTGGCGATGTCTGATTATAGTGCTCCACCCGACGCTGCATTTCACCTCATGCAGGCTTCCGACTGGGAAAGGAGGCAATACCATAGACGTCACCAACCACATAATTTATAGGAGTGACCCCGGAAGCACAGGATATCAACCCGTGTCCCCGGATAGTACATGAGGACTAAGCCTTTTCCACGGGAAAATAGAAGATTCCAGGGTTTCAACCCTAACCCGTGTATCAGGCTATAAAAATGCATCCCTGCTCATGAAAAAAGCCGCCGCCAAAGGAACCAGCAGCCACGGCAAAATCATGTCGCTAGGGGTGATGAACATAAGGTCTATGCATATACCAAAGATTTATAACAATCTTTTTGTTGACATTCTACCTTAAAATATGAAAGAGAATGGCACCAAAAATGGAAAAGCTTAAAAGAAAAAAATGCAGTCCTCTCAGAGCAAATTAGGTCATGTAAATATGAATATTTACCATTACAACACAAACATATTACGATATATTATTTTGCGCATGTATACTGTGGCTCTCTGTTATACTGTACTATGGCTTTTTTTCTTTCAGTGTTTTATGTAGTCTCCTTTTATGATATTAGTATGCACTAATCTTTAGTCAAGCAGGTCCAGTATTGTCATGAAGACCTATGTCCTGAAAATAACATGTCCCCTGATTCAGCTTCCATTTGGATCTTAAAAAAGATATATGGTCAATATATAAATTTACAGCTATACCCAGCCTGTGGATGTGCTACACATCTAATGTTGCCTTTGTGTTTGTGCCGTTTTTTCATATTTACAGTGCTTCAAATCTCAAGCAGCAGAGAGCGCATTAATGTTAATTATTTCAAGTGCGGCATGACTCATATTATGTGACTTTTTCAACTCAGCTTTTTTTTATATTTTTGTAAATGTTACATAATCAAATCCATTTACTTTAATGTATGTTATAATCAGTAGTTATATAAGCTATACAGTAATTGCAAATGTTCTAGTCCTGCTCCATAGAAAATTGCACAGAAGAAATAGAGAAAGCACAAAAGGCAAACAAGAGACACAATAGTATTCTGGACAGAGGGATTAATAGGGATGTTATTATGTACCATAGGCAACAATACACAAAAAAAAAAACAATGGCGTGTGATTGTTTTGCTAACTTTTTGAGAATGCACAACCACTTTTTGAGGAACTGGCCTTGTAATATGCTAACCCGCATGAGGGTCGCTTAAATATTATATACTGGTTGCCTTGACCTTCTGGTTTCTGACATACCTATTACAAACAAAAGAATTTAAAGGCAGACACATATGCAAAATAAACCAGGTAGATTTGTTTACTGGTAGATTAATGGCAGCAACTTCAGCAACAAAGAGTTTGTAACATGCAATGGATAAGACAGGACAATACCCATTAAGAAATAGGCAATTAGAACACTTTAAGAACATATAACCAGCAGAATTTAACCCTGTAAAGAGCCTATGGTTACAGCCAAAAAGGCTAGAGGAGTGACTAGGCTTCAGTCAAACCCCTCCTTTTAATCCCCTGACACCACAATCCTAGTAATATGTAAACTCTAAATCCACATTAAGCAAAGTTTTTATCCGTATTCTTTAACAGATAGAGTCATTGGTTACTGTATGGGCCTAGGTAGGCACCAAATGTACTTATCCCTTGTGGGGGGGGGGGTATCGTACATGCTCCAGTCCATTTATATGTCTGCAGGCATTATCCTGCGCAAGCGCATCTGACCGTCTTTTTCACTAAAGAGGTCAACCAGGTCTGGTAAGCACAATTTACTACATTGGGTGTCGTACTAATTATCCAGGTGGTGGAAGATCAATAAGTTTGCAGGACCAGAGACGTTTTTTGTATCACAGCAAGAAATATATCTAGAGGATATTCGAGCATTGATGTTGTATCTTTGTTTGCACAAATGGGATTTTATTATTAATTATTGATTTATTGATTAATTTATCACGTACAACAGGACACATTTTTATTAATTTACTTGTTGTTGCATATTATAGGATCGGTTGTGTAATTACATATTACTCTATGGCGCCCCCTGTACACTTTTTAGCACATATAAGGAAAGGCTTGTTTGCAGTAAGAACTGTGAAAATGTGGAATAGACTCCCCCCAAGAACTAGTTATGGCCAACTCAATATTCCTAAATGCGCAAAATATTGTATAACTGGATACTATCATTTATAGGTAATAACATCTGGGGTAGATGATTCAGGGAAAATCTATTTGCCTCCTGGGAGATTAGAAAGAATTTCCTCCCTGCTGGAGAAAACTGGATCATGCTTTATGTTTTTGCTTTCAGTTTTTTTATTCCTCTGAATCAACTGTGAGTATAGGATGTTGTATAGGAAAGTTTTCTATTTGTTTATGTTTTTTCTATTGGTTGATACTAACTATATATGGGTAATATCATCAAATTAAAAATGTGTATTTTTTATTTTATGGTACAATATTAGTGAGACATTCACAAGAGGAAAGATGCTTTTTTTTTAGTTTAAAAGGTAATTGTAGGCACACATGTGTTGGGTTTAGCATGTATGAGCAATGAAAAGATTTGGCTCATGTATAGGGGCATGATGTTGCCAACATCCCTAAATCGATAGAAACGATGAATACCTCTAAAAAAGGTGGGATTTTCTGGGCAACCATAAATAGTGGTGACAACTAGGTCATAAAAATATATAAATTTATTAAAAAATATCAAAAAATATATAAATAATTCACAATAGCATATCAATATACAAATAAATACATCAAGCTAGAAAAAAGTACTGCTATAGATCATCATACACCCCAGGACAAAGCTAAGGGTGTGGATGGTCGTTTCCACACCCTTAGCTTTGTCCTGGGGTGTATGATGATCTATAGCAGTACTTTTTTCTAGCTTGATGTATTTATTTGTATATTGATATGCTATTGTGAATTATTTATATATTTTTTGATATTTTTTAATAAATTTATATATTTTTATGACCTAGTTGTCACCACTATTTATGGTTGCCCAGAAAATCCCACCTTTTTTAGAGGTATTCATCGTTTCTAGCATGTATGAGCAATGCCCTGCTAACATTTTAGCACAGCAGTTATGCTTGCTCAAAAGCTTGAGAACATATTCTTACAATGAAAATTGTAAAGCTATTGGCTAATTAACTATCCTAGGTATAGTGCTACCCCTTTAGGCTACTTTTGATAGAATTGGTCCTTTATTCTTTGCTTTGACTTTCTCAAGAACCTCAGCCCCCCTGACACACCAGGTTGAATGTACAAACCTACAATATCACAGGAAATCACTGAAATGAATACTTAGTACTAGGGTTGTCCCGATACCGATACTAGTATTGGTATCAGGACCGATACTGAGTATTTGCAGGAGTACTTGTACTCCCGCAAATGCTCTCGATGCTTCTGCGGATACTTTTTTTTTGTGACGAGAGGGGGCAGAGAGCGGGTGCAGAGAGGGGGTGGAGAGCAGGGGGCTGAGAAGGGGTGGGGAGACAGTGGAGATCATTGTAATTGCTTAGATGGGCGGACAGCAGTGCTAAGAAGGGGCGGAGAGCTAGCAGCGGAGATCGTGCTAACTGCTGAGCTGAGAGTGGGTGGAAGTGGGCAGAGAGGGGCTGAGAGTGTGCTAAGAATGGGCGGAGAGCAGGTGGAGATCAGACGAGCAGGAAGGACATTGTAGTAGGCAGAAGTGACTATAGCTATTTAGATGTAACACAGCAATGTGCTTCTGTCCAGCCGGATTCACGGCACCCGCCCGCACTCCCGCAGCATCGCTCCCTGCCATTTTTCACAATAGAGCCGGGGATGGAAAGATTTTCATAGGCAGCTCCTCCCCGGCTCTGACATGTCTCACAGGTCATGAGGAAGAGCCTGAGAGGAGGAGAGGCTCTCTCACTGAATTTAGCCGCGCTGTATCTGGGGTCTGTGTTCGGAGGGGTGAGTTTTAAAGTGTGCTAAGTGTGCTAATTCTGCATAGGAAAAGCTTTCCATCACCGGTTCTAGTGTGACAAACGGCAGGGAGCGATGCTGCGGGAGTGCGGGCGGGTGCCGAGAATCCGGCTGGACAGAAGCACATTGCTGTGTTACATCTAAATACAGAAGCCTGGCATCCACCCACCCTCTCCATTCACAGGGTGTCTGTGCTGGGAGAGGGAAGACATTCCTGTATCCACCACCCACGTGTATCCACCACCCACCTGCACACTGTACCCAACTGCACCAACCTACACCCACTGCCCACCTGCACTCTGCACCCACCACCGACCTGCACTCTGCACCCACCTGCATGCTATACCCAACTGCACCTGCACGCTGCACCCACTGCCCACCTGCACCCTGCCCTCTGTACTCCCCTGCACCCACCACCCATCTGCACCCACATGCATGCTGTGCCCACCTGCACTCTGCCCTCTGTACTCCCCTGCACCCACCACCCACCTGCACTCTGCACCCACTTGCACCCTGTCCCCACCTGCACTCTGCACCCACCTGCACCCTGCCCTATGTACTCCCCTTCACTCACTGCCATCTATCAGTGCCACCTATCAGTGCCAGCTAACCTGTCAGTGCCAGCTATTAGTGCCCATCAGCGCCAGCCACTAGTCAATGCCCATAAGTGCCACCTATCAGTACCAGCCACCTATCAGTCCCCATCTGTCAAACTGTCACATGACATTGAAAAAAAAGTATCGGTATCGGAGAGTACTTAAAAAAAAGTATCGGTACTTGTACTCAGTCTTAAAAAAGTGGTATCGGGACAACCCTACTTAGTACCCAATAATATTAAGCACAAAATCAGCCTTTAAAAGTGTCAGTGCATTTAACAACAGTCCCAGGTAAACTGCATGCAGCATAAGTAAAGTATAGGTATGGTATAGTCTCGGCACAGGTGCAAGGTAGATGTGGTTCGGATGCAGTAAATGTTCAGAGTAATGTGGTATAGGGCTAGGATAGGTGCAGTTTAGGTTTGGAATAAGCACAGTATTCATGCGGTATGGATTGCATACACTTGGTGTCCTGCTCTCAGTGGCTCAGTCCCTGCTAGCAGTTTTGATAATAGACGTTTAGCCTTCTCAACATTCCCTGGGATGCTGCTGTGACCTCTCTGTAGGAGGGGAGCCCCTTGATCTCTCCTCAAAAGCTTCCGGTGAACAGCGGTGAGATGTTCTCACTCCCAGACTCTGCTCCTCCTACTGCGAAGTGTCTTTTGGGACATGTAGTGTAAGAAGTCTATTTGTTCCATTATATGACTTCTGTCTCAAACTGCAACTCCCAGGATTCTCAGCACTCTGCATAGAAGTCTACTAGCTTGCCTAACTTTAGCTTTCCCCCTGCTGGTCAGAGGGGAATGGTGCAGCATAACATCAGTTTCTTAGTAGAGGGAGAGAAGAATAAAAGGCAATTACCAGGAAAGTTTTTCAGCTATTCAACTTAAAAAAATATGACTTGTATATGACAGGGTAAAAAGGAAAGGTGGAGGGGTCTGTCTCTATGTGAGAAGTGACCTCAAAGCAAGCGTGAAAGAGGACCTGGTTGATGGAGAGTGTGATGAAGTTGAAGCATTATGGGTGGAACTGCATACAGATGTGCGTAGTTCAAAGCTAATCATTGGAGTTTGTTATAGACCACCCAATGTTAATGAGGAGGTGGAGACTCAGCTCCTTGCACAGATGGAAAGGGCTGCAAGGGCAGGGACGGTGATAATAATGGGGGATTTTAACTACCCAGAAATTGACTGGAATAATGGAATTTCTGGGACAGTTAAAGGACAAAAATTTAAAAACCTATTGCAGGACAATTTTATGGTCCAGTTTATTGAGGCCCCAACTAGGAATGATGCTCTGTTGGACCTGGTAATCTCAAACCATGCAGAGCTCATTACTAATGTTCAGATAAAGGAACACCTGGGTAGCAGTGATCATAACATGATTTCGTTTAATGTAAACTATAAGCAAGAAATACATACAGGAAAGATAAAAACACTTAATTTCAAGAGAGCAAATTTTCAAAGCATGAGGACTGCTCTCCAGGGCTTGGACTGGGAGGGAATATTGGCACCGATGAAAACAGAACAGAAATGGGAATTCTTCAAAAAGACTCTTTGGAACCTCACTGCAAAGTATATTCCCATGGGCAATAAGTTTAAAAGGCTACAGATAAAACCTATGTGGCTCACGGTTAAAGTTAAAAAAGCTATAAACAATAAGAAAATAGCTTTTAAAAAAATATAAAAATGAAGGAACACTAGTGTCGTTTAAATGTTACAAAGAATATAATAGAATATGTAAAAAGGAAATCAAGGATGCAAAAATTCAAAATGAACGACAGATTGCAAAAGATAGTAGGACAAACCCCAAAAAATTATTTAAATATATTAATAGTAAAAAGGTCAAGTCTGAGCATGTAGGCCCTTTACAAAATAATCTAGAGTGGGTGACTGAGGACATAGAGAAGGCAAATTTATTAAATGCTTTCTTCAGCTCTGTGTATACAATGGAGAATGGGGGAGCTCATGTCGATATAGGGGGTGGGAGTGACACAGCCCCAAATCCACAATGGCTCAAAAGTGATATGGTCCAGAAATATTTAGACAGAATAAAGGTGGATAAAGCACCTGGACCAGATGGCATCCACCCACGGATCCTAAAAGAATTGAGCTCTGAAATTTCAAAGCCACTGTATCTAATATTTAGGGACTCATTAATGACAGGAATAGTACCACTGGATTGGCATAAAGCCAATGTGGTGCCCATATTTAAAAAGGGAACAAAGTCTTTACCTAGTAACTATAGACCTGTTAGTTTAACTTCTATAGTTGGAAAGATACTGGAACGTTTAATAAAAGACCACATGGATGAGTTCTTGCTGGAAACAAACTATTTAAGCAGCAGACAGCATGGATTCATGAAGGACAGAAGTTGTCAGACAAACCTGATTTCCTTTTATGAAGAGGTAAGTAAAACCCTGGACAGAGGCGTGGCAGTGGACGTGGTATACTTGGATTTTGCAAAAGCGTTCGATACAGTTCCCCACACACGGCTCATGTGTAAGGTAAGGTCTACAGGATTAGATATATCAGTTTGTAAATGGATAGAAAACTGGCTGAAAGACAGAATTCAGAGAGTTGTGGTTAATGATTCTTACTCTGAATGGTCCAAGGTTATCAGCGGTGTACCCCAAGGTTCAGTGTTGGGTCCCTTACTTTTCAATATATTTATAAATGATATTGGGTCTGAGATCAAAAGTAACATTTCTGTTTTTGCAGATGACACCAAGCTATGCAGTGGAATAATGTCCTTGCAGGATGTCTCCAATTTACAAGCCGACCTCAATGCTCTGTCTAATTGGGCGACTAAGTGGCAGATGAGGTTTAATGTTGATAAATGTAAAGTTATGCACTTGGGGGCTAAGAATATTCATGCATCATACATGCTAGGGGGAGTACAACTGGGGGGAACTGTAGTGGAGAAGGATCTGGGTGTTTTAGTTGATCATAAGCTCAATAATGGCATGCAATGCCAAGCTGCGGTTTCCCAAAGCGAGCAAAGTCCTTTCTTGTATTAAGAGAGGTATGGACTCCAGAGATAGAGATATCATTTTGCCCCTGTACAAATCATTAGTAAGACCTCATCTGGAATATGCAGTCCAGTTTGGGCACCAGTTCTCAAAAAGGATATCGGAGAACTGGAGAAAGTGCAGAGAAGGGCAACCAAACTGATAAGAGGCATGGAGGAGCTCAGCTATGAGGAAAGATTAGAGGAACTGAATTTATTCACTCTTGAGAAGAGGAGAATAAGGGGGGATATGATCAACATGTACAAATACATAAGAGGTCCATATAGTGAACTTGGTGTTGAGTTATTCACTTTAAGGTCAACACTGAGGACAAGGGGGCACTCTTTACGTCTGGAGGAAAAGAGATTTCACCTCCAAATACGGAAAGGTTTCTTCACAGTAAGAGCTGTGAAAATGTGGAACAGACTCCCTCCAGAGGTGGTTCTGGCCAGCTCAGTAGATTGCTTTAAGAGAGGCCTGGATTCTTTCCTAAATGCACATAATATAACTGAGTACTAAGTTTTGTAGGTAAAGTTGATCCGGGGTAAATCCGATTGCCTTTCGGGGGATCAGGAAGGAATTTTTTCCCCTCCGGTAGCAAATTGGATCATCGCTCTGCTGGGGTTTTTTGCCTTCCTCTGGATCAACTGTGGGTATGGAGTTGGGTGTATGGGAGGATGTACTGTGTTTTACTTTGTTTTATTTTATTTTTTTTTTATGGTTGAACTGGATGGACTTGTGTCTTTTTTCAACCTGACTAACTATGTAACTATGTAACTATGTAACTATGTATTGGCAAATATTGGCAAAGCTTTTTAGATCTTTAAATGTAACTGCTAATATGAGCAGTCCTTGATGCTCTAAACAAGATACCAGAAGGATTTTTCCCACCCTGCTCAGATCATTTTGAATCAGTGGCAGCCATGCTGTATCCCTGCCTAATGACAGCCATGATATGATTAGATAGAAGCATAGCTATATACCAAGTATATTTATTGAATACTTCTACATCTTTTAGTGATGCAGAGCACATAGTAACTGAATTGCAGAGTTTTTCTTTGTGCAGCTGTCTGTTTTTGTCTGAATTCAACTTGACTGTATTTGGTTCTGCCTGCACAATCAGGTCTGTGACATTACTGCACTTGCAGTCCATTGTTTACTACCTCCAGCCTTATAACAGACAGTCGATACCTTTACTAAATATACATTTTTTATTTTATTAGTGTGGGTGCATTTATTAATTTGTTTGCAAAAGGTGGATTATGCTTTTAAATAAATTAATACTGTATTTAAATATTACATTAAGTAGCATAGAAAAGCTAGATATAGCACTAAAATAAAAATGATTTAACCCATAATTTCTTTTAATTTTACAGATGGAACACTAACTGTTAGCTGATGACCTTTACCTAATGTTAACTTATTCAAGATATTTTAACATGAATACAATAAAAAATACCATACCGTCTGTATTCCAAGGAAATGTAATTTATTTATTTATTTAGGCAGATCAATAATGAAGCATGCATATATCTTGATTTGCTCTAAATAAATGTGATACATAAATGGAACGTTCAGTATCCTTTTTTACTTCAACGTGACAACTCCAAACATTTTTTAAGCAATAAAAAAAATTGATGCTTCCCTTTCATTGATAATAGCATTTTTTATTCTTGGTTCCAGGCTCAAATTCTAAAAATATTTTAAAGTACCAAACTTTTTGGGGAAAATACCTTTTGTTCCTGCTTGAGTATATAGGGAACCCATATACATCAGACCTATGGTATGGTTAGAACTCATAGATAGTCATTTCAGTTCCAGTGATGTACCGGTTTGTTGCTGGACCTTGAGTGGTTATACCAGGAGGATGCTTGCAGCTGCAGGCATCTTCCCGGTATTTAAAAAAATAAAAAATGTGCACAATTTTTTTTAGAACACTATAATTTTAATCATCATTGTGGCAATCAGGCATGCTATTGGATGTTTTCTCAGCTCAATCAAAATTCTTGACGTCACTGGACAGTGAGACTTACCCTACTGGATGCAAGCAAACTGCCCCCATTGGATTGACGTACCTTTGCATCTGTGGAGCAGGAGGATGCATCAGGCTCCATCAGGGGAAGGGGGCAAAAATAACCATTGTTTTCTTGTCCTAAACAGTTTTGTGCAGACAATTCTTTGTGTATCGACAACATCTGTTCCGTGTGAAAGACTTTTCAGTTCTTCAGGGTATATTGTCAATGAAATGCGATCATGTCTGCTTCCAGAAAATGTAAACACTCTGGTATGTCTGCCTGACTGGCTAAAGTGATGCCTACTTGCCTACTATAAAGTGACTGACAGTGAATATACTAGATACATTTTATAATTAAAGTTAATCTAACTTTTTAGGTTTTTCTTAAAGTTTAATAAGAAAAAAATACTTAAGTCAGTGCTACAGTTTGAATTTAAAACCTATTTGTGTGAACTGTGAAGTTAAGTCATAGATTGTGGAAACTAACTAGTGTCGGGTGATTGTATATAGTGTATACCACATTTAACACTGACTAATGCAGAGTTGCAATGCAAGGAGATCAGCTAAAAGTAGTTGGTAGTGTTGAGCAGAATATGCCATATTCGATTTCGCGATATATCTCGAATATATAGTCGAATATTCGAGATATATTCGCTAAATACGAATATTCGTGATATTTTTTGAAAATGAAATGATTGCGAAATTTCGCTATTGCGAATGCGAATGCGAAATTTCGAGAAATGCGGAATGGAGCACTCTGATTGGCTCAGAATATTCGTGATATTTTACAATACAAAATAATTGCGAATATTCGAGAAATGCGGAAGGAGCACTCTGATTGGCTCAGAATATTCGTGATATATTACAATACACAATAATTGCGAATATTCGGCAAATGCGGAAGGAGCACTCTGATTGGCTCAGAATATTCGTGATATATTACAATACACAATAATTGCGAATATTCGAGAAATGCGGAAGGAGCACTCTGATTGGCTCAGAATATTTGTGATATATTACAATACAAAATAATTGCGAATATTCGAGAAATGCGGAAGGAGCACTCTGATTGGCTCAGAATATTCGTGATATATTACAATATAAAATAATTGCGAATATTCGAGAAATGCGGAATGGAGCACTCTGATTGGCTCAGAATATTCGTGATATATTACAATACAAAATAATTGCGAAATTTCGAGAAATGCGGAATGGAGCACTCTGATTGGCTCAGAATATTCGTGATATATTACAATACAAAATAATCGCGCGATATCGTTATTGCCGAATAATCGCATTGCGATTTTTCGGCAATAAAAAATGAGCGCTGCAGCTACTCGGCCCAAGGTCTCTAATCATACCAGCAATGCTTTTAGATGTCGATGGGGATCTCTAGGATGTGATCTGTTCTAAAAAAAAAATTTGAAAAAATACGAATATTCGAAATAGCGAATATTCGCCGCGATATTCGTGTTATTCGCGAATACTCGAATATGCAATATTCGTAGCGAATATTCGCAATGCGAATATTCGTGAGCAACACTAGTAGTTGGACCTGTAAGTGTGTTATAATTAATCAAAATTAGACGATTAATCGATTAAAAAAAAAAAAAAAAAAGATTAGTCGAACACGAACATTTTAATCAGTAACAGCCCTACCACATACCCATTTGTATTTACAGAAAAATATGTAAGGCATGGAAGGGTCAATCAGGACACCACATCCCATATGAAATATACAACAAATGAAAAATGGGGAAAAATGAGGCAATGAGGCATTTGTATTTACAGTTTATCTCTGTGCCTGCCTCTTGATGAATGGCATATAGCCATGAAACGCATTGAGTCTCCATGGGATGCTCAGTCAAGTCTGGCTCATTACCTATTCACTGGCCCATATATACCTTTATACATTAAAATTGTATTGAGTACTATATGATAATTAATGTGTATGTGTATTTTCCTTTGCTTTTATAGCAGCTCTGTTTTATATGTTGTACCAATGCCTGTTAATAGGAAATATATTGTATTATATCTACAATGTATCTGAATCAGGGATGGAGGCACATTCATTTTGCCTAATTTAAAGTCCCAAAACTCTCATTTATATATTTTTTAGAGCCGAAGGTCAGCTCTCTTGTAAAAGCAATCCTAGCAGCTAATTAGCCACTGGGTTGCTTTTATAAAGACTTCTGTGGCTTTCTCTGGCTCTCTCCTCCTATCAGGAAACCCGAGCGACCATAGAGGAAATCAGATACTGGAATGTATATGAAACTGGAAGCGATGAGCATATATCTCTTCTGGTTTCATTGGATGTAAACTGTGCCATTTTAAATAGGGAATGTATTTGATCACACCGATCTAGGTGTGGTCAAATGCTTTTATGGGCAGAGGAGATATCTGGGGTCTATAATAGACCCCAGATATCTCCATAAAGAGTACCTTTCACTGCCTATTGCTATTACAGGAGATATTTAAGTTCCCTGTGATAACAATAAAAGTGATAAAAAATGTCAGTGTCAAATAATAAATAATTAAATTATGTAAAAAAATGTTTTAAAGTGTCCCACATGCTTGCAAACAGCTTTAACTCCACACATGTGAGATCATCAGATTAGTAATTCTAGCAGCAGACCTCCTGTGTAAATTGCCTATGAATAGTAACATTTATGCTGTTTGTTTCCATTGCGTCAGAGGGGGGTGGGGTCACTTGTGATGCCACGGGTAAACCACCAGAAACCCCCATTGTGTCAGAGGGGGGCGGGGTCACCCATGCACGGGGTGGCCCCGTTCTCGGCTATTTAAGAGCTGTCAAGGCGGGCCTCACATTTTTCTTTTTTATAAAAGGACTTGTCCCAAGCTGTGTGAGTGTTTTTTTACCCTTTTTGTCACTTTTTTGGGTGAAATGGTAGGGGTACCAATTCACATAGGGGGGCGGGATCTGGTGGTCACCTTTGTTAAAGGGGGCTTCCAGATTCTGATAAGCCTCCCACCCGCAGACCCATACAACAACCTGGCAAGGGTTGTGGGGATGAGGCCCTTGTCCCCATCAACATGGGGACATCCTCGCCAAGTTGAGGGCATGTGGCCTAGTACGATTCAGGAGGGGGGCGCTCTCTCATCCCCCCCCTTTTCCTGTGGCCTGCCAGGTTGCATGCTCAGATAAGGGTCTGGTATGAATTTTTGAGGGGAACCTCACGCCATTTTTTTTTGCCACAGGATTCCCCTTAAAATCCATGCCAGACCTGAAGGCCCTGGTAATGGACTAAGGGGGGACCTATGTCATTTTTTTCAATTACTTTTATCTGTATTGCCGGGACCCGACAATTCATTATAGCCACGAGTAGTTTTCTTTAGAAATGTCATTTTGTGCAGGGACTGTTATAAACACAGGAAAAATGTGCCACTTTACAGGCATACTATAGATACCCCCCAGGTACGAAATTTAAAGGAATATTTCACTTTTATTGTTTCACTTCAAGCATTATTAAAATCACTGCTCCCGAAAAAACGGCTGTTTTTAAAACTTTTTTTGCATTGATACATATCCCCTGGGGCAGGACCCAGGTCACCAAACACTTTTTATGACAATGACTTGCATATTAACCTTTAAAATTAGCATTTTTGATAGACTTTTAAAGGGTGTTCCGCAGCTTTCGAATTTGCTGCGAACACCCCAAATCGTTCACCATTTGGCGAACAGGCAAACACCCAATGATCGACTCAAACATCGGGCTCATCCCTACTAGTTTATATTCCAGTGGATGATAAAAGACAAAAAGCAAACACTGTTGCCTGTGTAGGTTGGTTTCCAGCAGAACTCAAATTCACCCTCTTCATTGACATGTCCAAACATTTTTTGACCTATGCCTCATCAGCATATCTGAGCCAACAATCTGGTGTTATTCCCCTGAAAGAGTTCAGGGCTCTCTTCTCCACCTCCTCCCTGTACAGGTTAGCTACAATGGGAATTACAAATCATCTCATATCTGGTATTGATGGAGTTTTCTTCAGATGAAGTTCGGGTGCATCTATCTTCTAGTTCATGTTTAACACCAAACTATCTTATCTGAAAATATGTAAACCACAAGAGGGTTGTAGCTTTTATCCCAAGGTCAGATCTCAGCAATTTCCATTCATTTTTTTAAACACACATTTCACTTTTGAGACTCGGATATAGATCAATTTCATCACACCTACATTTTCCATCTCCATGACAACTAACATAAGGAATTTTTCTTCCTATCAAACAAAAAGGGGGCTAAGCAACACATTTAAGTGAAACATGTTAAATGTGAGTGCAACTGAGGAAAGCAAAATTAAATAAACCTTGGGACTTCCATTTAGAGACGCTGGTGTTTGAAAATGCCTACATCTTGAGACTTGAGATTTCATTGCTCAGGACATTACAGTCATAAACAGATATTTTATTCATTTACTTTTACCTCCATGGCAACCAGAGTCTGAAGCTTCCATAAGGGACCTTCTGTGCTGTTTGCTTTTGTAAAATGCTGCCAATGCCATCATAAAGGAAAAATATAACAGGGCTCAGTTGTCTTTTCTTTATTTTTTTAATAGTTGACTATATACTGTATGAATGTTTTAGACATTTTTTTAGACAACGTTTTTTAAAAATGTCATTTAAAACAATCATGTCTGAGCTTCACAGCATTTTTCGGGTTCTGAAAAACGACCAAAAAAAAATTCGAACATGCTCTATTTTTTAACGACGTTTTAAACAATGTCGTTTTTCAGGTTGTAAAAAATGATCATGTGTGGGCTTTAACGACGTGAACAATCGGTGCATGCTCAGAAGCAAGTTATGAGATGGGAGCACTCATTCTGGTAAAACTAGCTTTCATAATGGATTACTAACATGAAATCAGCTAAAGCAGCCCAAAGGGTGGCGTTACCCGAATGGAACTTCCCCTTTATAGTGCCATCGTACGTGTTGTACGTCACGTCGCATTTTTTTTTTTAATGATCGTGTGTGGGCAACGTCGTTTTAATGATGAAGTTGGAAAAAAGGCGTTTTTTTCTAGAGGCTGAAAAACGTTTTTTTTTACAAGCCGAAAAATGATCGTGTGTACGCGGCATTACACTTGCACACATAGGCCCAGATTCAGAGAGAATTTGATTATCGTAGAGTATGAGAAATACACTACGACGCCGTTTTTTACCTGGCTCTACGTGGAATCCAGGTAGATTTTGTCCAGTAAACGACGGCGGCGTAGTGTATTTCTCCCGTCGCAATCCATCTGCGCGAGTAGGGGGCGTGAAGCATTTAAAATAGGCGCGTTCACGCGGCAATCGAACTGCGCATGCTCCGTTCGCAAATTTCCCGCCGTGCATTGCGCGAAATCACGTTGTTACGTCGTAGTAGCGTCGTTTACGTACATTCCTATTCCCGAACGAGTTACGTTAAAAAAAAAAATTAAATTTCAAATCGACGCGGGAACGACGGCCATACTTTACATGGGTTACGCACTGTTAGACCTGTTAGACCAGCAAAAAGCTCCTCTAACATTACGTAGCCAAAAAATGACGTAGGCGATTGCGAGGGACACTCGTACCTTCGTGGATCGCCGTAAAAACTAATTTGCATACCCCGACGGTGAAAACGACGCGGACTCCACCCAGCGGCCGCAAAAATATCGCAACGTAGATCCGAGGGCTTTACGAGGACGTAAGCCTCTCGGATCGAAGCCCGAAGCCGCCGTATCATGGTTTGAGGATTCAAACTAGTGATACGGCACGCAAAATTTGAAATTACTCCTGTCTAAGGCGGTGTACAGACGATCGGACATATCCGATGAAAACGGTCCGCGGACCATTTCCATCGGATATGTCCGATCGGGAGTTTGATCCGATGGCGTGTACACACCATCGGATCAAATTCCCCGCCGCCGGACGGCGCGGTGACGCGGCAGTGACGTTGACGCCGCCGCGTCACCGCCACGTCACCGCACCAGGAAGTAAAACACTTCCGCGCATGCGCCGAATCCATTCGGCAGCGGCGCGGCGGCGGTGGGGGCCGACATGTCTGCTGGTAAGTGTACTAACCAGCAGACATGTCGGGCGGACAGATTCCACCGGATAGATTTCAAAGCTTGCTTTGAAATCTGTCGGGTGGAGAAATCTGTCCGCTAGCCCATACACACGAGCGGAGATGTCTCCTGAAACGGTCCATCGGACCGTTTTCAGCGGACATATCCCCTCGTGTGTACGCCGCCTAACACCAGTTAGACAGGCGTAATCGCTCTATGAATCTGGGCCATAGTTTATAAGAGTTGATTGGAGTCAGGTGTTAACCAACTATACCAAGCAGGGGCTAATGATCATCAATTTCATGTGTTGAAAAACAGTCATTAACGGAAAAAAGAAAGCTGTGCAGGAACAACTAAACTCTACGGCCGCGTACACACGAGGAGATTTATCCGATGAAAACGGTCTGACCGACCGTTTTCATCGGACATGTCTGCTGGGCTATTTTGGTTTGATCTGTGTACACACGATCAAACCAAAATCCCTGTGGACAGACAGCGCGGTGACGTGGCAGTGACGTTGACGCCGCCACGTCACCGAACCAGGAAGTAAAATACTTCCACGCATGCGTCGAATCCATTCGACACATGCAGGGAATTTTTGTCCGCTGGTTAGGCACACTAACCAGCGGACATGTCGGACAGATGGGTTTCCAGCAGACAAGTTTTAAAGCATGCTTTAAAACTTTTGTCTGCTGGAAACCTGTCTGCTAGCCTGTACACACAATCGAATCTGTCCGCTGAAACTGGTCTGCGGACCAGTTTCAGCAGATATATTCGATCGTGTGTATGCGGCCTACTACTAAGGTGAGGTTGTGGAAGAAAATTTCATGTTACGGTCATGCACCATGGCCAGAATGAGCACAGCAACAAGACAAAAGGTAGATATACTGCATCCACAAGGACTCCCCCAGGCCAAAATGTCAAAGCTGACTGGGGTTTCAAGATGTGCTGTTCAAGCTCTTTTAAAGAAGCACACATAAATGGGCAACATTGAGGATTTTGTAGACACAGTGGTTAGCCAAGGAAAACGTAATACAGCAGATAAAAGACACATCATGCTTACTTCCCTTAGACAACCGAAAATGTCCAACAGTGCCATCAGCACAGAACTGGCAGAAAAAGGTACACTTATTTACTGCCCAGAGAAGCCTGGCCAGAAGTTGTCTTCATGAAAGAATTGCAGCTAAAAAGCTATACCTCTGATGTGGAAACAACTCTGGCAGCAGGTTTTCTAGTCTGGACTGATGAGTCAAAATTTGAAATATTTGGCTGTAGCAGGAGGCAGTTTGTTCACCAAAGGGCTGGAGAGCGGGGTACAACAATGGGTGTCTGCAGATAACAATGAAGCATGGTGGTGGTTCCTTACAAGTATGTGGCTGCATTTCTGCAAATGGAGTTTGATATTTGTTTAGGATCAATGGCGTCTTCAATGTTGAGAAATACAGGCAGATATTTATCCTTCATGCCATACCATCAGGGAGGCGTATGATTGGCCCCAAGTTTATTCTGCAGCAGGACAACAACCCCAAACATACATCTAATGCCATTAGGAACTATCTTCCATATAAAGAAGAAAAAGGTGTCCTGGAAGTGATGGTTTGGCCTCCGCAGAGCCTTGATCTCAACATCACCATGTCTGTTTTAAATTGCATGAGGAGACAGAAGAATTTGAGGCAATCTAAAACCACAGATGCTTTGTGCTTAGCTCTCCAAAAAGTTTAGATCAACCCATCTGCTGAGTTCCTTCAAAAACTGTGTGCAAGTGTACATAGAAGAATTGATGCTGTTTTGAAGGGAAAGGGCTGTCACACCAAATATTGATTTCTCTTTTGTTTATTTACTTTCCATTTTGTTAATTGATAAAAAATAAACTATTAACACTTCTACTTCTAAAGGTATATATATATATATATATAACAAAAAAGCATTCAAAGTCCAAAATGAATCATTAGGTAATAAATGCAAAACAGCGCTAAAGATGGATATAGGTGTCCAACTCCACCATATAGTAGGCAAAAGGATGGAAAATCTTGATGTTAGAAAACAACCAAAGTCTGTGCGTTATCCAGAAGTAGTGTCAGATAGGGAAAATGAAGCGTGCACCAGCCTGCCCACTCTCAATCCACCACGTGTTGGAATCAAAATCCCCGCAGGGGTTCAAACTCACCAGACAGACAGTATTATCAGGCACTTCATATATAAATAGTAGGTCACTGATCGGATTTCCATCCAAAGGGGATCACTTGCAAGGAATCAGCCTCATATGGGTAGGATAATAAACAAAAAGAGGAAGCAAACATAGTGTAACTCAATTTATTAAAACCACCCTTTCCAGCAAGTATCCCAAGAATCCTACGTACAGAAAAAACAATTGCAATGAACAGTGTAAGTATCACATCACCAGTCACTGTTGTACAGCATAGCGTCCTCAACGCGATCACCGCGAGGTCACCCAGCAGATAATCTCTTCCTGGTTCCTACAGTGTGGCGTGGATAACATACCAGGCGCAGCATGCAGCTATCACTCTTAGTGACTGGTGATGTGATACTTACACTGTTCATTGCAATTGTTTTTTCTGTACGTAGGATTCTTGGGATACTTGCTGGAAAGGGTGGTTTTAATAAATTGAGTTACACTATGTTTGCTTCCTCTTTTTGTTTATTATCCTACCCATATGAGGCTGATTCCTTGCAAGTGATCCCCTTTGGATGGAAATCCGATCAGTGACCTACTATTTATATATGAAGTGCCTGATAATACTGTCTGTCTGGTGAGTTTGAACCCCTGCGGGGATTTTGATTCCAACACGTGGTGGATTGAGAGTGGGCAGGCTGGTGCACGCTTCCTTTTCCCTATCTGACACTACTTCTGGATAACGCACAGACTTTGGTTGTTTTCTAACATCAAGATTTTCCATCCTTTTGCCTACTATATGGTGGAGTTGGACACCTATATCCATCTTTAGCGCTGTTTTGCATTTATTACCTAATGATTCATTTTGGACTTTGAATGCTTTTTTGTTATTTTGTGACACATTTTTTAACAGTTGCTTTCGTTTATACACATTTATATATCTCAGCTTAGAGGTATATAGTGTACTCTATTTTTTCCTTCAAGGGTACTGTCTGTTGGGCGCTGAGGAGTGTATTGTAGGCCTTGAAAATACACTGTTTTGCTATATATATATATATATATATATATATATATATCGCTTACCCCCACAGGGACCGCTGGTTTAGAATAGGGATGGCATGTTACCTCATGGCTCTGGTGAAGTGTCTAGGGTGAACAATGAACTCAGTAGCAATAAAGGAATGTCCACGAATAGGAAGTCTCTTTTATAGGTGCTCTTTATTACCCAGCCGGGTAAAAACAATTAACAGGTGAGGGAAGGATAGAAGAAAGTTTTTGAAGGAGGGTAGCAGACTCAGACTTGAATATTGAAGCAATCCTGCTTCCGACAATAATCAGTCTTTCTGCGCCACTACAACTTGAGTGGGTATAGCGTACCTGGACAGGTCTCCCTCACAGACCTGGCAGCCAGAGTATCACTCGAACTTGAGAATGATGCCTCTGCCACAGGCTCTTCTGAATGATCGTCAGACAAGCGCCTCTGCCACAGGCCTTGCCCGAGTGTGAATATGGAGGAACTCCTCCTGAGTAAAGGGTTTGCCTGAATATTCCTCCAATGTCGCCAGGGTACTGACTGAGAGAGGAATCAATCCCTCAGTGACCAGTACCTCGATCTCTGATGGTTCGTTCCAGTGCTGTTGGGCCACCAGCCTCTCATTGGTGTCCCTCAACTGGACTCCCCACCGAACACCTTAACTCGCTTGGGATCTCCGATGGAGGCAAACCCAGTAAGTCACTGGGTCTCCGTTATGCTCAAATTGTTCCGGACAAGCTTGGCTCCGGAACCAGAAACTCTGCGTAGCACCCACGCCCCGGCCAGGTAGGCCATAACGCACGGGCGCGTGATTGTGATCACCCTAAAGGTGGGTGTCACACTCCAGGAAGGAAGACAAAGACCCCACAAAATGGCATCTGCCTCATTAGTATTCTCTCCCAGCATGCCCAGCAAGGCCCAGGCCTCCCGATTGGCTGCTTGAAGAGAGCACCTGAACCTCAGCTTTCACTGCTGCCACCTGCTGTCCTGGGGTGGAACAACACCCCAGGCACAGCAGAATGAGCCCACAGCACAGCCAAGCTGAAACAGAGAGCCCTACAATAATCAAAATTAAGATCAGAGTAACATTACACTCTGATTGTTCCCCTAAATTTCACTAGCACCCGTACTTTGAAGTACATGGGCGCTACATAAATATATATTGTATGAATAAGTTAAAAATACAACACAGCAGTGGCCTCCAGTGGCTGCCTACCTTGTGGCTCCATGTGTGTGATTAAAATGTTTATAAATTGCAGAAGCTTTAAACAAAAGTTTTAATGTAATGAAGAGGTGTCTAAAGCTCCACTTGTTGGTAAAAATGACATTAAAGTTCATGTGTATGTAAAGGCAGGTGTCCCAATACTTTTGACAATATAGTGTGTGTATATATATACGTTTCCATATATGTTTTTAAAAAACATTTTAGGGGACTTGTCATACCTCTGACAGCTACTAAGCCCCTCATGCTCTTAGAGACACAGCCATGTGTGGTTGATTTACTAAAGAAGTAGAGATTGTTCACTTATCTAAGTAAATGTTAAAAAATAAGGATAAGTGAAAAACACAATCATGTGCAGCGTAAAAAAAAAAAATATGAAGCATTATTGGTTTACTGAATGATCAGCTATTTACTTAGCTGACTACATTTATGATGCTAAGTGGACATTTTTATTCCTTAATTTAATCAAGCTGATTGTTAAATCACCTGGATGACACTCCATAACAAAATATACATGCTAATTTATAGAGTTGTCCCGATACCACTTTTTTAGGACCGAGTACAAGTACCGATACTTTTTTTCATGTACTCGCCGATACCGAATACCGATACTTTTTTTTAAATGTCGTGACCGTTTTCAAACCACAATACAGACTAAGGATATTTTCTTCAGAATTATGAATTATGAAGAACTCTAACTCAAGACATTATAAAAGAATAAAAATTAGTAAAATTTAATAAAAAATTTTTATTTGCTTGTCACGCAGTAGTAAAAAACTCAAAGAATTTTCACAGAACATGTTGTTAAATACAAAAAAAAGTATTCGGCCAGGCATTGGGAGCATTTGCGCGAATACAAGTACTCCCACAAATACTTGGTATCGGTCCCGATACCGATACTAGAATCGGTATCGGGACAACCCTACTAATTTATATATGCCCCATTATGCGCTTAAAACATATCTAAATCCAATAGCAAAATGTAATATAATGCCACTTACCATTTGTTCGGTGTGGTGGCTGCATTGATTTTCTTTAAGTCTTTTTTTACTTTATTTACACCTGGTGTATATTGGGGGGGGGGGGGGTCACCCTGAACTGCAGGCTCTTTATTTGGACTGCAAATATCTCCCCTCACCCCCTCCTCATCTCCATAGTATAGGGGTAGGTGCCCTGTAAATAATTAGAATGATAACATTGTTTACAATTTCAGTTAAAAACACGGGTTTCTGGTAGGATCAACAGGTAATGTTCTATACTTGCAGAAACTAGAAGATCACCAACTATCACATAGAATAGAATTTTTGTTTTGGATTCGACTTACTTTAAGATTGATGATGTGTTTAGAGGATTAATGCAAGGTATCTCACAATTACCCAAATATACTGTAACACCATACAAAGCAATACCCAGTTCCAGCGGCGGTGAGTCCATAGAGGGCGCAGGAGCGCCACCCCCTCTCTCTCCTGCACCGCCACTGAATACAATACATGGATTCATGCATTACATGAATCCATATATTGTCGCTGCCGCCCACTTTTCAGATGGCCAGCCCCCTGGTGAGCGCCTGCCATCTGAATAACGGCAGCTGGTTGGCTTAGGAAGTGCATATCAGAGCCAGTGGCTCTTATAGGCTTTCCGATTACAGCCTGAGGGCTGTAATCGGCTTTCTAATAGTTAACGAGGGGTGCGTTCCCTGGCTAACACTGACAGGCATCTCAGCCAATCAGGTTCACAGGTTCTGGTTACCAGTAACCTGATTGGCTGAAGCGTCATCGAGGGCGGGAGAAGACATCGAGCGACGATGGAAGCATGATGGCTGACCCCAGAAAGGTAAGTTCCGGGCGGGGTGGGGGAGGGGGCATTTTACAGGGCACAGTGGCGCTAATTTATGGGCACAGTGGCGCTAATTTATGGGCACGTGGTGACAATTGATGGGCACCGTGGTGACAATTGATGGGCACGGTGGTAACAATTGATGGCACAGTGGTAACAATTGATGGCACACAGGCTGCGTTTGGCATGGCACAGTGGTGACAATTGATGGGCACAGTGGCGATAAATGATGGCACAGTGGCTGCGTTTGATGGCATGGCACAGTGGCGACAATTGATGGCACCGTGGCGACAATTGATGGCACAGTGACGACAAATGATGGCATGGCACAGTGGCAACAACTGATGGCATGGCACAGTGGTGACAATTGATGGGCCCAGTGGCTGCATTTGATGGGCACAGTGGCTGCATTTGATGGGCACAGTGACTGCATTTGATAGGCATCGTGGCTGTGTTTGATGGGCACAGTAGTTGCGTTTGATGGGCACAGTGAGGCTGCAGTTGTTTTTTTTTCCGTTTGTTTGCACCCTCCAAAAAATTTGAGCACCAGCCGCCACTGCCCAGTTCTCCAACTTTTCCTTAACCTCCCTGGCGGTGTTCCCGAGTGTTTTTTTCTTGCTAAGAACGGTATCCCCGAGTCACGTTCGGGGTAGACATGCAGAGCCTGCAGCGCGTGCTGTCTTACCTTCTTCCTGGATCCAGCGATGCATCCACGCTGTGTGAGCGAGCGGGTGCTCGCTCGATTTACACAGCGTCCCCGTGTGCCGCCGAGCTCCGTTCCCTGCGACGTTACGACGCACGGGAGCGGAGAACGGCGCCAAATTCAAAAAAGTAAACAAACACTATACATACAGTATACTGTAATCTTATAGATTACAGTACTGTATGTAAAAAATACACACCCCCCTTGTCCCTAGTGGTCTGTCCAGTGCCCTGCATGTTCTTTTATATAATAAAAACTGTTCTTTCTGCCTGGAAACTGTAGATTGCCCATAGCAACCAAAAATGTCCCTTTATGTCAAAAATGGTTTTAGATCAGCTAGAAAACAGCGATAATAAATTATAATCACTTGCAGAATTTAGCGATAGCGTTTTGTGGGGAAATTCGTCATAAAAAAAAAAATAATGACATCAAAAATTCTGCAACTGAGCAAATTTCAGTGATTTTGATTTGATTACATTATTGAATAATTTTTACTATAATTATATTATTATTTGTTATAATTTTTTATAATTATTTATTATATTATAATTTTTAATAAAAAAAATAAAAAAAATCATACCCGGGATGCCTATTAGACTCTTGTTTGGATAGATTTAAGTGAGTTATTCCTAAGAATTACAGGCCTACAATATAAAACGTCAAATTCTCTTGCAAATAATGGTACCACTTTCAGCACCTAAAATCTTAAAGAATCATACCGCCAGGGAGGTTAAGAGAGCATGTCATTGATAAGTTTTATTAAAAAATTCACTGATGTGAAATTGTTTGCTATTCATTTTACTCCTACAAAATTAGGTAAAAAATGATGACTATTTCACAAAGGCTTGGTGGTTATCAAATTAGCTCTCTAGCCAATTCAATAACACAGAAAAAGATAAGATAAATGATGCTCCTAGCTAAGCTCAGTAGTTGTGACTTTGCAGTTGTGTTGGATTTCTGAAAGTAGACTATTGTTCCCACACAGAACACAGTGGTCCACATCTTCAGCGGGCTGCTGGGGAAAGGGAGTTGGGGTAGCGCAGGAGCACAAATCAGGAACCAAAAAAAAATAGTTAATCATTTATGCTTCCTAACAGTTACATATTTACATACGGTAGTTAATCTGGTTGAAAAAATACACCAGTCCATCCAGTTCAATCAATACAAGGAAAACTAAAATACAATCATATATACACAATCCTATACTCACAGTCGATCTAGAAGAAGGCAAAGAAAAACCTAATACAACACAATTCAATAATTCAATATATGTGCACCTAGGAAATAATACAGGCCGTTTTTAAAACAGAGCTAGCCAGAACCAGCTCTTGAGGGAGTCTATTCCACATGTTTACAGCTCTAACTGTGAAGAAGCCTTTCCGTATTTTGAGATGACATCTCTTTTCTTCTATCCATAAAGCTCACTATATAGACCCCTTATATATTTGTACATGTTGATCATATCCCCCCTTAATCTCTTATTTCTCTTCTTCCCAAGAGAAAATAAATTCAATTCCTCAAATCTTTCCTCATAGCTGAGCTTCTCCATGCCTCTTCTCTGCACTTTCTTCAGTTCCGCAATATCCTTTTTGGTAACTGGTGCCCAAAACTGAACTGCATATCCCAGATGAGGTCTTACTTATAATTTGTACAGGAGCAAAATGATATCTCTCTCTCTGCAGTCCATACCTCTCTTAATACAAGAAAGGACATTGCTCACATTTGAAAGCCCTGTTTGGCATTGCATTGCTATAAAGACTCGGGCAACAGTTGAATGTTAAAGTATAGTAAAAAAAAAAAATGAAAAACTGCTGCAGGCACCAAAAGGTGCAAGAGGTATCTTAAATGGTTTACACCTTCTGCCAGGAGCTCATTAACTGTCAATGTATTTACTTTGTGAAAGTTGGGTCACAGCCTTGCCCACTTTCAACTCTGCGTTGTGGAAAGTGCATTCACAGTCTGATTATCAGGAAGTAAGTGTGAGAAAGTTTAAAGTGGAGTTCCACCCAAAAATCGAGGAATGGTGACCCCCTGACATGTGACATTTGGCATGTAATTTTTTTTGGGGGGGAACAGAAACCCCTTTTTTAGAGGGTTTCAGCTCCCACTTCCTCCCTGGGCACCGCGGCGCCGGAAGGAAGGTCACCCCTCCCCCTCGCTCTCGGGAATCATCTGGGACACATCACAGGTCCCAGAGGATTGCTTGGCCAATCATGGTGAAGCCACAGCCGGGCGCCCACAGTAGTGGTGCCGGCGCCACGGAGAGGAGGGGGAGATGAGCGGGGCTTCATTCGCCCACATCGCTGAAACCTGGGACAGGTGTGTGTCCAATTATTAAAAGTCAGCAGCTGCAGTATTTGTTGCTGCTGACTTTTAGTATTTTTATTTTAGTAGAAACTCTGCTTTAAATCAAAACTCATGTGGTGCTCTGTAGAGCCTCTATAACGTACATGTGGTGTGTACTGGTGGCTAGTTATGAAGCCTATAACTATATTCTTACATTTGATCCTATTTTTTTTTTTTCAAGGCAGGTTTGCTTAAAGAGCTCTTCGAGGAACAGATTGCTTCCAATTAACATTTTTGTAAACCCCCTACTCGCAAATAAACTACTACAAAGCAATGCTATCTTTTTCCATTTTCCACTGTTTATGCTTTCTTTTATGATATTAAGACTTTCATTTGGGGTGAATATATTAATTAGCAAATGATCCATGCATTTATCACTTTAAGCAGCTAATTTGCATTGTGCTTTTACATTTGAAATGATATAATTACTATTTAATGTTGTTTGGCTACAATCTTGAATTTGTAATCTATTTTCCTATGCATTAATTTGGTGCCATATTATCCTCGTGTTTTCTGTATTATGCTACTCAAAGTGCAATTAGATTTTCCAGGCAATTCTATAAACTGTTTTGCAATATTTTATGTAGTTCCAAATTTTGTATTTGAACTTTTGCGTACTTTATTATTTTATTGTATTTTTCTTACTTTAACGGCATTGAATGATTATATTAATAGTTAGTGTCTTTAAAAAATGAACGAAAATGTGGAGTAAATTGATTGATATGCCAGTTATAGCCTATTTACAGCGAAAGCAGAAAAGGTAAAAACAATTTATTGGACCTTGTAACACGATCTCTATCCAAGAGATGCTATACCATGCTTGCAAGGACTCCCTAAGATGGGTCAAGGAAAATGCTCCTCTACGACCGGTTATCAGCTGCATATCAACTATACCACATATTACAGTGCCAAGTACCTTGCTACTATCCCAGATAGCAAAGATAACTTGCCTTATTTGTGGCAGCGTTGAACTATTATGCCGCGTACACACGATCGGAATTTACGATGAAAATGGGTGGATGGACCACGTGTGGGCCCCATCAGACTTTTTTCTGTCAGTGTTTAGAAATAGAACATGTTTTTTTTCCCCAACGAAAAAAAAAAAACGATAGGAAATTCCTATCATCTGTGTGCAACTTCGACGGAGAAAAAAGCATGCATGCTCAGAATCAAGTCGACGCATGCTCGGAAGTATTGAACTTAATTTTTCTCGGCTCCTCGTAGTGTTTTAAGTCACAGAGTTTTGGACGGTCAGAATTTGGTCTGACAGTGCGTATGCAAGACAGCTTGAACGGAATTCCGACGAAAAATTACATCAGATTTTAGACCATCAGAAATTCTGATCGTGTGTACGGGGCATAAGTCTTGTTAACTTGCAGCCTATTTTTAATGGCAAGTTGTACACTTATAGATTACTTGAAGCACAAGTTTTAGTTGACACTTTTCCAATTTGAAGCAAATTTGCATGGCAAGTCTCTAGCAAGAGCAATGTTGCGTGGTGAGTCTACAGCAAGAGCGCTGTAAGTCACAGTGACCCTTGTGGTGGGATGATTATTGCACAACATAACTGAACCAGAACTTGCAGCAGACTTGCAGAATGTTTGCAAAGAAATATTGAAATTTGCCAGAAAATAAAAGTTTACATTATGCACCAAACAGTAATATGTAGTTGGTTGTATTGGTAGATGACATGGTCAAGAGGAACAGTACAAAACAAGGGGCAGAAAATAAAATATTTTTTTAACAACAACCGATCAAACTATTTTAGAAGTTACTGACTTGTGATCAAGACCCCAAGTCAAACTGACATCCCAAATGGGAACAGACTGTGGCAGGTGGGGGGTAGTCGACCTATACTCTCACCTTTAGATGGCAACACAGTACACCATCCATATTTAGTAGTGTGTGGATTGAAGTTAGAGCCAGACGAAGAAATAGTATCCTATAATGTCACATCTGATTTAATTTGTATATCAACTGCAAAGGCTGTTGAGACTGTAAGGAAACATTTGAATGAAATAATACTCATAACAGTAGAACAGAACTCAAGGCAGACCAAGTATGTTCCATGCTAGACCTTTATCTCTGCACCACCTATTTCAAGACATGGGTAATTTCTACAGACATTAACATGGCTGTGCTATGGGATCACCTGTGTCTCCAACTGTAGCTAAACTGTATATGAAGGTGATGAAACGAGCCTTGAATTATTTTAGGGGGATAACACCAAGTCAATGGTTCAGGTATTTGGATGATACATGGGTCCAGTTTGGGGCATCAGAAATACAAGCCTTCAGTGAACATATAAACTCAGTGGACACATGCATTAAGTTTACATGGGAAGAGGCACAGAATAACAAATGACCTATGGGTTACATGCCAAGTATTGTGGTGACTCGGACACTTAGATCAACAGGAAACCTATCTACACAGACCAGTGGCTGTTTTTTGACTACTTCCACCTGTTGGAACACAAGCTGGCGCTTATTGGGACTCTGCAACATTGGGCTTAGATGGTAAAAATAAACAGATCGCCTAAAGACAAAGAACACAGACATTTCAGAGGACCTTAAAAGTTTGGGGCTACCCCTACTGCACCTTCATTAAAACATCCACAAGTTCATGCAAAAACTCTAGACCAGGGATCCTCAAACTACGGCCCTCCAGCTGTTGTGGAAATACACATCCCATGAGGCATTGTAAAACTCTGACATTCACAGACATGACTAGGCATGATGGGAATTGTAGTTCCTGAACAACTGGAGGGCCGTAGTTTGAAGACCCATGCTCTAGACCATCAAACACAGGGTCGCAGCAGAACGCATGGAGTAATATAGCCAACCTGTATGTAGACAGAGTACAAAAAAAAAACAACAAAGATCCTTAACAAACATCTGAATAGAGTATGGTCTAAGAGGGAAGCTTTGCATCCCTGTGCCCTTCAAGCCCATCAATACACTAAGAGAATATCTTGTACAAACACAAGCAAAGTAACTTGTTATATTAAGTGTAGTGTAGTAAGGAGTGCAAAGATAACTTAATCAGAAACCCAAAAATACCTTTCAATAAATGACTGGACCAACATATTTACAGTTAGTCAGGTTGAAGAAAGTCAAGAACCTTCATATACACTATTCTATACCTACAGCTGATCCAGAGGAAGGCAAAAAAACAAACAATATAAAGATTTATACAATTTGCTCCAGCTCCTTTCTCTATCTGCAACGTAGAGAGCATCCTGACACTCCTGCCTGCCCCCTCCCCCTCAAGGGAGGGGGCGAGCATAACACTCCACACCACGGAGAAAGACTTGCATTACTGTGTGAAATTACAGACAGAAGAACAGGAAGTGAGTATTTCTCAGAAGAAATAAGGACATTTAAAAGCAAAATCGAAGGATGAGGTAAGTGAAGGAGGACTGCATTAAGGTAAAGGAAACTATTTACGAATTTTTTTTTTACCTTTACAACCCCTTTAAGTCAATTTATAATATTCTATGTCTTAACACATACATTATTTGTGCAAATAAAAGTGTAATACCCTGTTAATTTTGCATCATATTAACATTTGCACCCCCCCCCCCTCTTCTGAAGTGAGTTATAACATTTGATTGTTTACTATGTTGTTTTAACTCATTATCAAGCCTATGTAATAATCATATAATTGTGGTACTATTGCTGTTCTTCACTATACAGTAAATTTCTAAAAATGTATACATCTTGTTACTGCACACCTCTAAATGAATGGTAACTCTCAAAATGTTGTAAAAGAGAAATAATAAGTCTTTAAAGTACTAATGTAGAATGTATAAGTTATATTTAATTAAAATCTCCATCAAGGTTCCTGTGTGGATACTGGCATCCCAAAAACTTTATCAACAATAAATGTATACACTTACCATTACACGTGGCACTTTCAGTTCCAGCATTTACAAAGTACATTTCACAAACACATGTACAGTATAAAAAATACCCTTCCAGTCCCTATTCCTTTACTGTAACTGAAATCACTCCAGAGAGTTTTTCTTAAGTTTATGTGGCAAAATGAACCACATTGAGATGCAGGTTCAGTGGTTCAATCATTGTGATCTAGAGGGGGTTTAGGGGTACCAGGCATACTTAAATATTGTTATGCTACACATTTGCACGCTGTTATTTTTTTGGTCCTCCCGCTATGTCCCAAAAAATTTCATTTTTTTTGGTCCGAAATTTGAGTGGGAATCACCTGCCCTGTACATCCCTGCTCTATGCTGTGGTCAACACTTGATAAGTTTATGTCTATTGAGAAATATATGTCTAGCTCTGATGTTTTTACGTTATCAGTGTGGAAAAGTTGTTATGAATGGTACTCTCTTCTCCCTGCCCCCCACTTTTGAATGTGTTCTTCAACCCGGACATCCACAATAACTTGTCATGTGGTGAATGATCCCCGGGACTCAAGCAAGAGTTTTTCAATGACCTGTAGTGCATTCAACGACCTGTAAACTCTTGCCTTTTGCAGAACTCCAATTTGAATAACCTGTCCTGAAACAACTCTTTTACTCATACCTCCAAAAAAAAAAAATGTTTTTCCTTCAAAGTCCCTTTTATTTTCTTTGAATAAGCCCACTAGCTTTGAACTTTTATGTGCTAGGGGTCATTATGAACCGCACTTAAGTTCCTCTCTATATAGAAACCTTCATGAGTCTAACCCATGACTGAAACCAGTCACACATAAATATGTAAATGGTCTTGTATTCTTTATCTATCTATGTCCTTAAATGGGGTAACAACTGGGAAGCTACCCCCAAGGTTTTACAGTGTGTGGAGCAGAGAGAGACTGCCTATAAAATACCTTTATTTTGGTACAGGACTCCTGATATTCTACATGCTCGCAACCCAGAAGCTTTGCAGTAATGTTGGAGATGTCAAAGTGATATAGGTACCCATCCCCCTTCTTCAGGGCCCCACAGACAATTTGTATATGTTAGTTACAAACTTTCTTTATATTGATCACTTCACTTAATAACATCACAGGTCTTTGTACTTTTCTGTAATACAATTGGAAAAATGGACATCAATAATAATTTAATGCAACGTTCCTGTAACTCCTTCACTAAATAGCACATCACATAACAAACTTATACTTATATGAAATGTCCAGAAAAATTCTGTCCCCAAATATACCCTCAATCATACCAGTAACCTCAGGTTTCCTCTGCAAGATTTGTAGAAAAAAACTAGGATGGCCGCATTCCAAAAACAATGTTGGTCCTTTTTAATAAAACTGGTCACAAAACAAACATGTCACAGCAAAAAATCAGATGAAAATTTGACGCGTTTCACACTATCATACCGTGCTTTTTCATAGCTGGTTTCTTCTGGATGATGCCCCAACAGCATTAGTACCATTACAGCCTGAAAGGGGATACACAGAACAGGGGTTCAAAATCTGAGCAAAAGTACCCAACGAAGAGTGAAAACGAGAGTAAAGTATCCAGGATGATCTTTGCGTATGTTAAACAAGTCTATGTGTGACCTGGTGTCCAAAAATGGTTCCTGGGAGACTTTTTCCCATTCCTCCCCCATTCATTTTACATAATGCACCTGCTTCTGGATTCATTATCCCTGTTATTTTGGTCAGGCAGGTCTCTCCCCACCATGTGAATGCTGTGCTCCAACCAGGAGCATGCCTGACCTAACATTTGAGCACCATGTTGGAGCACAGTAAGTGGCTTGCTGCTCAAAAAAAACAAACAGAGATGATATCTCTGGTAGCTGGTGAAGCAGAGATACTGTTACATGTTCTGATTTACATAACATTCCTTTAAAAAAATATTTAACCCCTTCCATACAGGGCATTTTCACCCCCTTCCTGCCCAGACCAATTTTTAGTTTTCAACGCTGTTGCACTTGGAATGGCAATTGCACGGTCATGCAACACTGTACCCAAATTAAATCGTTATGTTTTTTTCCCCCACACAAATAGAGCTTTCTTTTAGTGGTATTTGATCATCTCTGCGGTTTTTATTTTTTGTGCTATAAACAAAAGAAGAGCCACAATTTAAAAAAAAAACACAATATTTTTTACTTTTTTATTTAATACATATCATAATTTTAAAAAAAAAAATAAATTTCTTTTCCTCAGTTTAGACCGATACGTATTCTTCTACGTATTTTTGGTAAAAAAAACGCAATAATCGTATATTGATTGGTTTGCGCAAAAGTTATAGGGCCAGATTCATAGAGCGATTACGCCGTCGTTACAGGCGATGCGCGGCGTAAGTCTAAATTTGCGCATGCGTTTCGATGCGCCGCATCCCCAAAACGATATACGCATTAAATCTACTTTTTTTGGACCGGCGTAATTTCGATAGACCGGCGTATCTGTCCACGCAAAACTGCGCTAGACACCCCATTGATTTGCTATTCAAATATGCAAATGAGGGAGTTACGGGGAGCCACAAAAGTAAGTTGTTGCAGCGCAGGTTACGTGCTGTGCGCAACAGCTGCACGTCCTGTCTAAAATTAGACCATATAAAAGGTGGAATAAAATTAGACAATCCGTCTACATGTCAGCTAAAGCAACACTGTTAGTGAGGAGCTGAGCAGTCACACTTGCTGGACAACAATCTGTATGCCAACATGCCAGGGGCATCCTTGCTCATAGCTATACTAATGACTTTAGAGGAGCAAAGAAGGAGGAGGGCACAGAGGAGGGCACGGAGGAGGGCACGGGAGAGGATATACCGCACACGCATAGACCTCTTTGGCATGAGTGATTCTGAGGTGTATCGCATCTTCAGATTCACCCCTCATGCCATCCCGGAATTAACCACAGCCTTGCAGGAGGACATCACCAGCCCAACACACCGCTCACATGCAGTGCAGCCACTGGTCAAGGTCCTGGCAACATTCCATTTTCTTGCCAGTGGCTCTTTTCAAAGAACAAGTGGAGTGGTGGCTGGGATGTCACAATCCTCCATGAGCAGATGTGTGCACCAGGTTGTCCCCGCAATCCTCAGACACATGGCCAACCAAATCAAGAAACCAACGCACCGTGGGGGCCATTGATTGCACACATGTGGCACTCCAGCCCCCCCATGAGACAGAGCACATATACCGCAATTGGAAGCATTGGCATTCCATCAACGTACAGGTGATAGTCGATGCCCAAGGCCTCATATGGCACGTCCGTGCCAAACACCCCGGATCCAGCCATGACAGCTACATATACAATCAGAGCCCTATCCGAATGGAATTCGAACAGAACGTGTATGGGGACACCTGGCTGGTTGGTGAGTGACATGGGTGGCAGGTATGACTGTCCCCCCCATGATGCACACATCACAAGGGGCACATGCACTACTAACATCCTCCTGTCTTTTCCCTTACAGGTGACTCTGCATATGCACTGGGACCCCATCTCATGACTCCTATCCGGAACCCCTAAACCCCAGGAGAGGAAAGATACAATGAAGCCCACGCCCAAACACGTGCAGTGGTGGACCGCACCTTTCGCCTCCTGAAGTCACGTTTCCGATGCCTGGATAAGTCTGGGGGGACCCTGTTGTATTCCCCAAACTTCGTGTGCCAGATCATCGGTGCATGTTGCCTGCTGCACAACTTCGCAGTAAGAAAGGGCCTGCAGATTGACATACGTGATGACCTGACCCCTGAACCAGACAATCCCCCCCTAACCGAGGCTACCCCGTCTTCTGAGGGAAGAGCAGCCAGGAGACAGCTCACATTAGGCATCTTTGCATGTTAAACACACACATTAATCATGGCACAATGAGAATGCATGCATGCACACCACTGTGGTCCCTAGCACAGACACATCACATCCTCATCAAATTGGATTAGCACAAGCCCACCATGCTGGACTTGTGAGCAGCAACGCCACGCCACGGCTCCAATTATGTCACTGTACATTCATACACCATTCACACGGACCTGGGGATCACTTCTCCCTGGTCCTGGGGAACCCTTCTCCACCACAAATGAGGGTGCCCCCCCTTTCCGGCCGGAATGTCACCCCCACATTCCAAAATCATTCACAACACAAAAAAAAAAAAAAATTGTCCAGCAAAAAAAAAAATTTCCAGCAAAAAAAAAAAAGTCCCAAAAAAAAAGTCCAGAAAAAAAAAGTCCAGAAAACAAAAGCCAGAAAAAAAAGGCCAGAAAAAGAAAAAAAAAGGGGGAAACCAAATTAATGTCGCTGGCGTGACCCACGCCTGGGGCACCCACGGCCACGGCCCCGGCTCCTTAGGGGAGACTCATGGGGGGGGGTAATCCAGGGAAGGAGGAGCAGCCCCTGGTCTCTGCCCACCTGGCGGCCTGCCCTCCAAGGCCACGGCAATTCTGGTCAGGCCAGCACTTAGTGTTGCCGTATTGGCCTGGATAGCCTGGGTGAGGGCCCTCACATCCTGCCCAACGTCTGCTGTAGTAGTCTGCAGTTCGTTTAGGCAGTTTGTAAGAGCCAGAGAGTGGCAGTCCAGGTCCCCAAGTGTATCCTTTAGGGAGGACAGGCTCTCCTCCATCCGCACCAAAGTCTGGCTGACCTGTCCCAGATGGTGGGTCTGAAGGGCCAGGTCCCTTCTGAGATTGGTGGGCAGAACCTTGGCCACCCCCCTGGTCTTCTGGGACGACTTCCTGCCTCCAGCTGATGCTTGTGGTCGGGGGGAAGGGGAGGCCCTTGGGAGGGGAGCCCTGTTGGGGGAGAAGTGGGAGGGGCTACCCCTTATGGAGGGCTGGCTGCTGCCAGCCAGAGGGGAAGACTCCTCCAAAAACAACAATCCACTGGCTGACATGACCTCCTCCTCCTCCTCCTCCTCAAACTCCTCCTCCTCAAACTCCTCCGAGGACACCGGCCTTGTCTGGGGGTCTTCATCAGGCTGGTGTCCCTGGGATGGTGCAGTCAGGCCAGATGGCCCAGCACCCTCCTGCACATCTGTGGATGACACAAAACATTCACAGGTTGGAGGATCCACACACTTGCCACATATCCCCCCCCACACATGCTACACACCAGATAGGACAAAAAAAACCTTACCTGTCATCACGGGCTCCTGACTGGAGTCATAGCCAGGCAGGCCCTCCACTTGTTGCCTATTAAAGGTGTGGGCCACCGCACGCTCCTCCGCTGTCAGACTAACAGGGCATGGTGGGCCCCCTCCAGTGCCCCTGGCATGGGCTGCCATTTTGGCCAGCTTCTTTCGGACCAGACGCCGGAGATCATTGATCTTCTTTACGATCCCCTCGCGTGTCCGGGTCTCCCCCCCCCAATGAATTTACCTGGTCGGTAATGTTCTGCAAAATCTCCTTCTTCCTGGCAGGGGTGGTGTTGGCACTCTCCGGGCCGTGAAGGAAACGGCCATATTGGGTAAAGGCCCGGGCAATAATTTGTTTCTCCCCCAATGAAAAATTGCTCTTCTGCTTCCTCTCATTCATACTCATACAACAACTCTCTCCAAAAAAATCACCAAAAATCACACACAAAAACAAGCAGGAAAAATCAAGCAACAAAACAAACAAACAAAATCTAACAACCAAAACGTCTCACAACCAGTCACCAAAAAACACAAATATATTCTACTAAACACTAGATCAAACAGTCAACAAATATCACAAAGACAAGTCACAACGCAACAAACGCGAACACACAAAACAGAACAAAAGCACCTTGCTGTATAGGAAGGGAGACAAAGGGATGTACTTTTGCAAAGGAAGGGCGTTTGTGTCTGTCTATTTAAGCTCTCTGCGTTTGTGCCCGGGTCCACTTCCAATTTCTGATTGCGCCGTCGAGTTGTGAGCATGCACACAGAGGTTAATGGTCTGCTGCGCTCGTGATGCGCCCTTCATTTATGGGGTCACGGCTCACTGAAACAAGTCCTTCCCAATTTGAATTACTCCGCCTTACGCCTCGGAATTTACGTTACCGGTGCTAATTTCTGCGCAAATACTACGAGGATACGGTGATTGTGCCTCTACATTGCGCCGGTCTAACGTAAAGGAGGTGCACTATGCCGTCAAAATATGCGAAAATGTACGTGAATCTGGCCCATAGCGTCTACAAAATAGGTGAAAAATTTATGGCATTTTTGACACGTATTTGGGACCATTAACATTTACACAGCGATTAGTGCTATAAAACTGCACTGATTACTGTGTAAATGTGACTGGCAGGGAAGGGGTTAACACTAGGGGTTGCTGAAGAGGTTAAAATGTTCCCTAAAGTATGTTCTAACTGTAGGGGGAGGGGGACTCACAGGGGGAGGAGACCGATGTGTGTTCCTCTGTACTCCTCACCACTGACAGGAGGTGAATCTGCGTGTTTACACACACAGATCCACACTCATGCCGTGATCAGTGGTAATCGCGGGTGCCCGGCGGCAATCGCGGCCGTCGGGCACGCGCGCAGGATCGAGAGTGGTGCCGCGGGTGGATCGCGAGTGATGCACGGCGTTCTAGGGCGCGCACGTGCCGCGGGCAGCGAGCGCACGCGCCCTAGAACGCCGTGAAGGAAGGACGTTGTGTGACGTCCACTCTCATCGGCGAGGGGTTGCCACTGACGTCCATTCCCTATGGCCCGGTAAGGAAGGGGTTAAACATTGTAGCTTACCTTTTTTAGCTATATTCTGGAAACTCCAACATTGCAAAATCCTGTTAGTTTTCTTTGTTTTTGAGGTGGCTTGGTAGCTGTGTTTGCCATAATTAAATCCTGTTTGTACTGTGAAGGCAGATCTTCATCATCAGTTGTAAACTAGATTTGAACACTGTCAGAACAAAGGGTTAAAGGTTTAGAAGCTGGGCCTCTTACATTATATGTTAAAGCGGAGGTTCACCCTAAATATAGTCTTTCTCATATGATCCAGCATACTGGCGTCAGCGCCAGTATGCTGTTTTTTTTTTTTTTTTAAATCCCCCACTTACTGTATTATCTTCAATTTTAATTTCTTTCCCCCGCGGTGGATGGCGCCTATACAGCCCGTCACATCTTATGAAAATACCCTATTTAGGACTCGGGTATTCTCGGCGCAATGCGGCGCCTGCGCACAGACCTAGGAGCTGACTGCGCAGGCGCCGTATTTCTCCGAGTCCTATTCCGGCTTTTTTCGGAGGGCGTGACGCGCCATAGCCGTAGGACTCGGAGAAATATGGCGCCTGCGCAGTCAGCTCCTAGGTCTGTGCGCAGGCGCCGCATTTCGCTGAGATTACCCGAGTCCTAAATCGGGTATTTTCGTAAGATGTGACGCGCTATACTGGCGCCATCCACCACGGGGGAAAGAAATTAAAATTGAAGATAATACAGTAAGTGGGGGATTTAAAAAAAAAAACAGCATACTGGCGCTGACGCCAGTATGCTGGATCACATGGGAGAGATTATATTTAGGGTGAACCACCTCTTTAATGAGAGGAAACTCAACCTGTCCTTAGAGCTGACTCACTCTGACATCGCTTGGAAATCCTTGCAGTCAGTCAATATATTTTAAATAGCATGTTTTAGGGATGGGTTAAAGGGGTTGTAAAGTATTTTTTTTTTCATAATAAGCATCCTTTACCTGCAGACATTCCTCTTTTCACTTCCTCATTGTTCGTTTTTGCTCAGAAGTTGCTCTTTTTCTTCTCTGTTCTGTTCACTTCCTGCTTGTCTGATTGTTACTCACCACCGTGAAGGGAGGCTTTAATGCGGTGGTCAGTGACATGCTCGCCCCCTCCTGGGAACTACATCTGTGCGGCAGGACGCGCTCTACATGTTAGAGACTTCGAGGGGGTGTGAACGCATACTGGGAAATGTAGTTCTTACATGAACGAGCACCGCAAACTAGGGAGTGAATGAGAGAACAGCAACTAGAACGCCGGAGGTGATATAGATGAAGGAATTTATTAGGTATTTACTATTTTTTTTTAACAGAATCATTACACTATTCTGTCTGTCTACCTTGCAGACATTAATAGATGAAGGAATTTATTAGGTATTTACTATTTTTTTTTAACAGAATCATTACACTATTCTGTCTGTCTACCTTGCAGACATTAATTTTAGGCAAAACATGTTTTCCTTTACAACTCCTTTAAACCTGAACCTGATGTTTTATAGTAGTATGATTTACTCCTTTAACCACTTCCCGCCCAAGGACGTCATATGACGTCCTGGACTTTCAGTGGGGATATCTGAAAGATGCCTGCGGCTACAGGCATCATTCAGATATCCATCTCTTCAGCCGGCGATTCCGTGCACCATAAGAACAATCATAGTGGTGGTTCCCCGGCTTGATCGTTCTTATACTAGGCGGGAGGGGATGTTCCCCCCTCCCGCCACCATCCGGTGCTTCTCTGGGATCCCTTGCCATCGGAGACCCAGGGAAACGATCCACCGGCGTTGGATGGAAAGCATAGAGTAGACTGGTGACCAGATGGTCACCAGTCATCTCTATGATCGTCGGAGGCCTGGGCGCGATGTTATGACGTCACGCCCGGGTACCGGAATGTATACACACCCGCAATCGCGGCTGAAAGCATTAGATCTGTGCATTTTTTTCACGATCAAATGGTTTCCAGCCTGGAGGAGAGATGTGCGGTCTTATTGACCCCGCAATTCTCCATAAAGAGTACCTGTCACAAACCATTCCTATTACAAGGGATGTTTACATTCCTTGTAATAGGAATAAAAGTGATTAAAAAAAGTGTAAAAATAAAATAAATTGAGTAAAATAAAAAATAAAATAATAAAAAAAATGTTTTTAAACGCCCCTATCTCTGGTAGCTCGCGCTCAGAAGCTAACACACGCGTAAGTCCGCCCACATATGTAAACATTGTTCAAACCACACATGTGAGGTATCGCCGCGTGCGTTAGAGTGCCAGCAACAATTCTAGCACTAGACCTCCTCTGTAACTCTAAATTTGTAACTTGTAAAAAAAAAATAAGTGACGCCTATGGAGATTTTTAAGTACTGAAGTATTGGCGTCATTCCATGAGTGTGTGCAATTTAGGTATCTTTTTACTCAGCGTAACTTCATCTTTCACATTATAGAAAAAAATTGGGCTAACTTTAATGTTTTGTTATTTTTTAATTCATGAAACTGTTTTTTTTCCCCCCAAAAAAAGGTGTTTGAAAAATTATTGCGCAAATAGCGTGCAAGATAAAAAGTTGCAATGACCGGCATTTTATTCCCTAGGGTGTCTGCTAAAAAAATGTATATAGTGTTTGGGGGTTCTGAGTAATTTTCTAGCAAACAAATTATGATGTTTGCATGTAGGAGAGAAGTGCCAAAATAGGCCCGGTATGGAAGTGGTTAAAAGTGATGTTGTTTGTTTAAAAACAGTGGTAGTAACACTACAACTGCTAAATAAACAATACCTAGATCTTTCATTTGTGATGGGAGTAGCCGTTGGTGGACATTGTTGGGTGCAGCAGGTTCCCAGATAGCAAGCAATTGTGCTGCAAGTGAAAATGACTTGCTAAGCTATTTCTAGACTTCACAAGTTTGTTTTACAATTGTAGCAAGTCTGCATTAAACGATGACTGCAGATCAACTTTCTTTGCAAACATTCTGCAAGTCTGCTCCAAGTTCTGGTTCAGTTATGTTGTGCAATAGTCATCCCCACACAGGGGACACTGTGGTAGAATTTTCATGTTGTAGACTTGCAGAGCTTTTGCTGTAGACTCACCCCTGCAACTTTGCACTTGCTAGAGACTTGCCACACAAATTTGCTACAAATTGGAAAAGTGTCAACTAGAACTTGTGCTTTAGGTCCCTTTCACATGAGCGGACCGTTCGTCCGCTTATTACAAATCCGTTTACGGACTTGTAATGGGCCCCTATGGGATCGCGTCCGTTAGCGGATGATGCATCCGCTAACGTCCCCAAGATCCGCATCCATTTTTTCGGACGGAAGAAAACCCTATTTTTCTTCCGTCCGGCGGATCGGATCAGGTGCAAACGGACAGACGTCCGTTTTCATCCGATTCCCCATAGGGGATAGCGGAGGAGAGACAGGACGGTCCCTGCACAGTGTGCGGGGACTGCCCTGTCCGCCGACAGCTCAGCGGGACCCCCCGCTGAGCCGACGGACACACACGGAGCGGACCGAAAAACGAAGCGATCCGTGTGAAAGAGGCCTTAGGTGCTTCAAGTGCTCTACAAGTGTACAACTTGCCAGTGAAAATATACATCAAGTTAACAAACTTACAATTCAACATGCCACAAATTGTGGCAAGTTATCCTTGCTATTTGGGTCTTTGTGTCAGCAGTTCATTTTGACTGCTGGACAACTTGATTATTGTAGGATTTAAATCAGGGGGCATTGTTTATTTTTTTATTTTTTGTGCAATAAAATACTTTTTACATAGAGTGGGTGTTTTACTTTTTTTTATGAATGAGTAACAAAGGGTTCTATGTATCCTCTACTCATTCATTTGTGGGGAGGGGGTTCTGGATATTTAGGGGGCTTCATATTTTTAACTCTGCTTCCTGACTCTGATAAGTCTCCCCCACCAACCTCCACTTCTTATTTGGGGGACAGGACATGGGATAGTGCTACCACAACAAAATGACAGAGTTCTGGCTGATGTTTGTTTACAAAAATCAGCTGGGAAGTTGGGCAGATGAATTGGCCCAAATATAACTAGTTTGTCCATCTGTTTACCAAACTGTGAACAGACTGGCTTCATGTTGACATTCAACTAAACCTGAAGTTCATCCTTCAGTCAGCAATAAAAATCTGACAGAGGCTCTAAAACTTCTAAACCTTATAAAAAAATGGTTTTAGATACATTTAAATATATTGAAACTACATCACCCTTTTGATCACACTACCACTTATAATCATTATTCTCATTTGTTTTTAAATTAGAAGAACTATCTGAAAATGCAGCACACAGCTTGATCTTCGAAACAATGTCATACTTATTACCAGCTAATATTTGTTAAAAAAAACATGCAGTATGATTAATTGGAAGACCATGTGGCTCACAGACGCTGATAGAGCAAAACAAATAGCAGCTTGTTGTTATTAAAGCCATTGCATTACTTGTGGCATTTGTAATGTACATTGCATTTTTTAGATCAATTTTGCTCTTTTATTTTGCATGAGATGGGACACTTACTTTACTGTTGGACATTTATTAAAATGTCTTCTCTCTAGCTATGGTTAAAAGGAAATGCAATGTTCCCAAATATATTATAATCATAAATTCTTTGCAGTGTACATTCTGCTTGGTACAATAATATAAATTTATAATAGTAATTTAAACTGCATAATGTTAAAGTGGTTCTAAAGCCCTAAGGTTTTTCACCTTAATGCATTCTAAGCTGCTGGGGCAGGCATCTATTTCGTAGAGACTGTACTCTTCGCCCTTGTGTGGACTATATGGAGTTAAATAAAGTTACAGTCAAAAATAGATATCTCTTCCTCTGGTTCCTGAACTTTTTCAGAGATAGAGAGGCCAAAGTGTTCATCAAACTTGATCTGTGAGGAGCCTATAATCTTGTGTGTATCTAAGAGAAGGAGATGAATGGAAAACAGCATTCAGAACAGTTTGGGCATTTCGAATGTAAATAGGAAGAAACAACTGCGCTATGTTCGTTAATCTGTAACCTGAGACTGGATTGATAAGCAGAAACTAATCTGTAAACCAACAGTGTGTAAGAAATGAGAAAAAATATAGTTGCTCTATACCTAAAAAATAATGTGATGAACATATATGCTACCACTAAGGGAGCATGTCAAGTACATATGTTATGCCTATGAAAATAAAAGCATATATACCTAATAGTGGATAAACGTATATTTAAACATGAATGTATTAATGTTGGCTGACACAAAAGATGTTGACAATAAAAACATGTCATGTGCATTTGTCACCAATTGATATAAACCATGAAACTATACAACATAAGTGCTTAATCCATAATAGACAAATTGGAAGTGAAAGGAATGCTGGTGAGTCTATTGGATATATTTAAACAGTGAAAAGTCCATCAAATAGGATAAGTGAAAAAAGAGTAGTGTGTCTTATTGAAAACACCCGTGCATACTTCAAACGACTACAGTCTCTTGATCCCGCATGGAGCCCAATGTGAGTCTGCCACCATTAGTGAAGAAATCTGCTTACCAGATTCTAAGGTCCTAATGGACCAGATACAGCATATAAACAATCCAGCAGGACGATTGATAACCATGTCCGCAGTTTGGCAAATGTCAGGTGGACTCCAAGCACAAATCTCTCATGGCAGTTCAATCATGTAAGCAAGGAGAAACCTCACATAGCATAAACCTCACACCAGTGTGATTTATTGGTAAAAGAATGAAAAAGTATACAACTCACATTTTAGTGGACATAAACAAGCCTTGAGACTGTAGCGCTGGCCGGACGCTTAACAGGCAAACCCGTCCGTGTAAAGAATAAGTGAATGAGGGTGATGATGTCAGCACGCCGCTCGCTCCGCCCAACGCGTTTCGTGATAGGTCACTTTGTCTCTTATGTTGTATAGTTTCATGGTTCATATCAATTGGTGACAAATGCACATGACATGTTTTTAGTGTCAACATCTTTTGTGTCAGCCGACATTAATACATTCATGTGTATATATAAGTTTATTCACTATTAGGTATATATGCTTTTATTTTCATAGGTATAACATATGTACTTGATATGCTCCGTTAGTGGTAGCATATATGTTCATCACATTATTTTTCTGGGCATTTCGAATACCTTGTCATGTAATTTGGTCTGTGCAATGCACCAGCAACATTCCAACACTTTGTGAATGACATTTTTCAAGACTTCCTTGACCTCTTCATGATTGCTTATCTGCACGACATCTTAAACTTCTCCTCTTCATTGGAATTGCAAATTGCATTTATGTTGTCAAAGTGTTGGGCCGGTTAAGAGAATATAGACTCTATGCCAAGGTGGAAAAATGCAAATTCAAGGTACAGGAGATTTCCTTCCTTGGCTTCATAATTTCCACAGAGGGAATTTCGATGGACCCGCAGAAGGTTAACTCCATCCTGGATTGGTCTGTCCCGACAGATAAAAAGAGTGTACAAAGATTTGTGGGCTTTGCTAATTTCTATAGAAAATTCATTAAGGGGTTTTCTTCCATCCTTTGTCCCATCGTTCAACTCACAAAGTCACATACCCGATTCCAATGGACTGCTGAAGCACAAACGGCTTTTGACAAGCTGAAGCTCCTTTTTACCTCTGGCCCAATCCTGTGACACCCTGATGCAGAATTACCTTATATCCTTGAAGTTGATGCTTCTGTGAATGCTGTGGGAGCAATTTTGTCTCAGAGATCGGGAACAAAATTGCTAATGCATCCTGTAGCCTTTTCCTCAAGAACGCTAAACCCTGCAGAGAAAAAAGATGTTGGAGATCGTGAGCTTCTGGCTATTAATTCTGCTGTGGAGGAATGGTGCTATCTGCTGGAAGGTGCAATGCATCGTATTTTGATATTTACAGATCATAAAAACTTTGAATTTCTTAGAACAGCCAAAAGACTGTGGCCTTGACAGGCCAAATGGGCACTGTTTTTCTTTAGGTTCCTGTTTCACACCACGTTCCACTCTGGGTCTAAGAATGGCCTCAGGGCAGGAGTTAGCACCTCAAGGCGTGAATTTTCAAAATAAAGATGGACTTTTTTGGTTTCAAGACAAAGTTTTTGTCATCAGCAGGTCCTTAGATTATGTCACAATGATCCATTAGCAGGACATTTTGGATCCCAAAAGATTATAGAGCTGTTGAAACAATCTTTTTGATGGCCTAAATGGAGGTCTGACTGTAAAAGTTATGTTAATAGCCTGCACTATCTGCATACGTATTAAGTCCCACATATGAAAACGATGTTCCAACCACACATGTGAGGTGTTGTCACGAACGTTAGAGTGAGAGAAATAATTCTAGTCCTAGACCTCCTCTGTAACTCAAAACATGTAACCAATAAACATTTTTAAAGCGTTGCCTATGGGCATTTTTAAATACCGAAGTTTGGCGCCATTCCACGTGTGTGTGCAATTTTGAAGCGTGACATGTTAGGTATCTATTTACTTGGCATAACTTAATTTTTCACATTATGCAAAAAAAAAAAAGAAAACTTCTAACAGTCCCCCCCCCCCCCAAAAAAAATGCATTTGAAAAATTGCTGTGCAAATACCATGCAGGGTCATTGCTAAAAAAAACAAACAAAAAAAAAAACATATATAATGTTTGGGGGTTCTATGTAATTTTCTAGCAAAAAAATATATTAATTTTACATGTAAGAGGGAAATGTCAGAATTGGCCTGGTTGTTAAGTGCTTATAATCCGTCCATCTGCTAATGTGATTTCTTGGGCTGGGCTCCATGTATGAACCTGCAGAAATTACATTTACTGCAGTGAAATGTTCCCTTTATCTTATTAAGATATCTTAATAAGATAAGTGGAACATTTCCCTGCAATAAATTTAATTTCTACCTGTAGAATAAAGATTGTGATGACAAGTATGGTAAGGCAAACAAGAGTAGTTGTCAACTTGCCATCAACTGTTCACTGAAATATTGACGGATACCTGGAGATCCTGTATAGTCAGGCAGAACTATGACTGTATATCAGACCCCAAAAAGAGCAAGGGGGAAGCATAAAACAAACTTACTCATCTTGCAGCTGTGGTAATCGTGTATCTTTCCAAAATCAGCTTTCTATCCTCTTTCTGGATTTGGGGTCTCTGCAGTAGAGCACTAGCCATATTAAGTGTCATGCAATCCAGAAGGTGAATGAGAAAAATGGTCAGCCTGTGAAAGAGTGATGATGGAGCGGATAGTGAACAATTTTGATTATACCTCAGACAGGAGGCTCATATCTTATGCATTAATCTTTCTTTATTAATGCTCACAGCAGAAACAAAACTGATCAGTATTCAAGCTTTTCTAAAAATAACATGAAACAGAAAAGCTGGAACTTGAAAACTAGAAAGAAACTACGTTTCCCAGCAGTCCTTGGGTCTGTGACCCCTCCCTCTGGCCTCTGCATATAAGGACTGCTCCTCCCCTTCCTATTCCTCTTTCTTTCTGCTCACAGGAGAGATAAGTATTGCACTGCTGCTAGTTATCTGTGAGGTGTTTTACTTTTACTTGTACAAAACCTGTGTAACCTTATTATAACTTATTATTATTATAACCTAGTGCTTATTACTGAACATTGTTCGTTTATACACCGCTCGTTCGCCTTGTCGCAGCCGTTGGTCACACTGCGCTCGGCGCCCATTTCACCTCCCTCCCCTCTGCTCGGTGAGGAGGGGCGGGATCACGTTCCTCCCGCACGCGCGATTGGTCCACGATGACCAATAAGCTCGCAGCCTGGTCTCCTCTCGTCCCTGCGGCGTAATCTCGCGAGATTTCGCCCAGGAGACGGTTTTCTTCCCTTCTTCCCGCGCACCGCACGGCAGTGCGGACGGAGCTGAGGAGGTGACAGGAGCGGTTGCTGGGCTACTAATAATACTTAACATCTAACAGGTGTAGTACACCTCTCTCTGGCAGGCCCCCTCCTTCCCATAGGTCAGGATCTGAGGTGGTGATTTATCATCACCCAGTTACTTAGCATTCTATAACTGCACTGCCAGAAGGCAATGTCTGAGGACCGCTCTGTCCCCTTGAAGGGACCTGAAGTGCCTCTGGAGCCATCATGCATGCTTAACGCTGCACAGATTCAGGACCTGGTAGCCAGGTCTGTGCAAGCTGCCATGGCAGCCGTGGCGTTACCCTCGGGTTCACAACAAACCCCCAGGGTTGCCCCCACCGTAATTGAAGAACCTCTAGTAAAAAGAGGGAAATCCTCCCAAAAGAGGAAGCATTTGGCTCATATCGAGGACTCCCCGGCAGAGGAAGCAAACAATGTGCACAAGGCTCTCCCTCACCCGGATTGCCACCCCACGCACCCACCGGACCCCTTTCAACCCCTGAGCCTCAGGGAGTCATGCATGAGGCGTACATCCGCCAGGCGGAACAAACCGGACTCCTACGTACTCGACTCAGACGGTATTTCGTCTGACGAGTCCTCAGAAGCCGGATTCTCTGGGTCCGAGTACGATGACAATGATGATATGGGTGCTGGGTCAATGGCGATCCCACACGACGCCAAACCTGATATTCAGGGCAATACAATCACAGACGCTCTGGGAGAACCTCTCTTCCATCCAGATGCCATATCTCACCCGCGGTCGGGAGATTGGGCTCCCCTGCCCCACGTGTCCCAATACGTGGAACTCTGGACCCGCAGATCGCTGGATAGAGCTAACCGAAATAAATTGCAGGCGGAATGCCCACGCCCTTGCCTACCCAGTAAGGTGGCATGTACACCAGACATTGATCCCGTCTTATCTAAGTACCTGGCCAAATCAGGGAAATTCCCCAAGAAGGGGATAGATCGCTCATTCAGGAGCATCCAGGACCGGGTCCTCGACATGTTGGGCCTACTGACAAAAATCCTTAACTTGTCTGAGCAAACAGCTGCCTCAGCACAAGAGGTTGATGTGCAACAACTTCGGGGGTGGGCCCAGAGGGCCATATGCCTTTTAGGTAACGCCAACACGGCATGCTCCACGGAGCGCAGACGCTCCATCCTCATGCGCCTGGATCCACAACCTGCCCACCTGGCGGAGACCGAACCGGGACCTTCTGCTGAAGGCCTACTATTTGGGGACTCCCTTGTTAGGGACATTAACAAATTCGTGGGACTATTCAATAGTCTCAACAAAGCTCAATCGTCCCTCAAAAGGGCAGGCAACCAAAAGGTTTTTGCTAGGGCCGGCAGAGGTAGGGGCCGCTCTGCCGGCCGAGCTGGTTACTCCAGACCATTTAATAGGGCTCCCGACCAGCAACATTACGCTCAGACTCCTGCCTCCTATACCACGGTGGCACAACCCGCACCGTTCTTTCCACCACGTGGCAGACCATGGAGAGGACGTGGGAGCAGAGGTGACCCCAGATCCCGTCCATACTCCGGTAAGTCCTCTTCTGACTCCAAGTTTTTCCACCCCTGTAGGGGAAGACTACGGTTTTTTATCCACGCCTGGTCTGCGATTACGGCAGACGCATGGGTGATAAACACAGTCACAGGGTTCCAGATAGAACTGTTGTCCTGCCCTCAACTGGGCATTATTCCTCCCCCCATTCATTTCACTGCTCAGAACATTGCACTCATAGACAACGAGTTGGGAGAACTGATTTCCAAACAAGCAGTGCTCGAGGTAGACCCTCTCTCCCTGGGGTTCATAAGCAGTCTTTTTATAGTCAAAAAGAAGGGGGGAGGTTACCGCCCCGTGATAAATCTCCGGGCCCTGAATCAAAACGTCACATACCGTCACTTCAAGATGGAGGGTATCCATTGCCTCCGAGACCTCCTCCACCCGGGGGATTGGCTGGCAAAGGTGGACTTAAAAGATGCATATCTCACAGTCCCCGTACATCCGGAGTCACAACACCTACTCCGATTCAAATGGTGGGATCGCACGTGGCAGTTTACATGCCTACCGTTCGGGCTGTCATCGGCCCCATGGTGCTTCACCAAACTACTCAAGCCAGTGGTAGCCGCGTTGCGGAGCAGGGGCGTTCGTCTGATTATTTACCTAGACGATATCCTTATCATTGCGAACTCAAAATCTCAGGCTCAGACCCACGTAGGCTGGACCGTACGTCTCCTGCAGGACCTAGGCTTCCTCATCAACATGGAGAAGTCTATTCTAGCACCATTCCAGAGCATGGAGTTTCTCGGTTTCCTGGTAGATACCAACCAGGCGGTCTTGCGTTTACCCAAGGCAAAACTTGCTCTGATCCGCAAAGAGATCAGAGCAGTACTGCGCAAGCAATCCCTATCTTTACGGGTATTAGCCAGAATAGTGGGCCTCCTGGCCGCATCCATACAGGCCGTCTTCCCGGCCCCTCTCCATTACAGAGCCCTTCAACGCCTCAAAATCCTTCACCTGAGACAAGGTCTCCGTTATGCAGACGAGATTCCACTCTCCGCAGAGGCCAGGACGGAACTGAAGTGGTGGCTCGGTCATGCCGTCGATTGGAACGGCAAGACAATCTTCAATTCCTATCCGGACGTCGTCTTAGAATCCGACGCAAGTCGGAGGGGCTGGGGCGCTCGATTCGGAGAGATTTCAACAGGAGGGATCTGGTCAGTCAGGGAATCCTTCCTACACATCAATGCCCTAAAGCTACTAGCTGCCCTCTTCGCGGTTCAGAGTTTTCTCTCGAAGAGATCAAACTGTTGCGTATTGCTACGCATGGACAACATTTCAGCGGTACAATACGTCAACCGTTTGGGGGGCACCAGGTCCAAAATCTTGGCGGATATCGCCAAGGCTTTATGGCACTTCTGCCTGGCCAGGAACATCGTCCCCATGGCGGAGTACATTCCGGGATCCTCCAATATCGTGGCGGACTGGAACTCCAGATACATTACCGATTCCAGCGAGTGGCGGCTAGACCGCTCGACCTTCATCAGTATCATCCATCTCTGGGGACCACTGTCCATAGACTTGTTCGCCTCCAGACTCAATCAGTTGCCCCAATTCTTCAGTTGGAGGCCGGACCCAACGGCAACAGCGGTGGATGCTTTCCGCCAACCCTGGACGGGGGGGACGCATTACGCGTTTCCACCATTCCAGCTGATATGCCGGACCTTATTGCAGATCGCTACCCAGGGAGCCAAGGTGGTGTTGATTGTGCCCTGGTGGCCAACACAACCGTGGTTTCCTCTTCTGTTGGAAATGGTCATCGACCTTCCCAGGGTCTTGCCCTCGTTTCCAGTCCTCCTTTCACACCCGTCCAAAGACATACACCCGCTAATTTCAGACGGCTCTCTGACCCTCCTAGCCTGCCTGGTCTCAGGATGCCAGACGCTGAAGGAGGCCTTTCACAGTCAGCTAGAGAGCTTCTCGCCCTGGCCTGGGCCCCCGGGACTCGATCGGCGTATAGGTCAGCCTGGGGAATCTGGGTGCGTTGGTGTAATCAACGACAGGCTGATCCGATACATACCCCTGTAGCACTTATAGTGAACTTCCTGGCGGAGGCTTTCGATACCGGTAGAGCGTACAGCTCCATTAACGTGTATCGATCAGCTATTTCGGCTTACCATCACCCTGTGGATGCCTTGCCGGTGGGTAGACACCCTCTCATTTGCAAACTAATGAGAGGTATCAAGTTTAAACGACCTCCTCGTCCCAAATACCTATCAACATGGGACGTATCCAGGGTCCTAGACATGCTATCCACGTGGGATGACAATGAGGACTTGTCTCTCAAACATCTCACGTACAAACTTACGATCCTCCTCTGTCTTATCTCGGTCAAAAGGGTTTCAGATGTTAGAGCACTGGATATTTCCAGGCGACAATTTTCGCCCCTAGGAGTTAGGTTCTCGGTCGTGCGTAGGACCAAGACCGGCATTCAGTCGGTATTCTATCCTTTCTTTTCCGATCGTCCGCGCTTATGTGTCGTCAAGTGCCTGCAGGCCTATGAAACGCGTACCGCCGAACTTCGTTCTCCATCTTCGCCCCAATTATTGGTTTCCTACGTCCAACCTCATCGCCCGGTGACTTCTGCCACTCTAGCGCGCTGGGTCAGGTCGACTATGGACATGGCGGGTATAGATACCACTAAATTCGGCGCACACTCCACTAGAAGTGCAATGGCTACTAAGGTGGTCTCGGCCGGGGGATCTCTGTCAGATCTTCTACTGGCGGCGGACTGGTCCTCGGAGACCGTTTTCCGCTCCTTTTACTTCAGACCGGAAACACATGTGTCTATGGCCGCTTTGGGGTAATCTGATGTATATTGTCTTCATTTTCTGTAAGAAATGCTAGCTTTGAACTTGCATAAGATATGAGCCTCATGTCTGAGGTATAATTCGAGATTTTCCTAGCTTGTGACGGAAAATATTGATTATATGAAGACAGGAGGCGAGTATCTTCCCTCCCTACCCTACCCTATTATGGTTCCTTCTACTCTCTTACAGGATACTGAACACGTTCGACTGCGTTCAGGAAGGTCGAAGACATGTTCCTTCTAACATGGTTTCGTTTCCAAAGGCCCGGTTGGCCGTAGAAGCTGTCGGTTGGTCCCTGTTGGGACGAATGTTACCCCGCGTACAACGGAACGTCTGGGATTCAGAAAAGGCCGGCCGGCCGAAGTCCCCGGAGTTGGGGGTCCCAGAGACTGGTGAATCATTTTCAATTTGTTTGGAAGTTCGCATGAAGAAAGAGGAATAGGAAGGGGAGGAGCAGTCCTTATATGCAGAGGCCAGAGGGAGGGGTCACAGACCCAAGGACTGCTGGGAAACGTAGTTTCTTTCTAGTTTTCAAGTTCCAGCTTTTCTGTTTCATGTTATTTTTAGAAAAGCTTGAATACTGATCAGTTTTGTTTCTGCTGTGAGCATTAATAAAGAAAGATTAATGCATAAGATACTCGCCTCCTGTCTTCATATAATCAATATTTTCCGTCACAAGCTAGGAAAATCTCGAATTCTTTGCAAATCTGGGACCACAAACAGAAACCTTCAGCAGTATATGGCATTGTGTTGGTGCTAGATCTTGGAGAGGTTTCCTAGTTCTTTGACATAGGTATGTTATGAAAGAAAAGTCTGCAAAGATTTGGAGGTCTACTCCATCAAAATTCAAGGGGCTTTAGCGATGAGTGACACAAAAAATACCCTCTTTGTCTTGGTAATAAAAAAATGCAGCAGAAAATACCCCACTGAGAATCATTTAAAATACTTGGGGGCAAAGGGCTCATTAGTTTGGTAAAGTTTGATCTCATGGTCCTGCAGTTTATTTAGTAAGGGCCAGATTCTCATATATTTTCGGCGGCGTAGCGTAAGCCATTTACACTATGCCGCCGCTGCGTGCTAGAGCAAGTGCTTTATTCTCAAAGCACTTGCTCCGTAGTTTGCGTTGGCGTCTCGTAAATCGCCAAGCGTAAACCCGCGCAATTCAAATGGGGCGGCTTGTATTTAAATTAAGCGCGCCCCCGCGTCGAACGAACTGCGCATGCGCCGGCCGGGGAAAAAGCCCAGTGCGCATGCTCCAGCTCACGTCGGGAAGCGTCGTTGAAACCGACGTCAAAACGACGTGAGCGTCATTTACGCAAGTCCCTATTCGCGAACGAGTTAGTAAAACGACGTAAGCGACGGAAAAAGCAGACGCTGACCCGACGCCATACTTAACATGGCGTCCGACGGGACACGACGGCATCCGACGGGACCTCGTAAGGTTACTCCACATAGAAGCTGGGGTAACCTTACGCGAACGAAAACGACGTACGCGACAACGGGGCGGCGTAAAAGCGATCGAGAATCGGCGTACTACTTCATTTGCATATGCAAATGAAAAAACAACATAAAGGCCACCTAGTGGCCGGAGTTGTCATTACACCTACGATCCGAAAGTGTAATGCTTTTACACTTGTCGGATGTAGAAGCGTATCTATGCAAAAGTGATGCTCAGCATCACACGCATAGATACGAGACAAAAAAAAAGGCGATACGACGGGGTATCTGAGATACTCCGTCGTAACGCCTCTGAGAATCTGGCCCTAAGAGTCTGAATATACCTCTTGCGAATATATATTATGTGAATGTTATTTTGGACAATATTATTGAATGTTATTTTACCTGAACCTATTTATCACGTTCTGAGTGCAATGTTTATAGGGTCGTGGCTGCAAATCATTGAATTATTTTAGAGGTAAATATGTCTTTATTATTTTCAGCATAAAAAAAAAATACAGTACATATAAACATCAGGGCCCAGATTCACAGAGCAATTACGCCTGTCTAACTGGTGTTAGACAGGAGTAATTTCAAATTTCGCGCGCTGTATCACTAGTTTGAATCCTCAAACCATGATACGGCGGCTTCGCGCTTCGATCTGAGAGGCTTACGTCTTCGTAAGCCTTCGGATCTACGCTGCGATATTTTTGCGGCCGCTGGGAGGAGTCCGCGTCGTTTTCAGCGTCGGGATATGCAAATGACTTTTTACGGCGATCCACGAAGATACGAGTGGTCTTCGCAATTGCTTACGTCATTTTTTTGCTACGTACTGTTAGACCAGCTATTTGCTGGTCTAACGGTGCGTAGCCCATGTTAAGTATGGCCGTCGTTCCCGCGTCAAATTTAATTTATTTATTTTTTTAACGTAACTCGTTCGGGAATAGGAATGTCCGTAAACGACGCTACTCAAACAACGAATGACGTAACGACGTGATTTCGCGCAATGCACGGCGGGAAATTTCTGAACGGAGCATGCGCAGTTCGATCGCCGCGGGAACGTGCCTATTTTAAATGCTTCACGCCCCCTACTCGTAAAATACGGCGGCGTAGTGTATTTCTGATACTCTACGCGAATCTAATTGTATGTGAATCTGGGCCCAGGTGTCTACAGTATAGGATGAAACATGTTAATATATATTTTGTCTGAAATTCAGTATAATGAGAATTCGACAAGAGTCTAACGAGATCGTCTCCTATGTCGGTTGGTTAACAGTGTGTGACATGGAAAACAAGGAGAACCGAGAAAAAATAAAGTAGTAGAACTTTTGATGATCATTATAAAAGAAAGAAGGAGAGAAAGTAAAGAAGAAGAAAGGAGAAGGAGGAAAAATATGGGAGGGGGAGGAGGGAAGGAAGAACCGAGAACCGAGCGGGCCACGACGTCCCATTGTGTAAAGAGCATGTGGATTGAGCATTAGGGCTGAACTTGAGGTGTCAGCAACGTTTTTAAGGTATCAGAGGAAGAGTAATCAATCTATAAGAGCCACAATGTTTTGAATTTATCGTAGGTGTCAGAATCTAGGGCTAACATCTCCTCCATTCGCATGATATCATTAACTAAAGAGACCCATTTGGATAATGGAGGTGTAGAGGTAGATTTCCAGAATAGGGGGATAAGTTGACGTGTGGCCGATAGAAAAAAACGTAACAAGGTATCCTTTTGTGATGCTATGGAACCAGGTAACATGGACAGTAAGGCTATTTCAGGTGAGGGTGTCAGGGGTCGATCATAGAGCTTACTATATATGGCAAAGACCTGAGACCAAAGTGGCTGAACGGCCGGACATGCCCACTAAATATGAAGGTAGCTACCATCTAACGAGCCGCATCTCCAACATACAGGGGGCATAGAGGGAAATATTTTATGTAAAGAGAGAGGGTCCCTGTACCATCGAGAGAGGAGCTTAAAGTTTTTCTCCTGAGAGTAACAGGAGACAGAGGACTTGTGCGTGAAGTAGTATGATTTCTGCCAATCCGTTGCATGGAGTTCCTTTCCCAAATCCGTGGACCACTTCCTTGTGTAGGAGGGAGGTTGATCATGTATCAGTGTGTGTAGCATTGTGTATATAGAGGAAAGCAAGTGTCTTGGTGTTTCTGAGAGAGAGCACAGCCGCTCGAACCCCGTTAGGGGTCTGTGAGTCTGGGACGAGGAGAATAGGTCAGAACAAAAGGAGGATAAGCGTAGGATCATGAGACAATTAAGATGGTCCTTAGGCAGTATAGGAGAGCCGGAAGCAGGATGAATAAATGAGCTTGCTATGGGCCAGGCAGGGCGGGAATATGGGCCCACTGTGTATGAACCCAGTCCCTGAGGTAGCCCGGGATGATCGAAGAGGGATGTAAGAGGTGATGGATCAGTGGACAGTAAGGAAAGCAGTCCCTTCTTATACCACAGCTGTAGGGCAGCTGTCGTCAATGGAGAAGCATGAGAAAGCAGCTGTAGGTGATGATCATAACCCCAGATCAAAGCTCGTAAATCAAAAATGTATAAGTCCTGTTCTACCATGAGAGATGCTTTAAGGAAGGGACGAGGGAACCATTCCAATACCCTGGATATCAATGCAGCCCTATAGTATAATTCAAAGTCGGGTAAACCCACCCCGCCTCGAGTCTTGGGGTATGTAAGTAGAGTGTGACGGATGCGAGACTTGCCGTGGTGCCATATAAAACGTATGGACATAGAGCGTAGGGAGGAGAAAAAACTTGTGGGGACAGAAATGGGTATGGTTTGGAACAGATAGAGTAATTTAGGAAGTGTGTCCATTTTTAATGTGTTAATACGACCAAACCAAGGTAATATGGAAGAATTCCAGGCATCTAATTCCTTTCGAAGCTTGGCCAAAAGAGGAAGATAATTGAGGGCATAAAGTTGTGATAGATTTGAGGGTATCGTTACACCCAAATAGGGGATGCCTTTAGTGCTCCATTGGAAGGAAACATTTGCCTGTAATCTAGTGAGGGTTGTGTGGGTAAGGGATATGTTCAGGGCTTCAGTCTTGGACATATTCAATTTAAAATTACTAAAATTTCCAAACCTACGAAATTAATGCAGTAATGAGGGGAGAGATATATGAGGTTGTTGAATGTAGACCAGTAGGTCATCTGTATACAGGGAAAGTTTGTATTCAGCAGAGGGCGTTTGAATCCCTGATATGGACACATTCTGTCTGATGGCCTGAGCCAAGTGCTCAATCACTAGGACAAAGAGTAGAGGTGACAGGGGGCAGCCTTGACGTGTACTGTTAGTTATCCGGAAGGGCGCAGAAGAGGAGCCATTGACCAGGACAGAAGCAGAGGGGCGAGAGTATAGGCCCATAGTCTTGGATATGAAAGCAGGGCCCAAGCCTAGATGCTGTAAAGAAAGACATAAAAACTGCCAATTGACCCGGTCAAAGGCCTTCTCCGCATCGAAGGACAACAAACAGTCCTTTAAGTTACGGCGTTGAATGTAAGAAATCAGGTGAATGGTTTTAGTCATGTTGTCCCTGGCTTCACAACCAGGGACAAAGCCCACTTGGTCTTTATGGATAATTGAGGGCAATAGGGGGAGAGGCGGTTGGCCAAGACCTTGGCATAGAGCTTAACGTCTATGTTAAGAAGCAATATTGGTCTATAGCTACTGCATTGTGATGGATCCTTGCCAGGTTTGGGTATGAGTGAAATGTTAGCAGCTAGGAGATTGCTGGAGGGCAGGTTATCATCGTCAATAGAGTTAAATGCAGTGGACATTAAGGGGGTCAGGGAATGGGCCAATGATTTGAAGAATCTATGGGGGAAAACCCATCCGGGCCTGGGCACTTGCCAGATTTTAAGCCTTTAATAGCGGTAAGGAATTCTTCGTCCATTCGGGGGTTATCCAAAGCCGCAGCCTGTTCGGCAGCTATCTGAGGTAGGGCTGTTTCTGAGATATATGCCTTCAGGTCATATAGACTATAGTTCCCCAGTTAGGTCAGTGGAGTCCGTGAGGGTAGGTTATAGAGGTCGGAATATTAACGCCGGAAGGCGTCTAGAATACCTTTTGTGTTGCAAATTTTTTGTTGGTTATTAGTACAGATATGTTGTATGGGTCGACGTATGGGGCGGGGGTGAAGGGTTTTCGCCAAGTGTTGGCCACATTTGTTGGCAAGCAGATAATGTTTGTAACGTCCTCGGTCTCTGGCTATCAGAGAATTGGCGTCAAGGAGGCGGAGAAGCTCCCTACGAGCGTTGGAAAGGTCAACATGTGTAGCCGGATTCATGTCGCGTTTGTGCGCCGTTTCAAGTGTATGTATAACAGACAGTAGCCTGGAAATATCTGTATTCCTGGCCCTCTTAAGTCGAGAACCATGTAGTATGAGGGATCCCCGAATCACGCATTTAAGGGCCTCCCATTTAGTGAGAGGGTCAGTGTTATCTGAACGTGGTCTTGAATAAAGTTATGTATTGCTAGCTTAATGTCTGAGATGCATACAGAGTCAGTCAAGAGGTTGTCGTTCATACACCACGAAAATGTTCTATTCAGGGTCGGTGGGTGGGCCAGGCTGAGGTAGACTGGGGCATGGTCAGACCAAAGTATGTTGCCTAAAGAGGTCTTAAGTGGAGTGTCAAGTAACGATTGGGAAATCAAGAAGTAGTCAATGCGACTGTAGGAGTTATGGGCTACAGAATAGCAGCTGTAATCTCTCTCAGAAGGATGCTGCACTCTCCAGACATCCACCAATTGTGCTGAGTGTAGAAGTGATTTTATGTGTGTAAGTGCAGTGTGAGATAGGGAGGATTTACCTGAGGAAGCGTCCACGGATGGAGAGAGGGCCACATTGAGGTCACAACCAAGAATGAAACAAGGACCGCCAAAAGAAAGCAACTTTTCCAATAGAATTATTTTAAATGATCAGTGATAGTGTTCACACAATCGGAATTTCCGACAAGAAAAGTTTGATGTGGACTTTTGGTTGGAAATTCCAATCATGTGTATGTGACATTTTCTGTTGGAATTTCCGACAGCAAAAATTTGAGAGCTGGTTTTCAAATTTTCCCATGGCAAAAGTTCTTGTTGGAAATTCTGATCGTCTGTTTGCAATTCCGACGTGCAAAAATCCTAAGCATGCTTGGAATCAATATTACGCATGCTTGGAATCATTGAACTTCATTTTTCTCGGCTCGTCGTAGTGTTGTACGTCACCGCGTTCTTGATGGTCGGAATTTCTGACAACTTTTGTGTGACCGTGTGTATGCAACACAAGTTTGAGCCAACATTCCGTCGAAAAAAAAAATCCACGGTTTTCTTGACAGAAATTTTTCTCGGCTCGTCATAGTGTTTTACGTCACCGTGTTTTGGACGGTCGGAATTTGGTCTGACAGTGTGTATGCAAGACAGCTTAAATGGAATTCCATCGGATTTTATCCCATCAGAAATTTTGATTGTGTGTACAGGGCATAATGCAGTCAGTTGATCCTAAGAGATATTTGTGTAGGCTCCTGGGGGGTGGGTAAGAAAAGCTCAAGTGCTTTCTGATCATCTCTTGTTTCCCCTATGCAGTTCAGTTTCTCTGAATCTGTCTCAAGATTTCTTTGCAGGGGATCTTGTCTATAATGGCTTTAAAGCCCTGTACACACAATCAGTTTGTCTGATGAAAACAGACTGATGGACCGTTTTCATCGGACAAACTGATCGTGTGTGGGCCCCATCGGTTTGTTTTCCATCGGTGAAAAAAAATAGAACATGTTTTAAAATTTTCCTATGGATAAAAAACCAGAGGTGTTTTGAAGATGGTATACAGAGAACCTGAGAGGCCAAAGATTTGCAGACTACAAGCAAATTCTTATAAAAAAATACAAATTGTTCATGATAGAAAAGTAGATCTTAGAGAAAGGTCATGCTACAATTCGAACAGCCATCAGCTGTATAAAGATACAATTAATTGATCAGTAGATTAGTAAACAGAATCCGATTAGGAAGGGTATTAAGACATTGAAGATGCAGGAAACCATTAGTCCAACTATAAATACAGTATTTTTCTGGTCTGTTTTATATTTTAGCATTTGCTCAACCATTGGACCCTACTGCATTACTTAATTATTCTGGTCCCATGCCCATATTTTAAGCTTTTAGGTACGGTAAACAGATAAATTAGGAGCGATAGTGTCTCTATATCTTTCCTGTGTTTTGTATGTTAAAAAAAGAACAATAATTAATTTGAATACATTATGATTCATCTGCAAGTTCATTTAGACAGGATTTGGAAGAATAGATTAATCTAATTTAAATAAATACTGGATTAACGAGCATGTTGGCTCTTTGTGATGTAATGATAGTTTAAGGAACAATTTACCAGACAGAATCAATGGCAGTTTAGAGAGGGATTTGTTAATTAAAAAATATTAATTTTCAATGGGGATCAACACCGGGGTGATGAAAATGTGATCAGCATAGTTAGGAGGTCATGCACAACATATGCATAGTTTATATAATAATTTAAGGGATAAAGTGCCAGATTCTCTTCCTCATCCATAATCTATCCTTGTGTCCCACATTGTATCCAAGCATCACTTGTCAAAAGCTGAAGCTGCCGTTTCTCCTGTCTTATTTGTTTTCTGAGTCAATGGTCCAAAACAAGCATATAGATTAGGAGATGTATTCTCACTTGCAATTTACTTTTTCCATGTCAGTGACTCCATATACTGAAGTTGAACACAGCCTAGATTTTTAGGAACTAGGTTAAGAATGAAGCCAACATATTTTCCCAGTTCAGATCTACAGTCGTGCACTTATTTAAAATAAAAAATTAAAAATCTCATTACGCCCTTAAGAGATCGCAGGGAGGTATATGGGAAATTTGCTTAGAATGGATGGAGGCAATGGCAAATGCAAAAGTTTCGCTGGTTTAATGGTTAAAAGACCTTTGGACTCCCCTACCCCATTTAAAGTGTTACTAACTAACACTAACTAACCCACTATATCTGGTCTCCCACAGTACACAGAACATGGAAATGCAATTATTTTAGTGGATATAAACTGCTAAATACCTCTTTTGATCAGCAGTATATATCAGGCTTGTGACTTCTATCAGTGTCCAGCCAAACACTGGTTAAAGCTTGTAGGAGGAGTTTTCTGACTGTCCTATGAGTCTGCAGGACCCCTGACCCACTGTCTGGACAGGGCTGATTGGCCCTGTGCTGATCACATGCATCCTCCCAAGAAAAAAAAACTCTCTAGCAATGCACACCAAACTAAGCATGTGCATCCTGACTTTGTGTTATCAAGAAATTATGAGGTAACAGTGGAAGGAGTGGAGGATCAGAGAAGCCAGGATCAAACATATTTTTTACACAATGCAGAGGATTAACCCCTTAGGTTCTACAGTGAGTATAACAAGCATGCTTTACTGCATATACAGACTGGTTTTACAGTTGTGGGTTTAGTAACAATTTTAGTCTTTATATACCACCCCATTGGCCACTAGAGGCTTGTCACCAGTCACATAAAATCATATACTGGAGCCATTCACCTACAGACTTTCAGAGAATGGGAAAAAGAGTTTGAGTGCTCTTTGGCAGAGTTTCATAAAACCCTTAGTCTCAAACTAACAGTACACACCCCTCTACCAAGTATTCCAAAATGCAAGAAACACATTATAGATTATTTATTTAATGTTTTAGAGTCCCATAAGATGTTAGCCCTACTAAATCCTACAGTAGCTTCCGACCCCTAGGGGCATTTGAGGTATCCCCAGTGACAGAGTGGCCAGCATTTACCCAGGAATGAGTCCTTGGAATGCGATGAGAGGTTTGTAAAGATTGGGCATTCCTCACTTGAAAAATAAATAAAAGATGTAATCTAAGAATTAAAAAATTTCATTTATTTTTCACAGTTACAGATACTCCATGACCTCGTGCAGAATTCCAGGTCCCCACACTCTTCTGTAGAAAAAAGCCATCAAGTAAGGGTCGACAATTTTGTATCTACAATTTTGTATCTAGCAACCGAAACCAGCTCCTGCTCATGAGGTTTCAGCATAAAAGCCCAGCAGATACCTCTGTAGAATCCTCCTCAGGGGCCCCATCCAGAATCCATTTTCTCTTTATGCAGGCAGGGCAAGCTGCTGACATAATCTCCAGGCCTAGTCATGCAAGCTTCTCCAGGTAGCAGGCTTAGAGAGACAAAATCAACACTGCTCTCTAGGCCTAAGCCTAGTGATTCAAAAAGCCCTGCCTGACGGTCATCTTAAAAATATTTATAACCATTTGTATAATGCTGCACTGCCAATGAAACTCTTATGCCGAGTACACAACGGTCTGATGGACCGTTTTCATCAGACCAAACCGATCGTGTGTGGGCCCCATTGGTTATTTATCCATCGGTTAAAAAAATTCAAACTTGTTTTAAAATCGACGCATGCTCAGAATCAAGTCAACGCATGCTTGGAAGCATTGAACTTCATTTTTTTCAGCACGTCGTTGTGTTTTACATCACTGCGTTCTGACACAATCGTTTTTTTAACTGACATCAGTCAGTTTCATCAGTTAACTGATGGAAAAATCCATCAGACCGATCGTGTGTACAGGGCTTTAGTGGTTGGCTGAGAAAAAAATATATATATTCATAACCCAAGCCCAGTGTATATTCTCATTCCAATTTCAGAGGTACTAGTTACACCTTATTTTCAGCAGGAAGGATTGACAGCCAGGCTGCAGTTAGGGGGACGAAGCCAAGACAAAATTAGCATTGATTTGTTAGAGCTAAGCACTAAACATAGCAATACACTTCTACTTAAAGTAGTATTAAACCCATTAAAGTAGAGTTTCCATCCCAAATTTTGTTTTTCATTATTGTGCTCATTAGACCTAAAAAAGGAAAATAATTTTTTTTTTTTTACTCATCTGGAAATGCATGTTGCTATGCTGTCCCACGAAATCTGCCTTTGGAAACACCTAGGATTCTGACATCTCCCTCTAATGCTCCTGGGGAATGTGTGTCATAATTTCCCAGGATGCATTGCGCTGTCCAATTATCCCTCCCCATCCAAGACTTCCAGGAAGTAAGTGCTTGTTGGCTTCACAATGCCCACAAGCAAAATGACAACTGTGTAGACATAATTTTATAAACTTTTTTGAATAACTATGCGGAGCGGCGGCGGATTGTAAAATAGTAAGTGACCGGATTTATAGTATAACAACGCATGATGAAAGGACATACATTTAAAACATGCTAATTGTGGTTGGAACTCAGCTTTAACAAACATTTACTATATCGCAGCTTACCAATCATTAGATGTTAAGGATGCATCAGTTTTCTTTTCTTTAGCCTTTTTCCCTCTGTTTTCGCCTAGTGATCTGGCAAGTAACACACCTCCAGTATTAGGGAGACAACTCTGGATGAATGAGAACAGGGGGTACATCATACAGCAGTAATGTCAGTCTAAGGCCTCGTACACACGAGCGGATATGTCCGCTGAAAACGGTCCGATGGACCGTTTCAGCAGACATCTCCGATCGTGTGTATGGGCTAGCGGACAGATTTGTCCACCCGACAGATTTCAAAGCATGCTTTGAAATCTATCGGGTGGGAATGTGTCCGCCCGACATGTCTGCTGGTTAGTACACTTACCAGCAGACATGTCGTCCCGCACCGCCGCCGAATGGATTCGGCGCATGCGCGGAAGTGTTTTACTTCCTGGTGCGGTGACGTGGCGGCGTCAACGTCACCGCCACGTCACCGCCACGTCACCGCGCCGTCCGCCGGTGGGGAATTTGATCCGATGGTGTGTACACGCCATCGGACCAAACTCCAGATCGGACATATCCGATGGAAACGGTCATTTTTCATCGGATATGTCCGATCGTGTGTACAAGGCCTCAGGGGGATGTGTTAAATGGCACCTTTGAGGTCCAGGATGGATTTTGAATTAAATAAGATGTCACAAGATTTTCTATAGTTAAAAGCTAAACTAAAAATAGTGCAAGAACTGTTTTAAACTGTTTTAAACTCCTTCTCTGGTTTTTAATGTGTCAAGTTGCATTTTTTACTACAAAAGACTATTTTTTTTTTTAAATTTAGGATACAGAAGGGACACTTAAATACTGTTCAAAATACTTTTTTAATTGACAATAATTTTCTCAGTACAAGCTTTCAAGGGTCTGTCCACTCTAAGTGCAGAATTTTTGGGCAGAAATAAGTAGTTATGGCTGTCAGTAGACATATTGTGACCCCTTAGTTCCATGCCCACTGTCTTATTTGAGCTTGACATGCCTACTCATTGGATCAGACTGGAAATTTGAGTATAATGATTCCTTCATCTCTAATTGCCAGATTATAAATATGTATAATATGTATAATACAAGGCACAACTTGAAGCATTTCCAAATGATTATTTCAATAAATGTCTCATCTGAAATAAAGCTTTTTTGAAAATTTGTTGTGATAAATTCAACTTGAGAGCCTGTATAAATGTACACACAAGCGATAGTCAAACACTTTGTGGGGTCGCTGTAAAATGTAATCAGTTTCACAAATTCTGCATCATTGCAGAAACACTGTTATAAATGAACTAAATCTGACATAAATGAAAAAGATCATTGCTTTAAAAGCTTTGCGTTGTCTTCCATGTGGAATTATTGCTAATGGCAGCATCGCAATTTGACAGAACTATTTAAATGTCTGAAGTATTATGAAAAGCAAACTTGTACTGAACTCATAAAGTTCCCAGTACATGTCAATTGTTCAAATGCATTTTTAAATTAATTGGAATGATTTTTCTACACATATAAGATTTAATTCTTTAGGGTCTAAGAGAAGATGGCACAAGGTTCAAGGTAACAGCTAAAATAAAAATGATGGCAAAAGTAACTAAAGAATACTCATAAATCAAATACTATATTATACTTGCTATACTTACTATAATTATAATATGTAATTTTTACGCTATACCATATATGCTTCGAAGTTTGAGTCAAATAGATGAAGGGTGGCTGTTGCTTCTTATAAAATTAAATTATTGTGCATCTTTGATATTAAACTGCAATGGGGTTGATTTACTAAAGGGAAGTCAACGCTGCACTACAAGTGCACTGCAAGTGCAATTGAAAGTGCACTTGTAAGTGCAGTCACTGTAATCACTGTAGATCTAAGGGGAAGCTTATAAAATTAGGTGAAGCTCTGCTGATTTTATCATCCAATCATGTGCAAGTAAAAATGCTGTTTTTTTATTTTTCTTGAATGTCCCCCTCAGATCTACAGTGACTGCACTTAAAAGTGCATTTGTAGTGCAAAGTGGATTTTCCTTTCGTAAATAACCCCCAATGTGTGGACATAAAGCGTATGTAAATCCTAATAATTAAACTGCTTTTACTTGCTCCCTTTTGGTCTATTAAACATACAATATTTTATTGTATCTGTTGAATACATACATAAAAGTGCATGTTGTTTCAGCTAGAAACTGGTTCTGTTTCCTGTGCACTCTGCGGCCTTATCTCTAACAATATTATCAGCCTTGATCAGCTAAAATCCGTAAATTCTAGAACACCTTCCCCATGTTAGGTAAATGAAGGGGAAGGTGTTCTGTAGTGTTTGCATTTCTTGTCCTAGGGTGACAATTCAGCTCTTCTAGAGAGTACAGTGAATGAACTCAAGACCACCACATCTAAGCACCATTCATTTTGTGAAAATAGTGCAGCGTTGCATATCTATAAACTTCCATAAAACAATTTATGAAAAGAAAATCTAAAAAAAAAACTGTTCGTATGTAGGTTTCCAAAGCTGTCACCACTGTGTAAAATCCTATTTATGTTAAATGTTTATTGGGTTATTACCATACAAATGGTACATACAATAAAAAACAAAAGAAACAAACGACAAATGGTAGGGAGATATAGAGCTAAGAGGCTCGAAAACATGGTAACATAGCAGCGGATTCCACAAACAGGGGGAAGGGTGGGAGAGGGAAAAAAAAGAAACAAGGGGGGAAGGGGGGGTGGTGAGGGGGAAGGGTATTTACCTGAGCACCATAATACACTGAATAGTATGAGCATGAAAACAACAAAAACAGTACAGTATGACAAAATAGAAAACCCTCAGGAGTGGAAGCAGTATTTTCTAAACTAAGGGAGACTACCATACTATAAATGTGAAACTTTGTAGACAGATTTCCATAGGGACTATGGGTGTCAGAAGGATTGGATAGATCAGTTATTTTGAGTTTGCCCAAGCTGTTGGTAAGGTCTTGCTTCAGGTACATCGGTATAACGGAATGGAGTACAATGGAAGATAGTTCTTCAGTAGTAAACGTGGATTCCATGTAGTTTCGCCATTGGAGAAAAACCGGGTGTAGAGGAGAAATTTAATACTAAAGTGTCTAGTCTCTAGTGAAAAAGCGCAGTGCCCGCTTAACGTGAAGGGAAGGAGGAGATGCATATCTATCGTTCTGCGAGCCGCAAACAGATGTGATTCCATAAGTTTGGGTGGAACTGATGAAGTAGAAAGGTCGGTTCGCAACCGAACAGACACAAAAGTACTTTTGAACCGCGTCTTAACTTTGAATATAAAATCTGAGTCCCAGAACTTGGAATTTTTGAAATTCCCAAACTACAAGTTAGGGCGTGAAGAGCACCAAGGGCATGTGAGAAGGTTCCGAAACGTTTCCGAAATGGATAAAAGCTATGTATGATTTTAAAGTGGGTTTCCCGCCAGGCTTCTCACAATGAGTTTACATGTGGCTGCTTTGCAGGTAAAATCCTATTTAAATAGATCCAATATTTAGTGCACACCACCACCTGCTTAAAGGGCCTGCTCACCTCAAGGATGAGTAGAGAAAACTCATATGCCGCATACACACGACCGTTTTTTATGAAGAGAAGAATGCCATTTTTTTAATTGGTCATTAAAAATGGTCGTGTAGAGGCTCCAGAGCATTTTTCTCGATGTGAAAAATGGGCATTAAAAATTTAGAACATGCTCTATTTTTTCTCGTCGTTTTTTCAGCAGTCCCCCAGAGCCCACCTTTTCTCACCTGAACCTAGTCTTTTCAGCGACGAGGATGAGCACACCAGCTAAAGACAGTGCCTCGGGTCCTGATTGAATAGATTGATAGCAGCGCAGCCATTAGCTCTGGCTGCTGTTAATCAAATCCAATGACGTGGGAGATGAGAGCGTGCCCATACAAGTGCCCCGAGGAAGAGCGGCTCTCCGACGGTGCACTAGAGAAGAGGAGGAGCAAGGAGTGCTGCTGATGGAGCCCTAAGTTAAGTATGACATGTGTGTTTTTTGTTTTTTTTTAACAAGACTTATATCACGATGCCTGATGCCTGCCAAGCCTGCTAACTACCGACACTTGTAGTCTGTCACTTCATCTAAAAAAGAGTCTTCTATAGATCCACTCCATTTACAAACACCACTGCTGTCCATGGACACATATGTGCAACGTGAAGGCATTAAAGCACATCTTCTTTGCCATTGCTAATATGTATTATGTGGATGGCAAATGATTAAAGGACCTGTCAAAAACTCTGTTTTTGTTTACAGGTTACTTCTTTTTGCAAATGAGGCTACTATGTACCCCTTACTCATTAACATGGACGGGACGATATCTGGGTGCCCTCACACTGTTAAACTGGGCTTACAGATTTCAATATGCCCCCCTGCCTGCAGAACCCCACAACCACCAGAACAGAGTTGTAGGGAAATGGTCTTTGTCCTCATTAACAATGGGCAAAGGTGCTTTGCAAGGCCCCCCCTTCCCTGGCAAGGTACCCTCCAATGTTGAGGACATGTGGCCTATTATGGTTCAGGGTCACATACTCATCCACCCTTTCCAGATCTGCCAGGCTGCATGCTCGGACAAGGATCTGGTTTGAATTTTTTTCAGACCTTACTCTTTTTTCTTGATTGTTTGCCTAGGGTTTCCCTCTTTAAATCCATACAAGTCTCAATAGGTATTTTTTTTGTTTGTTTATTCTTTTGTTTTTGCTTAGGGTGCCTTTTAGATTTGAACTGAACTGTCTGGTATGGATTCATTTGTTACATGACCAGTAAATAACTGGGGGCCAGGTGACATTAATGGTAGCTAAGACACCAGCCACTTCTTTACCATCTATTGACAGCAGAAGCTGTCATGTAGACTGGCAGAAGAAAAACTTGCAACTATTGTATGATGTTTGGCTCCTGCCAAACAATCTAAAAGTCCAGCGTTTGAATGAACACCAGAACAAGGAAACAGACCGAGCTGGGAAGTTATCCCTACTTACCAGTCCCTACATTTGGTGACTGTATTATATTTTTTAGTTTATTTATTTTTTCAGCTGATTATTCTGCCAACAACACACTCCCTGTCTGCCCTAGTGTAGCAATGTATTTATGGAGGACCAGCTATCCTGATTGGGAATACAAATATCTCCCCCTTGCCTCACCTTTATTACATCAGGATTAGGGCATTTGCATTTTATAGAAAGATGGCTGAAATTTAGTGTAGAGGAATTTAAAAAGGCACAAGATTTATAATAGGAACAATATTTATTTTTTTGTATTATCAAAAAAATAAAAAATAATTAACCCTTAAGCTGGCCCGATGAATTGGATGCAGACCCTTCACTGTTTTACATACGTTTATTATTTGATTGAATTATGTCAAAGGGCCAGGCTGGAACATCCTGGAACAATTTCTCCAAAACAGTGGCTGCATCCATTCTAGACCATGCCTACATGCTTCACCTCTAATTAAAATAATACTCTGCCTAAAGACAAAAAAAGTGTCTACATTTTTTGAGAGAATGTTGGCACCTATGCAATAGCAAATCCTTATGTGGAAGTCACACAGAGGCAGGGAACATGTGGTAGCTAATCCTAGCCCTGTTAAGACAATGCCATGAAAACGTACCTGTCTCTGTTTTATGGATGCTGGCAGCCAACGTAACTATAGGCAGAGATAAGCTATAGCAAACTATAAAACTCCATCCTCCACTAATACTAGAACTTATAAATATTAATAGTTATGCCCTTGTGTTTCAGGATAACTGTATCTTTCTGTATGAAAGAAGAATTCTGAAGGAAAAAGATAATGTAAATTGACAAGAGAAGCTCTGTGTTAAATGGGTGTTGTGTTGACAGCAAAAGCATTCAGTAAAGCGTTCCAAAAAGCATCAACTCTTATTTGTGTGATTATTACTTCACAAAGTCCTTATGTCATATTAAAAGAATATGAAAATCAGATTTGAAGTGCTGACAAACAAATTGAAGAGCCAAAGTCTGAGATATTTGGCATAACACTGTTCACAATATAAAGGAATCAGGGGCTCATTTTGTTTAGTGAGCCCCCACGGGACCCTCAAGGTGCTGGAGGTAATTACAGATTTCATGGGTGACCATTTGTCTACAAGAGTTTTGCAATAACAAGCAAGAGGATTCTGGTCTTACCGTACTTGTTATCTTATCTACAGAGATTAATTGAGAAACTTTTTATCACTGAGCACTCACATGCATATTTAGGTAGAGGATCACAGTAGGTGATGTCAGTGATGATGAGTAAAAGCTTTGTTGCCCATTGCTCTTGATGATACTTGTCTGTGGCCATATTTCTTGTGATTTAAATTTTTTTTGATCAAAAAATTATAATACGCAATTGCTGGTTCCTTAACAATCATTTCCCAGTTTTGTAAAAATCCATTGAAATCATCGTAATAGCAGTATAAATGCATCATTAGCTGCACTTATCTCGAAGAACTGTGGCACCTTTGTGTACACCATTAGGTTTTGTGGAAATGTTTCAAAAACAGATGGAAAGTTTCGAACATTGCCTTTGCAATTATGGCTAGCTGAAAACAATAATATGCTAAAGCATACTTTTTTGATAGGACATGTAAATCTGTGTAATTTGAAATATCATATACAGTAGCTTAAAAGGTATAAAAATCAGTATAACAATATAGGTGCTGCTATTGTTTACTTTTTAAGATGCCAGGGGATGTCATTCTAATCCTTCCTCTGTGACATAGTAAGTTACAGATTCAGGGCAAGCACGCTGTCAGCGAAAATGTAACCTTCATGCTTGTCCCTGGTTTTTGCTACAGAGCAGGGTGACATCCCCAGAGCTTACACCTTAAAATATATGCCTTCAGTGACAGCTCCCAAATTTGTATCCTGGTTCATTTAGGAAGAACAAAAAAAAAAATAGAAATATGAGCAAGTGCTGGAAGTGACCAAACGCTTTCCACTGCAGCTCCGTGGCATCCTTCACTATCCTGCTCTATTATGGGTCACCAATACCATAGACCTGCTCCTTGGCTTCCCACCTGAGCCGTGGAAGACTCCTCTGCATTATGTGGCGTGCTTTGTGATTGGGAAGAACAAAAACATCCTCCAAGAGTGATTCTTTCTGCTCCTGCCACAGTGGCTACTGATCTACTGTGCCACACACTTAACTTGCTAGTTTCAAGTGAACTATTCAGAGACGCAGCATAAGCTTCCCTGACATCTTTCCCAACTACCTTGGCTCTGCTGCTCATGCATCATAATCTTCTTCCAGATTCACTACATCGGAGGGGGGACCAGAGACAATTGTGCAGCTGCTTTCTACTATTAGGGTAAACTATGCTGATTTAATGGGGAAGGTGGGGGGAACACAAACTGGAACTTACTATCCTGCGTCAAGATATGTATGCACAAAACTAGAGAGAGGATTCGTGCCACTGAGAAATGCATCAGTGACTTGCAGGATACTATTAACCCTATCCTCTCTAAAATCACTACTTTTGAAAGTAAACACTAGGGCATGGAGAATAAAACAGTTGATCTTGAAAAATGGCTGCAGAGGAATAATTTGTGATTGGTTGGTCTCCTTTAGTATTTAGAGGACCCCATTGCTTTTCTCTGAAGTTGTCTAGTACAGAAGTTTAGCCATGGCTGTTTCTTTCCATGTTTTCTAATTGAATGAGCACACAGGATACCAGGTAGGCCTCTTCCACCGGGCACTCCACCTTGCCCTATGGTGATATGCCTTCTTAATTAAAACAGTTGATCTTGAAAAATGGCTGCAGAGGAATAATTTGTGGTTGGTTGGTCTCCCTTAGTATTTAGAGGGCCCTGACCCCATTGCTTTTCTCTAAAGTTGTCTAGTACAGGATTTTAGGCATGGCTGATTCTCTCCATGTTTCCTAATTGAATGAGCACACAGGGTACCAGGCAGGCCTCTTCCACCAGGCACTCCACCTTGCCCTATAGTGATATGCCTTCTTAATTATCTAGACAGAGACTGTATCCTTAGGGTGGCAAAGACCTAGAGAACTTCTACATCAACAACTTACTGGTCTCACCTTTTCATGATTATTTTACCCATGTTTGCATAGTCCAGATGCAGTTTCAATCGATCAAACCCAAAAATTAGATTCCTCAGTTTTCAATATGCAATAATGTTTCCAGCTTCCTCAGGGGGAGATTGCAGATTGGGGCAAATACTTTTTTTTACCTCCCTGGAAAGTGCCTTGCCCTGGGTTTAATTGCTGCCATGACCCACAGGTTCCCCCACTGGATCCCATATCACCTGAAACTACTATGTATTGCCTCTCGTGTTGCTTATTCTTGTATTTTTTTAGCCACCAGGTGCATGTTGTGTTTTAGATTGGAGGATTTATGTCTCCTTTTTGAGTTGCTAGAATGTTAAGTTTTAATTTTCAAACTCACTTGTTTGGCTCCAAGAGTCGCACCCTTAAAAAAACACTGGGTGACTCTAAGCTTTCATCGTATGTACTCCAACCTAGCTTTTGGCTAGGGATGAGCTCCGCGTTCGATACGAACGTATGTTCGACTGGAACATTGTCTGTTCGTATGTTCGACGAATTTCGAATAAAACGGGTCGTTCGTGCCAAATTCGAGTTATGCGCAACGGCCCATAAATCACTGCGGCATTGCGCGCTGATGATTGGCCACACATGCACTATGACCCTGCATGCTTACCCAATCACAGCATGCAAAAAACGGAGAGCCATAATTGGCCAAATTCAGGGTGGCTTTGGCCAATTATGGCTCAGGGCTTTAGCACACGCCCCACACTATATAAGGCCTGCTGGGCGGCCTCGTGCAGTGTGTTGCGGTTGTTAATGAGAGCAGTCAGAGAGACAGAGAGATAGTCTTTTTATATAGCTAGATAGAGCAGGCAGGCAGGCTAGTCAGTTTAGCTTAATTTACAGTGTGTAGAGGATATATATACATCCCTAGGAGTTGTACATATATTTATACACTATATAGCTTAGCTAGATCAGTTCTTCCTAATTTACTGGCAGGCAGGTGATTGTGCTATTTAAAGACGTTATCACAGGTATAGACACCCAGCAGGTACAATATTTAAAGGAATTTATTTTTTTATTTAAGCATCAATAAAATCATTGTTCCTGGAGCAGTGATTTTAATGATACTTAACTTAAAAAAAAAATGTATTTAAATATTGTACCTGCTGGGTGTCTATAGTTTGCCTGTGAAAACGTCTTTGAGAACCCGGGTCTTGCCCGAGGGAATATGTATCAATGGAACATTTTTTAAAAACTATAATTTCTGCTCCTGAAAAAACAACCCTTTTTTAAACTTTTTTCCATTGATACATGTTCCCTGGGGCAAGACCCGGGTTCTCAAATACGTTTTCCAACAATAACTTGAATATTGGGCTTTAAAATTATCGTTTTTGAATTTGAACGTTCGAGTCCCATAGACTTCAATGGGGTTCTAAATGTTTGCGCGAACGGTCGGTCTGTTAGACGGTTCTGGTGCGAACCGAACGCGGGGGTGTTATCCCTACTTGTGGCATATCGGTATTGCTTTTTAAGGGCCTCCCTTTCAGATGAGTCCAAAATTTTACTTTTTCGCCTAAAAGCAAAACCCTATGTGTGGCTGGAAACTAACACTGAAAGGTATATTCTAAATATATATAAAAATATGAATATGTTAAACCAAATAAAAATCTAAATAAAGTTGCAGCTGCTGTACACAAAGTGCTGTACACTCAACAAAAAATATATATATATATTACAGCTCTCATAAGTAAGTGAATGTCCATATATTGGTGATTGTTGTGCTCCAAATTCAAGGTGCACCACAGTCCCTTCCATGTCCCCACTCATCGGATGAAATGGACCCCCAGCTTTTCAGTCTAGGGTCGTTTTAGGCTTATGCCCTGTACACATCATCGGTTAATCCAATGAAAACGGTCTGATGGATTTTTTCATCAGCTATCCGATGAAGCTGACTTTCATCAGTCTTACCTACACACCATCAGTTAAAAAAACGATTGTGTCAGAAAGCGGTGATGTAAAACACAACGACGTGCTGAGAAAAATTAAGTTTAATGCTTCCGAGCATGTGTCGACTTGATTCTGAGCATGCATTGATATTTAACTGATGTATTTCCCCACAGAGGATTGTTTTTTTCTATCAGTTTTTTAACCATCAGATAATTTTAAAACAGGTTCTAAGTTTTTTCACCAATGGAAAAAAAAAACTGATGGGGCCCACACACAATCGGTTCGTCTGATGAAAACGGCCCATTAGACTGTTTTCATCAGACGAACCTATTCTGTGTACGTGGCATTAGAGTGTTGGCCAGGTAGGGCTGATTACATCAGGATACCAGGGAAATATCCAATGCTCATGACAATCAAGCGTGGAACCACATAAAGGAAGGGGAATGAAGCAATTATTATTAATTATTATTATTATTATTATTATAATACATGATTTATATAGTGCCAACAGTTTAAGCAGCACTTTACAGTGTAGAGGGGGGGGCAGCACAATTACAGTACAGTTCAATACAGAAGGTACAGGAGGGCCCTGCTTGTATAGCTTACATTCTAAAGGGAGGGGTGGTGGTACCAAAGGTAATAGCTGCTGAGAATGATTTGATGGAGGTGGCTAAGGGACAGTTGTTAAGTTGGTGTGAGATAGGCTTCCCTGAATAAAGGAGTTTCCTCCTAAAGGTGGAGAGGTTAGAGACTGACCAGAAATACTGGGACAGGGAGTTCCAGAGGATGGGGAAGGCTCTAGAGAAGTCCTAAAGGCAAGCATGGAAGGAGGTAACAAGGGAGCTCAAGAGCAGGAGGTCCTGGGAGGAGCGGAGAGGATGATTTAGGCGATATCTGCAGATGAGGTTGGTGATGTAGATGGGGACGATGTTGTGAATGGCCTTGTATGTTGTGGTTAGCATTTTGAATTTTATACGGTGGGTGGGGGAAGCCAGTGAAGGGATTGGCAGAGAGGAGCAGCAGTCACGGATCGGTTAGTGAGGTGTATTAGTCTAGCAGCAGAATTCATAATAGACTGAAGGTGGATAGCCTGCGTAAGGGTAGGTCATTAAGGAGAGAGTTGCAGTAGTCAAGGCAGGAAATAATCAAGAAGTGAATAAGTTGCTTTGTGGTGTCATTAGTCAGGAAGTCGAATTCTGGAGATGTTGCGGAGGTTAAGGCGGCAGGATTTAGCCAGTGATTGGATGTGGGGGCTGAAAGAGAGGTCAGAGGTTTTAGAAAGATTTCGTTTGAGAAATTGGTGCGACATCCATACCGATATGTCATTCAGTAAGTTTGAGTTGAGTAGTGGAAAGATAGATCTGGGTGTCGTCAGCATAGAGGTTGTATTTGAATCCATGGGAGGTTATCAGCTAGCCAAGGGAAGAGGTATAGAGTGAGAATAGGAGGGGCCGAAAGGTCAGAGCCTTGGGGTACCCCAAAAGAAAGAGGAAGAGGAGCGGAGGAGATGGAGTTGTAAGTGACACTGAAAGTGTGCTGAGATAGGTAGGAGGAGAACCAGGATAAAAAAGATTTTAGGGAGGCTAAGGGAGTGTAGTTTACTGAGGAGGAACAGGTGGTCAACTGTGTCAAAGGCAGCAGAGAGGGCTAAGAGTATGAGTATGAAGTAATGGCTGTTTTTTAATAATAATTTAATAATAATAATAATAATAATGATAATAATAATTTATGATGCAGAGGATGCCTGATATCTTATTTGCATCTTATAGACTATAATAAGTTAGCCAATCACACAAGCAGAAAACTATGTTTCTAGGGGGCGTTCTGTACACATTCTGTGTACAGAACACCTCCAGGTGGCCATATTGCATTGCATTTTACAGAAAATTGCAAATCTGCAGATTGAAAAGAAAAGATAATTTTTAATATCATAGCATTAGAATATGACTTGAGTTGCAATCCTATACGCTATAGTATGTTTTTTTATTGTTATTTCTACACCGAGAAGAATCACTGTCTATTTTCTCCTGTTTTTGTATTGTCACCTAAACAGGAATAGAGGGGAAAACTTCCAAAAGGAAACTTTTCAAAAAGGGAGATTGATGGCTAACAATGTTTGTGGTCAGAGTCTTCGAGTATGGAATGTGATCACCCTAGCAACCAAGGCCTGAGGTGTGCCTTGGCCTAGCTGGTCGGTATGCCTAGAAGAGGGCATACCCTGAATATGAGAATGAGAAAAAGTACAACGAGAAATGGTGTGTGTGAAACTGGGGGAACGGGTGGGTGGGAGACCAGAAATGGCGCCAACCCGAACCTGATGTGGGGAGGAGCCTTAAGTACTCACCAGACTCCTCCCACAAATGCAGGCTAACCTACGGCAAGCCTTAATACTTGTGGTCAGAGTCTTCGAGTATGGAATGTGATCACCCTAGCAACCAAGGCCTGAGGTGTGCCTTGGCCTAGCTGGTCGGTATGCCTAGAAGAGGGCAAAAGACACATGTGTAGGTGAAGAAGGGTAGAGAACACACCGTCCAGTGGAGTTGCGTGTGCCTGGAAGGCAAGCATACAAGAAGCGCAACGACAGGAGAACCCACCGACCCATGACTTGAGACACAAGGAACTCTATGGACCCTGCGAAACCGCTCAGAACTTATCGACCCATGAAAGCTGGAACGAGCCTGATGCCCAAGACAACCCCACCATAAGGAATGAACTACTTGTGACAAGAGGATGCACGGGGGAAATGGAGCAAGGGCCAAGCGGATTTAAATACTTCAACCGGGCAATACCCGCGCTGCTGTAGGGAAGTGAGAGGGTAAGTTGCAAAAAGGACAACAGATAGGAGACTGAGTGTCAGCTACCTGGAAGGCGGATAAGGCCGATGCACTGGCAATAGCATCGTGGCACATGGGAACCACGCCAGACTCTGATTTGGGAACATAAACTAGCATACAAGACAACAGATTGCCAGACATGCAACGATCACGACCCCCTCGGCACCTACCTAAGAACGAGAATATGAGCAGGAACATCAAGACCACTGCGCAGGAATGCACTGAAGACGGCCCCCCCCACCCCTATGTGATTGTTAGCGCAGACACAGGCGGTAACTGAACCCTCAGGGCTGGTCGTATAGGTGTAAGAGTGAACGTGCATCGTACGACGAATGGTACACGGGCGAGAAGATTGTGGGCGTCAATCATTGAAACAGAACCTCAGCCCGAAATCATGGGGCCAGAAACGCTATGACCGAAATCGGAGGGCCAGGACAGTACTCGAGGGCCAGGACAGTACTCGAGGGCCAGGACAGTACTCGAGGGCCAGGAACGCTACGACAGCACTCGTGGGCCAGGACAGCACTCGTGGGCCAGGACAGTACTCGTGGGCCAGAAACGCTACGACAGCACTCGAGGGCCAGAAACGCTACGACAGCACTCGTGAGCCAGAACAGCACTCGTGGGCCAGGACAGTACTCGTGGGCCAGAAACGCTACGACAGAACTCGTGGCCCAGGACAGTACTCGTGGGCCAGAAACGCTACGACAGAACTCGTGGGACAGGACAGTACTCGTGGGCCAGAAACGCTACGACAGAACTCGTGGGCCAGGACAGTACTCGTGGGCCAGGAACGCTACGACAGCACTCGAGGGCCAGGACAGTACTCGAGGGCCAGAAACGCTACGACAGCACTCGTGGGCCAGGACAGTACTCGAGGGCCAGAAACGCTACGACAGCACTCGTGGGCCAGGACAGTACTCGTGGGCCAGGACAGTACTCGTGGGCCAGGACAGTACTCGTGGGCCAGAAACGCTACGACAGCACTCGTGGGCCAGGACAGTACTCGTGGGCCAGAAACGCTACGACAGCACTCGAGGGCCAGGACAGTACTCGAGGGCCAGAAACGCTACGACAGCACTCGTGGGCCAGGACAGTACTCGAGGGCCAGAAACGCTACGACAGCACTCGTGGGCCAGGACAGTACTCGTGGGCCAGGACAGTACTCGTGGGCCAGGACAGTACTCGTGGGCCAGAAACGCTACGACAGCACTCGTGGGCCAGGACAGTACTCGTGGGCCAGAAACGCTACGACAGCACTCGAGGGCCAGGACAGTACTCGAGGGCCAGAAACGCTACGACAGCACTCGTGGGCCAGGACAGTACTCGTGGGCCAGAAACGCTACGACAGAACTCGTGGGCCAGGACAGTACTCGTGGGCCAGGACAGTACTCGTGGGCCAGGACAGTACTCGTGGGCCAGGACAGTACTCGTGGGCCAGGACAGTACTCGAGGGCCAGGACAGTACTCGAGGGCCAGAAACGCTACGACAGCACTCGTGGGCCAGGACAGTACTCGTGGGCCAGGAACGCTACGACAGCACTCGTGGGCCAGAAACGCTACGACAGCACTCGTGGGCCAGAAACGCTACGACAGCACTCGTGGGCCAGAAACGCTACGACAGCACTCGTGGGCCAGAAACGCTACGACAGCACTCGTGGGCCAGAAACGCTACGACAGCACTCGTGGGCCAGAAACGCTACGACAGCACTCGTGGGCCAGAAACGCTACGACAGCACTCGTGGGCCAGAAACGCTACGACAGAAATCGTGGGCCAGAAACGCAGTGACAGAAATCGTGGGCCAGAAACGCAGTGACAGAAATCGTGGGCCAGAAACGCAGTGACAGAAATCGTGGGCCAGAAACGCAGTGACAGAAATCGTGGGCCAGAAACGCAGTGACAGAAAACGTGGGCCAGAAACGCAGTGACAGAAATCGTGGGCCAGAACGCAGTGACAGAAATCGTGGGCCAGAAACGCAGTGACAGAAATCGTGGGCCAGAAACACAGTGACAGAAATCGTGGGCCAGAAACGCAGTGACAGAAATCGTGGGCCAGAAACGCAGTGACAGAAATCGTGGGCCAGAAACGCAGTGACAGAAATCGTGGGCCAGAAACGCTGTGACAGAAATCGTGGGCCAGAAACGCCGTGACAGAAATCGTGGGCCAGAAACGCCGTGACAGAAATCGTGGGCCAGAAACGCAGTGACAGAAATCGTGGGCCAGAAACGCAGTGACAGAAATCGTGGGCCAGAAACGCAGTGACAGAAATCGTGGGCCAGAAACGCAGTGACAGAAATCGTGGGCCAGAAACGCAGTGACAGCAATCGTGGGCCAGAAACGCAGTGACAGCAATCGTGGGCCAGAAACGGTATGAGAGCAATGCTGAGCCTGACACGTTGAGGCCGAAATGCCACGACAGGAAACCTGGGGCAGAAAAGGTATGAGAGAAATGGTGAGTCTGGAACGTGGAGCCTATAATGCTGAAGCGGAAATACGATAACAGAACCCTGGGGCAGAAACGCTGAGGGGGAAACGTTGTGCCTGAACGCTGAGGCAGAAATGCAAAGACAGAATCCTGGGCAGACGGAAATGCAAAGACGGCAATGCAAAGACGGAAAATGTAATGACAGAAAAGCTGAGACTGCAATGCAATGACAGAATCCTGGGGCAGTCAACACTGAGACTGGACCATTGAGGGAGAAAAGCACCGACAGAAAACCTGGGGCAGAAGCGCTACGACAGAATGTAGAGACTGAAAAAGAAAGACAGAAAAATGTGAGGCAGAAACGCCATGACAGAATGCAGAGACTGAAAACGCAATGACCAAAACCTGGGGCAGCAACGCTATGCCAGAATACTGAGCTAAGAAACTGGAGGCCCCCCCCCCCGACCTAAGGACTGGAACACCCCCCCCCCCTGGAGCTGTGACGGAAACCCCCGGGGCAGGACGCTGTGACAGAAACCCCCGGGGCAGGACGCTGTGACAGAAACCCCCTGGGGCAGGACGCTGTGACAGAAACCCCCGGGGCAGGACGCTGTGACAGAAACCCCCGGGGCAGGACGCTGTGACAGAAACCCCCGGGGCAGGACGCTGTGACAGAAACCCCCGGGGCAGGACGCTGTGACAGAAACCCCCGGGGCAGGACGCTGTGACAGAAACCCCCGGGGCAGGACGCTGTGACGGAAACCCCCTGGGGCAGGACGCTGTGACGGAAACCCCCTGGGGCAGGACGCTGTGACGGAAACCCCCCGGGGCAGGACGCTGTGACGGAAACCCCCAGGGCAGGACGCTGTGACGGAAACCCCCCTGGGCAGGAACGCTGGGCAGGAACGCTGGGCAGGAACGCTGGGCAGGAACGCTGGGCAGAAACGCTGGGCAGGAACGCTGGGCAGAAACGCATGACAGGAACGCTGGGCAGAAACGCATGACAGGAACGCTGGGCAGAAACGCATGACAGGAACGCTGGGCAGAAACGCATGACAGGAACGCTGGGCAGAAACGCATGACAGGAACGCTGGGCAGAAACGCATGACATAAACGCTGGGCAGAAACGCATGACATAAACGCTGGGCAGAAACGCATGACAAACGCTGGGCAGAAACGCATGACAAACGCTGGGCAGAACGCAGGACAAACGCTGGGCAGAAACGCAGGACAAACGCTGGGCAGAAACGCAGGACAAACGCTGGGCAGAAACGCAGGACAGAAACGCATGACAGAAACGCATGACAGATAAGACTGGAATGCAGAGCGACTGAAACGCAGACAGGGTGCTAAGACAAATTGCAAAATGCAAGGAAGACTAGCAGCCTAACGTCCCCCCCCCCCATGCTGCCAGCTTGATCCCCGGGAGACCAGGTGGAACAACCCTCCTATGCCACCAGCGTGACCTTGGAAGAGTGGGCGTACATCACCACCCCCCCCATATGACAGCGGCATGGACGAGCGGGCTGCCATGCCAGTTGTCAGCGTGCGCCCGGAGTAAGGGGGTGGATGGACGCGCCCGCCCCCTCCCCCCTCGGCGCGCACCCGCAACACAGACAGGGAGGAGGAGCTGGCACCCCTGCAAGATGCCAGCGTGCGGAGATGTGGATGGATGGACGCCCCCCCCCGCAGCAGCGTGCCGTCCCCCCTCTGTGAGCCTGGAAGTAGACGGGGTGGACGAGCGGCTTGCCTGGAGGAGTGGGATAGTGCACGGGTTGACGAACGGCCCCCCCTCTCCCCCCGTGCAGCAGCGTGCACCCGGAGAAATGCTCCTCTGCTCCGTGTGAGAAAGGGGGACAGGGGAGGAAGGCGGCCCGATGTACACACGGGAAGAAGCTGGCGGCGCAGCCCCCCCCCCGGATTACCAGCGTGCGGCGGAGTGATGGTGGGGGAGGATGGATGGGCGGCACCCCCTCGTGCACCCCGAGTAGCAAATGTGTCCACCGATCCCGGGAGGACAGATGACATGGACGAGTGGGCGGGCGTCCCTGCAGAGACAGGCTTCGCCCGGAGGAGTGGGTGGGTGGATGGATGGCGGGCTCCCGCTCCATGAAGCCTGGTGTTCGCACCTGGACAAGCAGACAGCGCAGCCCCCCCCCCCCCGAGGATTAAATGGGAGGAAACACGTGGACGGCCCCTCACCGCTGCCTGCACGAGGCGGATAGCTAGCCGGATGAGCGGGCGCCCCCTTCCACCACTGAAGCCAGCATGCCCACGGGAGATAGATGGCTGGGCGGGCAGGGGTTCCCACACCAATGAATCCCGGGAGAGGCACCGACATGAGGCAGCTGCCACTGCTCTGCACCTCCCCCCTTCAAACCAGAAATGGCGCCAACCCGAACCTGATGTGGGGAGGAGCCTTAAGTACTCACCAGACTCCTCCCACAAATGCAGGCTAACCTACGGCAAGCCTTAATACATAATACTTCACTGCTACTCAAATGATATAATGGAAAATAAATAAAATATACTAATACAATATTAACTGGATGAGCAGACAGAGCTCTAACATTACAGGGGAACTTCATAAATATTAATTTTGCCTTGTGTGGAGTTTGATGGTTTATTAAAGCAGAAAACAAAATCCTCAGTAAGGTCAGGCTATGTATTATCAAATGTAAAACATATTTTCAATGAGTGCTACATTTTCGAAGGGTTTTGTTTCTGTGCCCTGTGCATAAGTTTATATATATTATATATATATATATATATACACACACACACACAGTATCTCACAAAAGTGAATACACCCCTCACATTTTTGTAAATCTTGTATTATATCTTTTCATGTGACAACACTGAAGAAATGTACAATGTAAAGAAGTGAGTGTATAGTAGCTTGTAGCTTGTATAACAGTGTTAACTTGCTGTCCCCTCAAAATAACTCCACACACAGACATTAATGTCTAAACCGATGGCAACAAAAGTTAGTACACCCTAAGTAAAAATGTCCAAACTGGGCGCAATTAGCCATGTTCCCTCCACGGTGACATGTGACTCGTTAGTGTTACAAGGTCTCAGGTGTGAATGGGGAGCAGGTGTGTTAAATTTGGTGTTATCGGTCTCATTCTCTCATACTGGTCACTGGAAGTTCAACACGGTACCTCATGGCAAAGAACCCTCTGAGGATCTGACAAAAAAAAATTGTTGCTCTACATAAAGATGGCTTAGGCTATACGAAGATTACAGAGACCATGAAACTGAGCTGAAGCATGGGGGCCAAGACCATACAGCGGTTTAACAGGACAGGTTACACTTAGAACAGGCCTCGCCATGGTCGACCAAAGAAGTTGAGTGCACGTGCTCAGCGTTATATCCAGAGGTTGTCTTTGGGAAATGCTGCCAGAATTGCTGCAGAGGTTGAAGGGGTGGGGGTTCACCCTGTCAGTGCTCAGACCATACGCCACACACACATGATTTGATTGACAGCAGCGGTAGCCAATGGCTGCGCTGCTATTAATCTTTCCAATCAAGAGTTGTGTCCCCGTGCAGAGAGGGGCAGCATGTTTCTGGAAAATACAGGGCACAGGTAAGTAAAACGGGGGTTGCGGGGGCCGGTCACTGCCAGCAGTTTTTCCCTTTTAATGCATAGGATGCATTAAAGTGAAAAAACAAAACAAAAAAAACATGAGGGTTTACAATCCCTTCAATACAGTTTTCTGTATTATTATGATATCATACTGCCAAAACCACAACTATAAATATTAATATATAACCTGCTTCAAAAGTTGTCTAATAGTAAACACGGTTATGAAAACTTGAGATTGCACAGTGACGGTAGACTGCAATCCATTGTAGTTAATCATGAATATTGTTACACCCCTGGGCACACAGGATGTTCCCTCTGCTCTCTAATGATCTTTCCCTGCTTAGAATTTAGAAACCTTTAATTCAGCCAGATGACAAATGACTTTCCTTGACAAAGGACATTTTATTGTGCAGAAATAGCTTGCCGCCCAACCAAACTGCTCACTGAGTGATGGCAGAAACATTTATAAATGTGAATAAAGATTGGAATACAGCAGAAAAGAATTAGAAGGATTTTCTCTCTGGACAGTGTGAGGGATGAACAGACTTGAATAATTCTATTATGATCGGCGCTGGAATCAGGTTGGAGACTGTGAGTTTGTATAGAGCACTGTTTGTTTATTGATGTCCTTGATTATACAGTTGCAGTATTTTATAACACTTTATGATGTACATATTCCCCATTCACAACAGGGTTTATACAAGTAAAATGTACTTATTTAACTTATCTACTAAAAGTATACAAGCATATACACATAAATTATGTTACCAAAAGTATTGGGACGCCTGCCTTTAACCACTTGCCGACCGCGCTATAGCAAAAATACTGCTACAGCGCGCTCGCGAAAGTGTCCGTGCTCGCCAGGTCTAGAAGACCCGGCGCATCACGGATCACGGTAAATTGCCGCTGATAGCGGCCGTTTACCACGTGATCTCGCCATCGAATGATGGCGCGATCACTTGTAAACAAACCGGCGTCATTTGATGACGCCGGTTCCTCCTTCTCCTCCCTCTCCTCTCTGTACCGTTCGGTACAGTGTGCGAGGAGAGGGGGGGGAGCGGGGTGTCAGCAGCTGAGCTGTGGCTGGATCTGTGACAAATGCAGTCACAGATCCAGCCATCCCTCAATCCATCCCAGCTCTGCAGTACCCCAGTACCCTGCAATCCCCAGTACCCAGCAATCCCCCAGTACCCAGCAATCCCCCAGTACCCAACAATACCCCAGTACCCCAATACTCAACAATACCCCAGTACCCCAGTACTCAACAATTCCCCCAGTACTCAACAATACCCCAGTACTCAACAATACCCCAGTACTCGGCAATACCCCAGTACTCGGCAATACCCCAGTACTCGGCAATACCCCAGTACTCGGCAATACCGCAGTACTCGGCAATACCGCAGTACTCGGCAATACCCCAATACTCGGCAATACCCCAATACTCGGCAATACCCCAGTACTCGGCAATACCCCAGTACTCGGCAATACCCCAATACTTGGCAATACCCCAATACTCGTCAATACCCCAATGCTTGGCAATACCCCAATACTTGGCAATACTTAATACCCCAATACTCGGCAATACCCCAATACTCGGCAATACCCCAATACTCAACAATACCCCAATACTTGGCAATACCCCAATACTCGGCAATACCCCAATACTCGGCAATACCCCAATACCCTGCATGATACTTTGCAATACCCCAATACTCTGCAATACCCTGCGCGATACTCTGCAATACCGCCTATGGGGATTTTTAAGTAGCAAAGTTTGGCGCCATTCCACGAGTGTGCGCAATTTTGAAGTGTGACATGTTGGGTATCTATTTACTCGGCGTAACTTCATATTTCACATTATGAAAAAAAATTGGGCTAACTTTACTGTTTTGTTTTGTTTTAAAAAACACGCGTTCAATAAATTTCTGCGAAAATACCGTGCGAGATAAAAAGTTGTAACGGCCGCCATTGTATTCTCTAGGGTCTTTGCTAAAAAAGCATATATAAATTATGTTTTGGGGTTCTATGTAATTTTCTAGCAAATAAATGATGATTTTTCCATGTAGGAGAGAAATGTCAGAATTGGTCTGGGTGTTCCAGAACGCCTGATGGCGCTCCCTGCATGTTGGGCCTCTGTATGTGGCCACGCTGTGTAAAAGTCTCACACATGGGGTATCGCCATACTCGGGAGGAATAGCAGAATGTGTTTTGGGGTGTAATTTGTGGTATGCATATGCTGTGTGTGAGAAATAACCTGCTAATATGACAGAAACAAGTTATTTATTTATTTGTTTTACAGAATTTTCAGTCGTTTTTCTTTTATAGCGCAAAAAATAAAAAACCCAGAGGTGATCAAATACCACCAAAAGAAAGCTCTATTTGTGTGAAAAAAAGGACAAACATTTCAAATGGGTACAATGTTGTATGACTGAGTAATTGTCTTTAAAATTGTGAGAGCACCGAAAGCTAAAAATTGGTCTGGTTAGGAAGGGGGTTTAAGTGCCCGGTGGTCAAGTGGTTAAAGGCAGGCATCCCAATACTTTTGGTAATATAATTTATGTGTATATGCTTGTATACTTTTAGTAGATAAGTTAAATAAGTACATTCTTCACTATTCAAAAAGACTTATCACAAAACATCTCCTATTTTTTGTAACACTACACTGCTTTTGGGTGAATGGGTAGAGGTACAATGTTCCCCATACTCATTCACATAGGGGGGTAGGATATGGGAGCCCCTTTGTTAAAGGGAGCTTCCAGATTCCTATAAGCCCCCTGCCTACAGACCCCCACAACTACCAGCCAGGGTTGTGCGGAAGAGTCCCCCTGCCACCCCCCCATGTTGAGGGCATGTGACTTGGTACAGTTCAGGAGGAGGGGCATATTCGCATAAGGGTCTGGTATGGATTGTGGGGGGACCCCACATCGTTTTTTTTTTTTTGGCATTGGGTTCCTCTCAAAATCTATTCCAGACCCAATAATCTGGTATGGTCTTGGGAGGGAGGACCCTATGCAGTTTTAATATAAAAACTTGGCGTGGGATTCCCCCTCAAGTCCCTCAGAGCACAAATGGCATACCACAAGTTGGATCAGTTAAAATGATGATCCGACTTGGATGCGACTTCCATTCAAATTGGTGCGCTGAAATCATGCCCAAGTTGGATAAACATAGCGCAGGAACTTTTTCCGACACGAGTCAGACGAGTTAAGACAGCTCTCATAGGGAACTATTGATTTTGACATGTCATGCAACTTGTGCTCTCAAAGTTAGAGCGCATGTCAGATCAGTATGAACTGGCCCTAAGACCTGCCCTGAAAGTCTTAATCGAATTGGTGGCTGTAGGAAATTAACTGCTATTGCCAATTAAGTCATCTATCATTGAGCAAAGAGTTTGCAACTGATTTTTTTGTGCATTTATAAGATCTGCAAAATTGTAGTTCAGACAGATATTCATGTAAAACATATGCACAATTAAGAAGCAATCGGGTTTTTAAGTGGCAGTGAGCTATGTTTGAGCAGTAGAAGTGGGAGTTTATAAAGGGCTCATCAGATATATGCATTACACCTTTACTTTTTTTTAAAAAAGGGAAAGTACCAACAAATTGTTTTCTAAAATCAGGTGACCTGATCTTTCTAACATAGAGAAGGATGGATTGCAGCATTTGTTAAATGTGACATAGTCCTGTGAAAGAGAAAGATATTTGTTCTGCAAAACACTAAATTGGAAAGACAGGAGGTGCTTTTCTGTTAATCATCCTCTTTGGCAGAAAGAGAGATGTTGCTGGGAATTTGAATATATAAAGAAATAATATTGCGCTTACCCAAAAGAATAAAGATACTAATAAGCAGCAACTCAAAAATGTTATACAACATAAACAGAAATTAAAAAAGGAAGGGAGTCGGGCTAAATAAAAATTACTATAAAAAATTGTTGCATGATTGATAAGCGGCTTCAATTGGAACAATTGAATAAATTAAGCCTCAAACACTTAATCAATAAAGGAATCTATTATAGCTCTATGAGTTAGCTATAATAGCAAACACAGGGAGAAAATGTATTAACAGTCAATGGTAGGTAAACTTGATAGTAGAAAGAAACCAATCCCAATATTATGATGGTGATCAAGGACAGCCTCAGTGAAAGATTGACAGACGATCCAAATACAGTGGGAACAAGGACACCTCCACCACAGAAAACATTGACCCATACCAGAGGGATAGGTCTCCCTGAGACCAAACACAGCATAAAAAAGTATTCTCTCTGTATACAAGGAAGGATTCTCTCTATATTGACACCGATATCGAGCTGGTCACAAAAAGGATTTCCACTCGCCAAGCCACAGTCAGGGGTATATGAGGAAAGAAGAGGGATTCGCATAGTATAAAACCATAGGATTTTATTAAAGGAAACATAGATGTGCACTTACAGCATCCATACGAACAAGTAGCATACAAAATACAGGCGGCCGGCTTTCAGAACGTGTAGCCTGTATCTTCCGGGTTGGATCACGTGTTGCGGTGACCTCAGGGCGTCGCCTCCCAACATTTCGACGCTATTGGGACGTGATCACGGCTTGCTATTATAGCTAACTCATAGGGAATTTGAATATACTGTACGTCCTTTTTCCCAACCAGGGATTAGACTATAATGATAATAAGAAGGAAAAGCATGGGTTTGTTCCCCCCATTATACTTACCATGTATCTGTTCCCCGGCATCTCTGTCATTGAACACCACCGATGGCTCGGTTCTCTCAGCAACCTGAGCAGAGAGTTGCTGACTGTCAATCGTCATCTCTCTGCTCTACTCTGCTCCTCCACACCCACTGGAGCGCTGAGCTGTGGAGGGGCAGCTCACTGAGAGGCTGGGACAGCCATCAGTCCAGGCACCTGGCAGATTCAGACTTTCAGAGTCGGGGTGAGACGTGTCTGGACTGATCTGTGTGACGTCAGCAAAGAGCGGACTTCAGTCCGCTCTCTGCTGAAAACGGGTCACAGGAGTGAAAATGAATTGCACTCCTGTGCCCCTTAGGAGAAGCTAAGCCACATGAGCTCTTGCTGGACTTCTTATTTAATAAAAGCATCCTCTTTCTCAGTCAGCATGTTCCTTGTAAGCTGAGCACATGTGCATGCAGAAGAGCCTGCTTGGCTGCCAGCGTTGCCCTTCCCTTTCTCAGCCTGGATTCTTCTGCACGGCTGATTCCAAAAAGCCAGTGTCAACACATATTCACATACCTTTAAATGTAAAGACATTTAAGCACTATTTAATGATTGTATAGCTGTTATGTTTTTTTTTTATCTGCTTGTATGCAAATTAGATTTATTATAATCGTATCCCTGAGATTCGATCTAAAAAGGCAAACTTCTAAACACCCGCCCAAGCACCCTAAGCTACATTGTGTTCCCCCCACTCCCCCAGCTACTTATTAGTCTTACTTCCAGAGCCATAGACTTCTTAGGTGTATACAGCCTGCCGAATCTCTTCAATGATGAACGCAACTGCACATTGAAACCCCACTGGCTTAAACAGTGCGATAAACTGCAATTGAAGATCCTCTGCATATGGCCCTATTCAAGTGGTGAGCACAGTTCACCTGTGAGAGGGCGGAGTTAGAACATTTTATAAGATACACTAGTTCTTTACAATGTACTATATGTAAAGGCATTTATTTATTTTTTTCATTTTAGATAGCACAGTTCAACTGGGGAAGAGTTAAGTCCGACCAAAATCACATCGAAATTTAAATGGAATTCCAGCAGAGTAAAAGAGAGAAGCAGGAACAAAAATTGTCTCTGGACAGCCGCACTCTGAATTGTAGCCTTTATTTAAAGAAGGACAGCACTACAAGTCACAGCAAAATAAAACCCCACGCTGACGCGTTTCACACTGAAACTAGTGAAACTAGTGCTGAGTTGTCTGCAGCGGAGGATATTCATCTGGGTTCCCACCTGGAGTGGCTACTCCCTTTTATCTGAGTAAAAGAGAACATGTTCTCTATCTAAACTCTGTTGGAATTCATCGGAATTTCCGATGGGGCATAAACGCGGTCGGACCGTCTGACTTTTTCCATCAGAAATTCCGATCGTGTGTACGGGGCTTTACATCTTCTGTCAGTTTTTTTTTTTTACTTGCTTTTTTGTGTTCCTGCTAGGGATATTCACCCCAAGTGAGAATTGTCTCAGAAGAAAAAGTGAGAGGAAATTGAAATGTTACTATTGAGCTAATATAGGAGAGGGTAAACTATCCAATGAGGACACTGGTTTCTATAAAAACTCTTTAAGGTGGAAATTCTTCTAATTTTATGGAGATTTCCTCTCATTTCTTGTTGTATGCAACAGGAAGTGAAAATAAATTTCCCCAGCAGTGGCGTAACCAGAGTTATGGGCGCCCGGGGCAGAACTTTTTTTTCGCCCCCCCCCCCGGCGCTAGCACATGACCACATACGCCCAATCACAGGGCGCCATCTGCCGCAAAATGGTGGCCGCGTACCGTACTCGCTCGGGACGCAGCACAGTAGGGGTGCAACGGATCAAATAACTCACGGATCGGATCGATCCTCGGATCAGGAGTCACAGATCGGATCATTTTCGGATCAGCAAAAAAAAAACCAAGACAAACATACGTTTTGTCTTTTTGTTTATGACATTAGTAATAATAGGCTAGCCAGTAGTATAGCATTGTCCCCACGTGACATTAGTAATAGTCAGTAGTATAACATTGCCCCCACATGACATTAGTAATAGCCAGTAGAATAACATTGCCCCCAAATATTAGTAATAATAGCCAGTAGTATAACATTGACCCCACGTGACATTAGTAATAGCCAGTAGAACAACATTGCCCCCACATGACATTAGTAATAGCCAGTAGTATAACATTGCCCCCACATGACATTAGTCATAGCCAGTAGAATAACATTGCCCCCAAATATTAGTAATAATAGCCAGTAGTTTTAACATTGCCCAACATGATTCAACTCACTTGTTGCAGTCTTGCAGAAGCATCAGCGCGCGCTCTGGTAGGAAGAGATCCACGAGCAGAGTAGTGATGACGTCATCGCCAGGGGCGTTGCTAGGTGCCAAAAAGACCAGGGGCTTCAGCCCGAAGCCAAGCCAAGCCAGAGCCGGGGGGTGCGGCCGGTAGAGTGGCGCAGGGTGACCTACCTGACACATACCCTGACATAACCTGCATACACTGACTGCCGAGATGTGGCGAGGTGCGGCGGGCATACATCTGCACACATTAAGCCAGAGGAGGCTCAGGAGCTGTGGAGACACCGGAGAGCCCCCGAACCGAGCAGGGATATCGCATGGCGGCAGCACGTGCATCTCTGGATCCCTTTTACATTACACAGCACTCTGGACCCCTTTTACATTACACAGCCCTGGTCCACTTTTACATTACACAGCACCGCACCTCTGGACCCCTTTGACATTACACAGCACCGCACCTCTGGACCCATTTGACATTACACAGCACCGCACCTCTGGACCCCTTTAACAACAGCACTCTGGACAGTGGCGGCTGGTGCTCCAAATTTTTTTTGGGGGGGCGCAAACGAAAAAAACAAACAAACAATTGCAGCTTCACTGGGCCCATAAATTATCACCACTGTGCCATGCCATCAAATGCAGCCACTGTGCCATGCCATCAAACGCAGCCACTGTGCCATGCCATCAAATGCAGCCACTGTGCCATCAATTGTTACCACTGTGCCATGCCAAATGCAACCACTGTGCCATGCCATCAAATGCAGCCACTGTGTCATGCCATCAAATGCAGCCACTGTGCCATCAATTGTCACCACTGTCCCATCAATTGTCATCACTATGACATCAATTGGCGGTGGCGGCGCGTTCCACGGATCTGTGACACGGACGCCAGGATTTCGCCCCCCCGCAATTTTTCGCCCGGTGCGAAAGCCCCCCTGCCCCCCCCCCACTACGTCAGTGTTCCCCAGCAAAACACAGACAGCAAAAAGTAACCCCAGGAGGATTTTGCTCTTCTCTACTTTATCCAAAGCTAAAAAAATGTATATACTGTACATACACTTTAAGTAAAGCAGTGTATTCAGTCATTTACAATACGTCCTTCAGCACATTTCATCTCAAGTTATCCATTACATTTTATGGTTTATTACCATGTATAATAAGAAGACATACACCAATAACATAAAAACATATCGCTATAGGCATACATACCACTTTTTTTCCAGCTTAATCTTCCTGCAATGTAAACTGTATATTTTATTAGAACACTTAGTAAAAAAACAAGAATAACATAGCAATAACATCTATTTTTCTTATTTTTTTTTTACTTTCTGAAATCCATTGACTTCTTCCCTAGAGCTTCAGCCACAGATAAATGAGTGCAGGAACTTGAAAATATAAGTCATGGGCTTAAAGATATCATTATTTTTCTTTGACAGAATAAATCCATTGGAAAACTATTTTCTCCCAAAATAGATTTTTCTAAGTTTCCAAAAAACGACAAAAAATATATTATTTTTATTAAAATGTGTACTCAAAATAATATGACATGTGGCATAATGCTTTCATCAGTATTCCGATGTGTTTGTTCCTGAGATTTTAATCAGTTTGCTGCTAAGGAGAACTATATGCAATGCGTCAGCCTACATTAACATTAGAATGCAGAATTACAATGCTGTTTATCAGATCCTTTTATCAGAAATGTTATGGAAAGATTAAGCTGGTTGCATATGAAAGTTTTTTTTCCGCAAAGCGTCATATATGTGAAAGAAAAAACAATAACGGCACAACAGTCAGAAAAGTATTAGATTTTGATTAGATTGACTCAAATGGCCTGGTATGGATTTGGGGGACCCCTACGCCGTTTTTTTTGTCATTTTTTTAATTTTCTATGTTTCGTCTTTATTCAGCTGTTAGCGAGGAAACTCATTGACAGCTGATGACTCATCGGTTGTTAAAGATGCCGCGGCCGGCTTTCCGCCCCTGCTTAACAACCAGCTATTCGCTAAACCCTGATTAGGAAAAGCTTTACCCAATCAGGGCTTAGAGTGCATTTAACAGCGTTTTGCAGGTTGTACACCTGGCAATAGATATGTGCATTCCCGTTCGTACAAATGTTATTTTCGTACGAAAATTTTAATTTTCGTACCCACGGGATAATGTGTACATACGAAAAAATGAAAGCACCAAAATACGAAAACGACGGGATTACGAATGAGCCGCATAACGAACAACCGCAAATACGAACAAACGATCCGACGAAAAAAACGAAAAAACGAAAATGGCAAAAGAACGAAAATGACATCTATAACAAAAGATTTGCATTCTGTATTTTGTTTGAATCCTTTTTCTGTTTGCTTTCCGTCGTATGTTCATTGTTCATATGACACCTATAACAAAAGATTTGCATGCTGTATTTTGAATTCCTATTTTCTGTTCGTATTTTGTATTCAAAATACAGAATGCTAATCTTTTGTTATAGATGTCATATGAACATACGACTGAAAATAGCAAAAGAAAAGGGTTTCAAGATACAGAATGCAAATCTTTTGTTATAGATGTAATTTTCGTTTTTTTGAATGGGCAGTGAGTGAGTGTAGTTAGTGAAGCAGCTTCTTTTTTGTGCTGAGTACAGTGAGTAGTACAGTAAATCCAAATAAGTTTTTTCTGTGGATTTTCATCTGAAGGGAGATCAGTTGGCCAGACTTTTGAACCCAAAAATGGTTTTCTGATGTAGTTTGAAAACGAACAAATTTTCTGAGAACGAACGGAAAACGATCGTTTTTATGTTTGTGGTTAAAAAAGTCTGACCAAGTGTATGGGGCGTAACAATAGGTAATATGGATGAGCCGCGTGTACAAAATGACGAAAATCCCTTTTCTGTTCATATTTTCAGTCGCATGTTCATATGACATAGATGTCATACTACATCAGAAAACCATTTCCCCTATATATTTAGTATATATTAAAGTACTAAACAATATAATTTTGTAGAAAAGATTGGGAGGTAAGCAGTTCTAAAATTTACAATATGAGAGGATTCCTCCCATATTAGGGGAACCCTCCCATGTTGTACGTTTTTGGAGTGTGCAGCCTCGATATCTCTCATATATGTCTTCCCCATGCCTTAGCAGTTACAAAATTAAGCTGTATCAGTAACTTTTCTAAAACAGGGAAAATTGTTTTTTCCAGTGACTTCAGATTTTTAATAGTGCAGTATTGTTAATGTATTAATGTATTACAAGTTATCTTACTCGTCTACTGGTTTTTATTATATCAACCTAACTGCTGCACTATGCTAATTAAATTAGGCTGCTAGAATGCTCGTTATCTGTAGGTGCCTGTGACATACTGTACAGTACATGTTAATTTGTGAGATTCCATACATTAAGCATAGATGTAAAGATAACAAGCTCTGGATTTGGTGCCAGCGAATAAATAATTGTGAGAGGGTTTAAAAGTAATGGTAGGATATTTCCACTGACGAATTGCTGTACAGACTTAGAGTGAGCCATTAGCAGAACATGAAGCAATGAAATATGATTACAAGTAGGGATGAGCTTCGCGTTCGATACGAATGTATGTTCGACTCGAACATTGTCTGTTCGTACGTTCGACGAAATTCGAACAAAAGCGGTGGTTCGCGCCAAATTTGAGTGACGCAAAACGGACCATAATTCACTGCGGCATTGCGCGCTGATGATTGGCCAAGCATGCTGTATGTCCCGCATGCTTGGCCAATCACAGCACGCAAAAAACGAATAGCCAGTTATCACAGGTATACACTCCCAGCAGGTACAATATTTAAAGGAATTTTTTTTATTTTTTTATTTAAGCATCAATAAAATCACTGCTCCTGGAGCAAAACAATCCTTTAAATATTGTACCTGCTGGGTGTCTATAGTTTGCCTGTGAAAACGTCTTTGAGAACCCGGGTCTTGCCCGAGGGAACATGTATCAATGGAAAAAAAGTTTTAAAAACAGTAATTTAAACTTTTTTCTTCCATTGATACATGTTCCCTGGGGCAAGACCCGGGTTCTCAAAGACATTTTCCAACAATAACTTGAATATTGGTCTTTAAAATTATCGTTTTTGAATTCGAACGTTCGAGTCCCATAGACTTCAATGGGGTTCTAAATGTTCGCGCGAACAGTCGGTCTGTTCGACGGTTCTGGTGCGAACCGAACGCGGGGGTGTTTGGCTCATCCCTAATTACAAGTGAAATGTGCTGGCAACCTAATAATCTAAGTTATCTGCATTATTTTTTTAAGGGATCTCTGATAATCACATGGATCAGATGAGCTCTCCAGATAGCAGTATAGCTAGAATTCTAAAAGACCAGGTGTACCCTGGGGGTGTAAAGGTGTACATATGGGGGTTTTCCGAGTGTGGGCACCCCCTAATTACCCCATATGCAGTGGTGGCCGCTCCGTTTTTGTTTTAGCAATTGATTAGAGCTTGAGGCTCTAATTGGCTTCAAAAAGTATGGGCTCTGCACTGCACCCTGAGCTATTGTCTTTCTAATTCTCCTCCTGGCCAGTCAGAAGCGGGTTTTGATACCTGATTGGCCGAGAGAAGAAGCAACCGTATTGGCTGCTGAGGAGGAGACACAGGGGGAAGCCGCAGAGAAGGAGTTCCTAAGCGGGAGACGCCGAGGAGTTACTCAGTTATCAATCCATTTTTATAGCACCGATTGCTGTATAAATGATACAATATACAATGGTCCCAAAATAGCGTTGAAAGTGTCCGATGTGTCCGCCATAATGTCGCAGTCACAATAAATATCGCAGATCGCCGCCATTACTAGTAAAAAAAAAACAATAATAAAAATGCCATAAAAACGATCCCCTATTTTGTAGACGCTATAACTTTTGTGCAAACCAATCAATATACGCTTATTTTTATTTTACCAAAAATATGTAGAAGAATACATATCGGCCTAAACTGAGGAAAATATAGTTTTTTTTTTTCAAAATTGTCACTCTTCTTTTGTTTATAGTGCAAAAACTAAAACTTGCAAAGGTGATCAAATACCACCAAAAGAAAGCTCTATTTGTGGGGGAAAAAAAAGGAGTAAATTTTGTTTGGGTGCATTATTGCACAACTGCGCATTTGTCAGTTAAAGCAACGCAGTGGCGAATCACAAAAAAACGGAAAATTGTATCATACTTACCAGTAATTTTCCTTTCCTGGTGCCTATCCATGGCAGCATACCTGTGATAGAGCTCCGCCTCGACTCCTCCTTCAGGGCTAGTGAATAGCATAAATTAAAAGGCATAGCCCCTCCCCCAACATTCTCCGTAATATAGAATACCGAGGGTGGGAGCGTATGCTGCCATGGATAGCCACCAGGAAAGGAAAATTACTGGTAAGTATGATACAATTTTCCGTTTTCCTGGTGCCTCCATGGCAGCATACCTGTGATAAATAACTAGCTGACATGGGTGGGATAATGCTTAACAATAAATGTTTAATTAGAAGAGGACATAACAGCCTGAACTGCCCTTCTTCCGAACTCAACAGTCGTGAGAGCTCCTGGACCAATATGGTAGTGTTTGAGGAACATATGGTGAGAAGACCAGGTGGCGGCCCTACGCACCGGCTCCAACAAACCATTAGTCCTTGCTGCCCAGGAAGCTGAGACTACCCTTGTAGAATGAGCATTCACTCAGGATGGAGGATATTCTTCATCCTGTAGGCCTTCTGGATTAACTTCACAACCCAAGCTGCCAGAGTTCTGATGGAAGCTTCTTTGCCCCTGTATTTACTGAACGGTATAATAAAAAGTCTCTCAGGGGTCAATGGCTTCTAGGTAGGCCCTGAGCACTCTGGATACATCCAGCTCACGACGAGACTCTAAACCTGTGTCTGTAAATACTGGTAGTGCTCAGGGTTCCAACTGGTGGCTTGAAGTAGCGACCTTAGGTGTGAACCCTCGAAGAGGGCGAAGTTCCACCCTGTCGGGAAAAAAAGATGTGGCCGACACCTATCCCTAAGGAGTGAAGTTCCGAGATTCTTCTGCCAGATGTAATGGCTAGCAGGAAAACCGTCTTTGGTGTCAGATTCCATATTGCTTCTTGTTCCACTGGAGCAAAGGGATGGTCAGATAGAACTCAAAGGACCAGGGACAGATCCCACTTAGGAAATGATCGTCTGACAGGAGGACGAATCTTCAATCCTTCTCTGAGGAGAGTGACTACCAAAGGATCCTCCGCCCATCTCTTATTTGTTGCGGCAGAGATTGCTGCTACCTGCACTTTGAGGGAGCTCAGAGCAAGCCCCAGATCAAGTCCTGTCTGAAGGAAACCTAGAATATTGGACGTAGAGGGAAGGATTGGATCAAATCCATTTCTGGTAGCAAATGACAAGAACTTGTCCCAGATTTTTAAATATATGGCATAAGTTGCAGGCTCTGGCTTTTAGAAGGGTTGTTAGGACTCCTGGGGAACACCCTAGGGACTCGAACCTTCGCCTCTCAACCTCCAGATTCGAAGATTCAACTTCTGAGGGTTTGGATGAACTAGGCTGCCCTGCGACAGAAGTTGAGGGAAAGGAGGGATCCTGATTGGAGAGCTCACACTGAGGCGCATGGCTAGAGGGAACCAGGGTTTCTTTGGCCAATACGGAAGTACTGCCACCACCTGGACTGACTTACTCAGGAGCCTCAGGAGGAATTTTAATATTAATGGCCTGGGAGGAAAGGCATGTGCCGAGGTGAACCTCCAGGAGCATGACAGGGCATCCATTGCCTCGGCTTGTGGATGCAGCATCCAAGAGAAGAATCTGTCTAGCTTGGCATTCTTCAGGAGACAAACAAGTCTACCTGAGGGGGATCCCAAATGCTGGCTATTTGTTTGAAGACGAGGGGGTGGAGAGCCTACTCATCGTCCAGGAAGTTTCTGGACAATGTGTCTGCTTCTGTGTTCAACCTGCCTGGTAGATACATTGCTCTGGGGTCCAGGAGGTTCTTCTCTGCCCAGAGCGTGATCAGCGCCACCTCCTTGAGGAACGACCTGCTGCGAGTGCCTCCTTGCTTCTGCAGATAAGCGACAGCTGCCATGTCGTCTAGGCATAGAAGTATTCTCTGGCCTTTGATTTGGGATGCCAAAGAAGTTAGTGCTAAGAAGGCTGCTCTAATCTCCAAGATGTTGGATACCACTCCCTGGGTAGAACATGACCAACTACCCTCTATTCTAGTTTCCCCGCAATGCGCTTCCCAGCCCTGACCGCTTGCATTGGACATAAATGTGATCCAAAAATGGGGACCCAGGTGATGAGGTTTGGAGAGGTTTTCTGGAATTGTCCACCAGTGAAGACTCCTGTGCATTACTCCCATCAGCAGTATCGTCTGAGATAACAGGTTTCTTGGCGCAGTGGAATAAACCGCTAAGAACTACCTCAGGTGCCAATGGGACCAAGGAACCATGGGTATACAGAAGACATGTGCAAATGAGGCTCAGGCATTCTAAAGCCGTCAGATATGGGCTCCAGATAACCTTGATCATTCTCTTGGTGACAATCCTTGCCTCTGGCGGTGGTAATGACACTGTCCCCCCCTGAGTGTTGAACATTGCACCCAGGTAGATCACCTGCTGTGTGGGTGCTAGTTGACTCTTTTTGGAATTTATTAGCCACCCTAGCTCTTTTTAGGGTCTGTAGAAGAATTTCCGGTGACATACCAACTGATCAGGATTGCTTGTTAGGAGAAAGATGTCGTCCAAGTAGTGGTGTATCCTCAAGCCCCTCTCCCGCAGGGGAACCAGAGCGGATATTAGTATCTTGGTGAACACCCTGGGAGAAGTGCACAGACCGTAAAGGTAGGGCTTGAAACTGTATGTGGGTCCATCCCACTGCAAATCTCAGATATTTTTGAAATGCAGGTAGAATTAGAGCGTGTAGGTAGGAATCCTGCCGATCGACTGAAATCATCCAATCTGATGGCTGGACTGCCTGAATAATCGTTTGCAGGGACTCCATTCCGAAGCTTTTGGGGGCATATATACGGGCTGAGCCTCTGAAGGTCTGTCATATGTCCTCTTTGGGACCAGAAATAGGGTGGAGTAGAATCCTGTGAAGTGCCCTGCCAAGGGAACCAGAACAGCCGCCCCCTGAAGCTGGAGTGACGTTAGGAAGTTTTACGGAGCTTAAGCCTTCGGCAGAGAGGATGGAACCTCTGTTCCTTTGAAAGAATACCGAGGTGGGGGTTGGGGATGAGAGAAATTCCAGAGGTGCCCCAATTGAATTGTTGACAGAACCCAGGGGTCCTGACAGCATGTGGCCAAGACTGGGACGAAGAAGCTTAGCCTGGCTCCCACCGGGAGTGCCTGGGCTACTCTGGCGTCAAACACTGCTTCTGCTCGTGGAGTGGGAAAGGTCCTTCATCCTCCTGTTCAAAAAAGAATGTCTGAGTACCTTTACAAAGTCTTTGTTGTCTCTGGACTGTCTTGACTGCCCAAAAAATCCCTTGAATTTGTCTGACGGAACCTAGAGGAACCGCCTTCTGTCCTTGGGAAGCATATCGGACTTCCCTCCTGACAGCCTGGAGATAGCTTTATCCGTTTTGTCTCTGAATAGTGCTTTCCCATTGAATGGGATTTTGCACCAATTTTGTTTGGAGGATAAGTCAGCCGTCCAATCTTTCAGCCAGAAGGCCCTCTTCACCATTACTGAATGCAACATGGATCTTGCAGAGCACCTGATCATATCAATGGCTGCTACCCTGACAGAGTCTGCCGACAATCTAAGCTCTTCCAAGGCTTTAATTATATCCTCCTTGGGGACATCCTGACGCAAAGCCTTCTCAATATTATCTGTCCAAGATCTTATGGCATTTGGTACCGATGTGAGGGCGATAGCTGGCTTACATGCTGCTTCCAGGGCTAAGTAGCTCCTCTTCAGTTCCAGGTCGGTTCGCCTGTCTCAAGGGTCTTTGAAAAAAGCAAAATCCTCCCTGGGTAAAGTTTTTTTTTTTTTTGCGAGTCGCACCACCAATGCATCTACCACTGGCATGGAGTTTAGCGACTGCCTTCCCGACTTTGTTAAGGGGTATAGTTTATTGAACCGGTCCCATGAAAGTCTTTTTGACCATTCATTCTGAATGACTTGACAAATGTGGTCACCCTAATCTCGCCCATCAACGAGAAGAGAACCTGCTTCCTTTTGAGGAATGGGAAGCAACTCGTAGACTCTTGGGGAGGCTCTTCTGCATCTTTTCTGGTGATTGCAGTTTGACTGCCTGGATGAACGGCTTTACCAAGGAGAGACTGAAGCCAGAAAGTTCTGACTGCTCTAAAGAGTCCTCTGAGGAATTTTCAGGTGATTAATCTCTAGTTGGTCAGCCTGACAGTGGCAGAGGTGTACCGACTGAAGGACCAGGGAGATTAGGTTCTGTATTCTGAACCTGGTATATCTGCTGAACTGGTTGAGCGGGGACCAAAGTCACAAGCTCAGAGAAGGGAGACCTTCATTGTTCACTTGAGCAGATCCACAGCGTGCTGAATTTCTAGCTCGCGGTTGGACGCATAGTCCATAAAACAATCCTTACAGACCACTCTGTCTGGTAGTGGTGTGGCCCCGCCTGTCCAGCATTTCTTCTTTGTATAGGTCCTAGGAGAGGGGGAAGGATCTTGTCCTCTGGATATTGACCTCTCTGATCTATGACGTGAAGAATGGGACCTGGGACCAGTGGCGTGAAGTGTGGTCTGAGCTGTCATCATCACAGTGTCTTGAAGATTTTCTGGACCTCTTGGAGTGGGCAGGGCCACAATGTAATGAACTCACATAAGACCAGTGAGCGCACTTTTTTTTTTTTCAATACTCACATATAGTTGGTCCCATACCTAATAGGAGTGTGCGGATCTTTGTTGCAAGATAAATGACTAATAGCGGAGTTAGGCAGAAGGATCAGCTGCGGAAATTTAGTAAGAAAGGGGAAAAAAGGAACTATGGAGCTTTTGTCACATTTTTTTTTTTTTTTTTTAAATCACCATTTTTTTTGAGAATAAAAATAAAAAGGTACCTACCACAGAGCAGTGTCAGTGAAACCTAGCAGGGCACAGCTGAGGAGACTCTGGCAGCTAACCCTGAATCTGAACTTAATTAGGCTCAGGTGCATGGGCTGATCCCATAACCACCATTGTGAATTGATTCTGGAAGAAAGGGCAAATCTGGCCCTTTTCCCAGAATCCAAGATGGCCACAGTGATGTCAAGTGATATACAAAACAACAAAAAGCTGTAGCCCACTGCTAATTTCGGAGGAAACAAACAACAACTGCAAGCCTGTCAGGATAAAAAGGCACCTGCCCCATCAAACTGACTGGACTTAAAGGGAGCATCACAAAAAGGACAACAAGCACATTTTTTTTTTTTTAAAGGAGACAGGCAAGTTAAATGAAGGAAGGAAGGAAGGGGAGAGACAAAAAAACAATATATGCCTAAAAATAAAATGGAAACCACCAGCCTGGAAAGATGTGAGCTGATCCTTTTGCGACTCCACTGCATTCATCATAGATGTGATAGCAGAGTTTGTTCCATAAAGGAAACACTGCGAGATGACCCCACCAGATCCACAGAGGGGTTCCCCGCCTTCTAAGTGCTTTGAGCGGCCCAAGACGAGGACTTCGCACGGGAAAGGCTAAACCTGGCGGATGCTGCCGACTGCAGAGGTATGGACATACTGCTACTCTTCACCAGCGCAAGAAGGTATGAGGGAAGAAAAGAGAATGTTGGGGGAGGGGCTATGCCTTTTAATTTATGCTACTCACTAGCCCTGAAGGAGGAGTCGAGGCGGAGCTCTATCACAGGTATGCTGCCATGGAGGCACCAGGAAAGTCCTCTGGTCAGGAAGGGGGTGAATTATTTCAGGGCTAAAGTGGTTAAAGTGTTATTAAACCCATGTAATTGAAAAGTATTAATAAATGCTGTATTACATGCTGTTCATACTCACTATGGGATATATTTCTGTATTCTGCAAAAAAAAAACAGGTTGATCCTGTTTTTATCAATCTCCTCCTTCTGTCCATGTCTCCACTGCAATAGTCGATTTTTCAGAGCAGTGTTGGCAGCTAGTGCACATGTTCAGTTTTCAGAGTATTTTTTACCTTGAGCATTTCCTCCCTATCACATCTGAGCAGGCCATGTGAATATAGAGTGACACATGTGGGTGTATACACAGTGGTAAATGACAGCCCACTCCCTCCCTCCTCCTCCACTAACCAGCTAAACACAATGGAGGTGGGATATTACGTCTTTATTGATGGATGCTTCACCTTTCTTTTAATGTAAGGCACAGGCTGGAGGGGAGCGACACAACCTGTGACTAGCAGAAATCTGCCCACACCATGTTATAACCATAAAATTATAAATATAAATATGTATGGCAATTTAAAACAGGTTGTTGATATTATTATTTTTTACTCTGTATTTCAAGGGCTGTTTTTCCTTTTTTTTTTTCCTTTTAACATGTGCTCAGAAGCAGAAGTCAAGAAGCTCTTTCTGCCACCGTGTCTCTACAGACAGGGTGGGAAAGAGCTGGGTCATTTAATAGCTGTATATCGATTAGGAAAGAATGTACAGTGCCATTACACCACATACAGAAAGAGAAGGGTTAATGATAATTAAACAGTGTGTGTTTAGCATCACTTTTAGCTTTGACAGTAAAACGGATTTGTTGCTGTGCACAGTTGCACCAGATTCTGTGTTCACCAGTTGTAGTAAATCTCTCCCACCGTGTTTATTCATAACTGAAGCATAGTAAACTGTGAATGACCAGGAGACCGCTCAGCAAAGAGCACTTCCCGTTCGATCACTGTCCAGTCTGCAGAGAATCTCTTCCTCAGTTCCTTTCACTGTTTCAAAAGTGAGACATCAGGGGTCTGTTTAGATCCCTGATATTTCACCAAAGCCCCCCAACGGAGCTCTTAAAAATTGTTAAAAATAAAATAATGAAAATAGGAGCTTCAGCCCGAAAGTAGGAGCTTCAGCCCGAAAGTAAATTTGATAACCCTTCCCACAATTTAAAGTAAGTCCAGCCCAAGCTCCACCCAATGCCCCCCTCACTCCTGCCCAATGCCCCACCATAAAATGAACCCATTATGACACCAAATCTTGGAACTGTTCTTAATTAGCAATTAATTCAGAGTATTATATACACCTATATTTAAGATTATAGTAACTGTTAGGATACTCCTTTAACCTATAACAACTAGTCCTGACTATTACCCTATAATTGGCTAATTACAATACATTATTGCCAACATCACTTCATTAGCCACACCCAGAAACAGTGTATACAAAAGTGACTCAACACAGATTAATTCTACACACTGTTAGTTTATTTTTGGCTTGTACAGGATCTTAAATACACAGGATATTATTAATTATTTTCCACCAATAAGGGATAAATGTTCAAATGACATGTTTCCTTAGCGTATTCAATTAATCAATTATAACAATACATATATTTATTCCTTACATATCTGTAACTAAACAAACTATTATGTCACTTATAATATCTGAAAAAAAAAAACATGATTTCCTGTCAGCCCAGACACATTGGGTTAATTTACTAACACTGGGGAGTGCAAACTCGGGTGCAGCTGTGCATACAAACCAATCAGCAATACATTTTCTGCAGGTGCGCCTGAGAGCAACAGGTGCAACAGGTGCACGCAAGTGCAGACGACAGCAGGAGAGGAGTTAGACAAGCCAGGTCATACACTGAGGATCAGTTCAGGCTAAAAAGCGGCAGGCAAGGAATGGTCAGAGTTCAGGCTGGATTTGGCAACAGAGGATCTGGTAGACAGGTAAATAGAGCAGGGTCAAGGAAGCCAAAGGTCAGGATTCGAGATGGCAGCGGAGTCAGAAAGCCAGGTCAGTATGATGCAGGTTCAGGATCAGGTCTCAGGATAGGTTGCAGATCAGACACAGTGCTGCTGAAGGGTTTAAATAAGGCAGCCTGTTGCCAATCATTGAAATCAGTCTGCTCTATTAACCCTTAGGTGACAGATCCCTGACAGTACCCGACTGCAGGAACTGAAGGATCTGAGCTGGATCTGCAGAAAACGAATTTCAAGATTTCTGTTCTGCAAGCTCTACAATCTTTTCCCAGACTTTAAGATAGGTGTAACTAATAGAATTTTTCTAAATGAAGAAGTGTAGCCACTACCTCCTCTGAACAGCCTTGGGCTATAAGCATCTGCCTTTCAACTTCCATGCCACAAGGTTCAACTTTTCCGGAGCTGTATGTGGGGAATGACCCCAGAAGAGCAAATCTGGAGTCACTAGAAGTACCAATGAAGGTTCCACACTGAGCTTTTTGGGAAATGCCACACTTCTGGGTTAGAAGCATAAAGACTGCATAAAGACTGCTGGACTCAGGGACCACTGGTAGTTTGAAAATAATTAGCGGTTTAAGCAGTTGGCAAACTGGTTCTGTGCTGCTGGTACATACCTGAGTATGTACATGAGTGTACCCGAGCCATTCGAGTAATGAACAGACCTTCATTAGCAGCATACAACTTTTCATCCCTCCTTGCCTTTGGATGACTGCAATGGTCATTCTGTTGTTCATCTGCTAGAAGACACCCTCCTTTTCCAGGAGTGTAGCAAACAACAGGCCTTGAAGACCACTCTGATCTCCAGCATGTTCGGCACTGCCCTCCGACATTAAATGGCCACTGACTTTGAGCCATTTGGTCTTGTTAATGGGCTCCACAGCCCTCCAGACTGGAATCATATGTTATCACCTTCATTTGTGATGGCACATTTGGGCGACACCTCTTTACATTTTGTTTGTAAGTCCACCACCATAGAGACTGACCCAGAAATGCATATTGGTTAATTCATGGATACTCCATACCACTTTCTGAGGAAGAAATTGTAATATTCACATGTGCCACTGAGTCTACTGGATCATTGGAAAAGTGGATGTCAATAATCATAGAATGCTCAAGCAGGTCCTTTCAGGAAGGGTGAATGCTCCCAAGCTTCATTTTTTGGATTTATGGGGTGACTTTCTCTTGAGGAAGCTGTACCATGTTGGCCTGAGTATCCAGCAGTGCACTCTGCACCCAGGAATACCACCCTTTGTACCATCCACAGAGAGCTCTTTTCCCAATTGATTAGCTAGCCAAACCACTGAAGATTGTGTAAAAGCTCCTCCCGATGTTAAACCAGTGTCTCCAGACTGTTGGTCAAGAAAAAGAGAGAGTCATTATCCAGATAATGGTGTATCCTTAGGCTCCTCTCTCTGCCAACCAAAAGCAAGTAGGGGACCTTTTTATACTGTCCATCTGGGTGTACCCAAACTGGGATCTAAAAAAATTAAAAATATTACAGCAAAGGTTTTATTGGTTATTATAGCTTAGTGGACACTTATTCTTTTAGCCAGTGTTAGAAAAAGTGTCTCTTTCATTTTATTGCTGCTGCAACGCTAATTCTGCTAGTATTATTAAATGAAAATTTGTTAAAGAAATTAGGCTTTCTGTGCATAGTAAATGTCAGCATGTTTTATTTGATTTTAATGGAAAAATAAAATTGAGCTAAATCTTACTTTTAAACACATCATAAAATGCATATATGAATTCACTGCAAAAATAGTTCTACCTAAATCTATATCACTTTCATACCAAAGAAGATATGTAACAGTATGCTTAAAATAAACCCATCCTTACCGCCAGGTTACTGTGTTTAACACCTTCCATGAACACAGCTGTGTTCAACCTGCTAAAGTGTAAGTTTATCCACATCAATAAATAATATTAATTAGACATGTGCAGACTGGAATATTTTGTTTCGTTTTTTCGTTTTCGTCCAGAAAATAAATTTATTTAGTTACTCCCGAAAATCGTTTTTGATTTAATTAGTTTTCGTCGGGAAAATTTTCGTCCGAAAACGACGATTTTTAATGACTTTGTCGAATTAAACGACGGAAATTCATCGAAAAGCATCGAACATCGTCGTTCTGAATACAGGGAATATACCTATTCCCTGTATTCAGAACGACGATTTTCGATGACTTTGTGAAATTGAAAGACGGAAATTCGACAAAGCATCGAAAATCGTCGTTCTGAATACAGGGAATAGGTATATTCCCTGTATTCAGAACGATGATTTTCGATGACTTTGTGAAATTGAAAGACAGAAATTCGACAAAGCATCGAAAATCGTCGTTCTGAATACAGTGAAAATGCCTATTCACTATCTTCAGAATGACGATTTTCGATGACTTTGTGAAATTGAAAGACGGAAATTCGACAAAGCATCGAAAATCGTCGTTCTGAATACAGGGAATAGGTATATTCCCTGTATTCAGAACGATGATTTTCGATGACTTTGTGAAATTGAAAGACAGAAATTCGACAAAGCATCGGAAATCGTCGTTCTGAATACAGTGAAAATACCTATTCACTGTCTTCAGAACGACGATTTTCGATGACTTTGTCTGAACGAAAATGAAAATAAAGCATTTTTTATGTCGGATCTTTCGGTTTTCGTTTCTTGCGCGTTCGTTTTCGTTTGTTAAAACGATAACGAAAATACCCAATTTTCGGACGAAAATGCATTCTAACGAAAACGGATGCACATGTCTAATATTAATTACGCACATGGCATAGTAAGATTGGATCATGGTATATGTTGCAGTGGTGAGAGGCATGTGTTCTAAGTAATAGTTTTTCTCTGATACAGTATGGAGAAGACTTGTTTATGTATGTATATGGAATTATTCAGGTTTACTAATCATATATCATTATACTAAGTAATTCTTAATAAAGGTTTTATTTTATTAATTAATGTATTTTTAATGTATGTGTTTATTATTTATTTATTTATATTGCTCATTTTGGAATATATTCCTATTTTCTGTAGAAGCAATTATATATTGTCATGTGAGAAGTTATGATCATTTCTCCTAAATCATGGCTTCATCTCACAGGCTCCTGGTATCATGTGACCTTGGTCAGTTTGTATCTGTGAGGGTGATCCATAACTCGCAACCTGGAAGTGCATTGCAGCCCAAATCTTTCCTTGATTCCTCACCAAAGGATTTGCAAAGGTAGATCAGGTTTTGTGTCTTGCTATGAGCCTTTTGAAAATATCAAGGCATCTTTCTTTTGTCTTCATCCATGTCCCATTATGCCTTGTACACACGGTCGGACTTTTGACCGTGCAAAAGTCCGCCGTAAGTCCGTCGGAAGTCTGACGGAAAGGAAGAGAAAATGTTCTCTATCTAAGGTCCATCAGACTTCCGCAAAAAAAAGTCCAATGGAGGCTACACACGGCCGGACTTTCCTAAAAAAAGAGTCAGTCTGCCTTTTTTTTTTTAAATCCGGCCGTGTGTACGAGGCATTAGTCTTTGTTTTATGTTTTGTTTCGTCTCTACTTAGCGTACTGGCTTTGATTCCTTCTTTGGTTGACTACAACATTTGGCTCTTGAACCTAGCTTACCACCTTACTTTGCCTCTGATTATTAAATACTGTTTCTGCAGCTTTTTAGCCATCCCTTGTTCCAGATCTGGTCCAACCAAAGTCCCCTGTTGAACCTGACACCCACTCATTGCTATGTAGAAAAATATTAAAAAAGGAAATGGGGTGCTCACTAAGAATAAGTGACAACAAGAAAAAGGGATCCTGCTGAGACTAAAACATATACTGTATTTTAAAGATATAGATATAAAGAATAGGTATACTACTGTAACACAAACAAATACATGTTATGCTGCTCTGTGCCTGAATGATTCATTGCCTTCAATTACAGGTGCCATAAAATAATACTTTCTATATAGCTTTTTCCTTAAGCAAATCATCTAGAAACAGCAAATGCAATGAAAGCAAATTGTTTTGGCTGATTCATTCGAACTACAGAAAAGAAAAAAAAGAAATTTGGAGATGTTGCCAACAGTAAACCATTAGATTCCACTTTTCTCATACAGATACTTTAATTGGTTTCTATGAGCAAATATTTTATTTTTATTATTTTCGTATATCACTTTTTTCAGCCCCTGCAAACCTCTTTTGAGTACATCACTTATGACCTCTGCCAACCAGTTGTGAGTAAGCGTTTAGAAGAATAAGCATGCAAAGGAATGTAAGTGATGTCTTACTAGATATAACTCCTTATGGATGGCATAGTGTACACAATAGAAATTAAAACTGTTATGCCACGTACACACGACTGTTTTTCGGGTTCTAAAAAATTAAGTTTTCAAAGGTCTAGAAAAACCTATGGACCAGATTCAGATACAATTACATTGGCGCAGAGTATCAGAGATACACTACGCTGCCGTATTTTACCAGGCTGTACGACGAATCCTGGTAGATTTTGTCCCTTACGGTACGGCGGCGTAGTGTATTTCTCGCCGCGTAATCGAAATACGCGATTAGGGGGCGTGAAGCATTTAAATTAGGCGCATGCTCCGTTCAGAAAATTCCCGCCGTGCATTGCGCAAAATAACGTTGATACGTCATTCGTTGTTTGAGTAGCGTCGTTTACGGACATTCCTATTCCCGGGCGTTTTACGTCAAAAATAAAAAAAGACGTCGGAAAACGTTGATATTCGACGCGGGAACGACGGCCATACTTAACATGGGCTGTCTAATATTAGACCAGCAAAGAGCTGGTATAGTTTTACGCAGCAAAAAGATGACTAAAGATGCCGTAAGAGATTGCGATAGATGTTCGTAATGTCGTGGATAGTCAGCAAAAGCTCATTTGCATACCCTGACGCGGAAAACGACAGGAACTCTACCCAGCGGCCGCAATTTTATTGCAGCGTAGATCCGAAGGCGTACGAACACGTAAACCAGTCGGATTGAAGCCCGCAGCCGTAATTTCATGGTTTGAGGTTTCAGAGTAGTGAAAAAACGCGCGTAATTCGAAAGTACTCCAGTCTAAAGCGAGATAGACAGGAGTAATCGCTCTGTGAATCTGGCCCTATGTTTTTTTCAACACAATCATTAAAACGGCCTTGCCTACACACGTGAAAAAAAAATGCTCTAGCAAAGCGTGGTGACGTACAACACGTACAACGGCACTATAAAGGGGAAGTTCCATGCGGATGGCCCCACCCTTTGGGCTGCTTTAGCTGATTTTGTGTTAGTAAAAGACGATTCACGCTTTTCAGTGCGCTTTTTACTGCGTGATGAATGTGCTTACTCCATTAGGAACGCCAGTTTTACCAGAACGAGCGATCCCGTCTCATAACTTGCTTCTGAGCATGCACGTTTTTTTCACGTCGTTAAAGTCCACACACAACCATTTTTTACAACCTTAAAAAGACAATGTTAAAAACATTGTGAAAAAATAGAGCATGTTCGAAATTTTAAAAGCCCATTTTTTAGATCATGAAAAATGCTCTGGAGCCCACATGATCGTTTTTAATGACATAAAAAAACGTCATTTTTTATAACCCGAAAAACAGTCATGTGTACACGGCATTAGTCTCATTAATTACCAGGAAAAGACGTGCATATATGTAATGCGTGCCAGACCAAAAAAGTCCAAATAAATGTATTGATGTTGGCTTAAAAGGCAGTGAACGTGTTTTGGGGATCAAAGAAACTCCCCCTTCATCAGGTCTACATATATATATATATACATACATGTACATCTGCGTACAAACATATGCATCCAAAAATACCTGAATATTCAAAAACATGCATACATACAATGAAATAAAGATGAAATAATGAGTGAATATCCAGCTAGTCACTCCAGCTGCCTGCACAGCCCAGTGTTCCAGTGACAGCAGAGAGCCGGTGACTGGCAGTAATGGCTCTCTGCTCAGAGCGGAAGGGAGAACTGATTATCAGCTGTGTTAGATTGCTCAGTTCTTACTCTAAGGCCGCATACACATGATCGGTTTTGACCTATCAGTTAGGCGTCTATCGGTAAAATTTTAAAGCAAGTTGTCTTTTTTTGACTGAAGGATAAAGAACCGATGGGGCCTACACACGATCGGTTAGCCAGAGGACAACGGTCTGATGGACCGTTTTCATTGGTCAAAACCGATCATGTGTGGGTCCCATCGGTTCTTTTTCAACTTGCTTTAAAATTTAGGCACGACCATCTGTTAAAAATCCATGCATGCTCAGAATCAAGTCGACGCATTCTTGCAAGCATTGAACTTCATTTTTTTCTGCACGCTGTTGTGTTTTACGTCACCGGGTTCTAACACAATCGTTTTTTTTAACCGATGGTGTGTAGCCACATCAGACCATAAGTGAGCTTCATCAGTTAATCGATGACAGCGGTCCTTAGGACTGTTGTCATCGGATGGACTGATCGTGAGTACGAGGCTTTAGAGATAGCCAGGGACAAATGCAGCATTGCATCCACTTAGGTAAATATGATTTGAAAAAAAACAATAAAAAATTAACCCAAACCTCTCTTTTAACACAAAATAAAAATGTCAAGGTTAAATATTTGTTAAAAGTCTAACCCCAGCACTTGCAGACACTTTTCAATGCTGCTGTCTTCTGTGCACTCAGTGCTGCTTCCTTGAACTTCCAGTCTTCACAGAGAACTATTAAAGGAGTTGTAAAGGAAACAGTTCTTTCACCTTAATGCAATCTATGCATTAAGGTGAAAAAACATCTGATGACCAGCCCCCCCCCCGAGCGCCCGTTTTACTTACCTGACTCCTCGAAAGTCCCGCGCTCGGTCCCGAGATCCTCTTTGCTGCTCAACCTGGCCGCTGATTGGCTAGAGTGGATGGATTGAGAGCAGCGCAGCCATTGGCTAGTGCTGCTGTCAATCATATCCAGTGACGCGGCGCGCCGAGGGGCGGGGCCGAGTAATACAGTGAGCGGCTATGTCGCGCCGCAAAGACTCATCACCATGCGAGCTCTCTCGCATGAAGATGATGAGTTCTTGCGGGGAGGACCAGAGACAATCGCCGAGGGACCCCAGAAGACGTGGATCGGGCCCACTCTGTACAAAACAGACTGCACAGTGGAGGTAAGTATAACATGTTTGTTATTTTAAAAAAAAAGTAATAATTCCTTTTGTGACCCTTTAAGTCAGTCTGTTAGGTTGGTGAATCAGAGGTGTGCGTTGACAAGCTAATCTATGGGGCTGTGTGTTTCTTTTGATGCAAACAGTGTAGGGAGACACAAATCTAGTCACTGCATGTTGGGGGGACTCCATAGGATACTGAAAGACAAAGGAGTCACCATGAAATAGGAAACCTGGGGCAGCAGTCATGACACCAGCTTAAACTGGAGCATAGTCTAGGATTAAAAGATAAAGAAGATGCATGCTCAGTGAGTGATTAAATCAGCTGCTGAAAATGGAGGCTCCTAAGCAGAGAATAAAACCCAGCTTGTCTTCCTGCACAGAACAGGAGGTGAGGGAGAACATAGGATCCTTGGCTACAAAAATCTCTACGTATCCTTTATGTCTTCTGGCATTTTTTTTCTCCTTGCATAATCACTGTTGGGTGCAGTGTTAGGCACATGATGTGACTGAATCGCTTTCCTTTGATGAATAAGAGCTTGTTAGAAGGAGTTTGCCACCACTCACTATAAAGTCTGAAATCCAGTTACTGCATTCTGTACATATCCTATACATTATTAAACCAATTCCACATCCTAGAAACATGAAAATGAAATCACTTGTGAATCCTCTGTAAAACGTCTGTACCTTGTAGTTGGAGAAGATGTTAGCCAGTTCTTGGATGTGGCTGATAAATGCCTTAAATTATATATTTTTGATATGCTAAGACTACTTTAACATTTAAAGAATTTACAATTAAAATACTTACTGTAGAACTCTAATTTCATTAAAAATTACATTAAGAATGTGTTGAAACTACTATATATAACCAATTATTAGTGTCTATCCCATCTGTACATTATTAACAATTAATAAAATAAATAGTTTGAAAGGAGCATGGATATTATGGTGCAGGTTTTTCATCACCATTGCCAGCTGATGCCAAATGGTATTATATGCAATACTGCAGCATTCTAAGGCCGCGTACACACAAGGAGACATGTCAGCTGACATGTTTGAACGTGTGTACGGCCTAGCGGACAGGTTTCCAGCGGACAAAAGTTTCTAAACATGCTTAGAAACTTTTCCACTGGAAACCTGTCCGTCGGACATATCCGATGGTTAGTATGCCCAACCATCGGACCGAAATCCCGCGCATGCGTCGAATTGATTCGACGCATGCGTGGAAGCATAGAACTTCCTTTTTCCAGCACGTCGGTGTGTTTTACGTCACCGCGTTCTGGTCTGCGGGGAGTTTGGTCTCATGGTGTGTACACACATCAGACCAAAATATCCCTTCAGACATGTCCGATGAAAACGGTCCGTCGGACCTGTCTCATCGGACATGTCTCCTTGTGTGTACAGGGCCTAAGTGTGAATAGGCCCTTAGGGCATTTGTTACCTAATTCCATATTCATATTCCTGATATGTGCTTGTGTACCATGTACATGTAAAAAAAACATCCTGTTCTCTTTGTATTGCTTCCTGTGTGTGAAATCGCTCTTGTTCCTTCCAATACCTGTTTTCTTTAGAAAAGACTGAACACAGCATGGTCAGTTCTTTAGCTCTCTAGAAAACTTAGCCTGCTCTCATGCAATAATCAGACTTGTCATGACACGCCCCCTGCCCCCCTCCCGACACAGCCTTTCACTGTGAAGTTCAATGTCCTCCTGCCTTTCCCCCCGCCCCCCAGCTCTTATGCAGCTGAGAACATAGGGAGTGTGATTACTTATAAAAAAAGAGGGAATCAATGTTATTTATAATGTTTTATCTATCTATACACAAATGTTTTGCCTTTCATTTATTTTTCAAGCAGATTGGGTATTTTTACAAGTACAAGGTGATCATTTGAAACCACTTTAACCAAATCTGGATGTCATTTTGCTAAAGCACAAAGTATCACAATTAATTACCATTTTTTATAGTGTCTTTACCTGTTTTCACCCTTTTTTTCCTCTTTGTAGTGCTGATCTCTTTCACATTCTCTCAACAACTTCCTGTCTACAGTGTCTTCCCAATAGTGACAACAAGACATGTGCAGACTGGATTATTTCCTTTCGTTTTCATCTGGAAAATCAATTTATTTAGTTACTCCCGAAAATCGTTTTGATTTATTTCGTTTTTCGTTGGGGAATAGCTTTCGTCCGAAAATCCAATAATACTTGGTTTCTGTCGAATGGTCAAAATTTCCGGTCGAATATTCCGCCTACAAGAATTCTAATGATGTATGACTAGTAATAATGTCGAATCTATTCTCTATAATGTTGAATCTATTTTCTCATAAATCGAAATCTATTCTCTGTAATGTCGAATCTATTATTTCTATAGTGTCAAATCTTTTCTCTATGATGTCGATTTTTTTCTCTATGATGTTGAATCTTTATCTAATTATCTAATATATCTATATCTAATTTTTACCGCAACAAAAATGAAAATAAAGCATTTTTTATGTCGGATCTTTCGGTTTTAGTTCCTTGCGCTTTCGTTATCGTTTGTTAAAACGATAACGAAAAAAATGGATTTTCGGACGAAAATGCATTCTAACGAAAATGAATGCACATGTCTAGTGACAACAGTGGAAATGAGCCACTGCACAACTGCCTGTAGTCTTCAACAGGTAAGCATGTGACAGAGTGACAATGCAGAAGCACAATTGAGAGACGTGTGTCACCACATAACAGGACAATAATCTTCATGACAGGATCACCAGGTATTTTTAATAGCATGTGCAGTTTTAGAAATGTTGAAATTATTTTTGTAAATGAGATTAAAATGTTAAAGCTAACATTTATTTTGGATTACATTTAGAAATTTAAGAGTTAAATATAATGCCGCGTACACACGATCACTTTATGTGATGAAAAAAAATGACGTTTTTAAAAACGTCAATTTCATTGACCGTGTTTAGGGGAAAACGTAGTTTTATGTCTTGTAAAAAACGACAAAAAAATTTTTAAGCATGCTTCAATTTTATGTGTCGTTTTTCAAAACGTCATTTTTTGTTTCACAAAAAGTCACCGTGTGTAGCAAAAAACGTTGTTTAAAACAACGTTTTTCAACCCGCGCATGCCCAGAAGCTAGTTATGAAGCAAGCTTCAATGGAAAAGAGTGGTGAACGTAACCTCGCTTTTTGTGAAAAAACGATGGTGTGTATGCAACATCGTCTTTGAAAAGTGAAGTTTCAAAAACGTCGTTTTTTACTTCACAGAAAACGTTGTTTTTTTTCATCACATAAAGTGATCGTGTGTACGGGGCATAAGGGTTTGTTTTTAAATGTGACAAGTCTAAAAAAAAACACATAATAAAAAATTACTGCTGTTGAAAATGTTGGGTTTAAAATTTTCAGATGCTGAAACTACCCTAATTCAAAACAACGAGGCAATGACACCAGTTTGCAGAAATAAGAAGCAAATGTATTATGATTCGGGATGAGCTTCTAATTAGAGTCAAACTCATGTTTGACTCGAACATTGCCTATTCGCCGAACAGCGAACAATTTGGGGTGTTCACAGCAAAATCGAAAAGCCGCAGAACGGCCTGAAAAAAGTCCATGGGAAAAATCTGAAGTGCTAATTTTAAAGTATTATATGCAAGTTATTGTCAGAAAAAGTGTTTGGGGACCCGGGTCCTGCCCCAGGGGACATGTATCAATGCAAAAAGAGTTTTAAAAAAATGGCAGTTTTTTCTGGAGCAGTGATTTTAACCACTTAAGGACTGCCGCACGCCTATGTACGTCCACAACATGGCTCGTACAGGCACAAGAGCGTATATTTACGTCCTCGCCTTTGTGCGGTTCGGGGTCCGATCGGGACCCCCTCCGCGGTGTGTGGCGGTCCCCCTGGTTCTGGGAGCGATCGCCGACGAGCGGGCGGATGTCCGTTTTTTCCGCCCCCCCCGCGATCTCTCCCAGCCAATGGGAGCACTCCCCCTTCGTGTCACTTCCTCCTCCTGTGTTTATACAGGAGGAGGAAATTATGTCATCTCTCATGGCAGCAGTGTTTCCCACCGCTGCTGATGAGAGAAGACATCCACAGTAAGTGTGCACCAACACAACACTGACACACACATACATAGGCACATTAACCCCTTGTGATCACCCCCCCCACCCCCCTGTCACAGTGTCACTGAATGCAGTGATCTAATCACTGCATTTAGTGTCAGTGTGACAGGCAGTGTGAAAGTTAGTTAGTGTTAGGTTCAGGATAGCCCCCGTACCCCCTAATAAAGTTTTAACCCCCTGATCACTGCCCGAGTTAACCCTTTCACTCCCTATTGCCAGCGTCACTATGCAATCATTTTTCTGATCGCTGTATTAGTGTCGCTGTTCCCGCTAGGTAGCTATTTTTTATCTTATTGCGATTTTTTTTTTTTTTTACTAAAGGTATGTGGCTGAATTAATTTTGGCCTAAATGTTTTACTAAAATTTAGTTTATTTGATTTTTTTTATAACAAAAAGTAAAAAATAGTGCTTTTTTTCAAAATGGTCGCTCTATTTTAGTTTATAGCGCAAAAAATTAAAATCGCAGAGGCGATCAAATACCACCAAAAGAAAGCTCTATTTGTGGGAAAAAAGGACGCAAATTTTGTTTGGGAGCCACGTCGCACAACCGCGCAATTGTCTGTTAAAGCAACGCAGCGCCGAATTGTAAAAACACCTTGGGTCATTTAGCAGCATATGTGTCCGGGTCTTAAGTGGTTAATGATGCATAAAGTGAAACAATAAAAGTGAAATATTCCTTTAAATTTCGTACCGGGGGGGGGGGGTGTATAGTATGCCTGTAAAGCAGCGCTTGTTTCCCATGCTTAGAACTGTCCCTGCACAAAGTGTAATTTCTGAAGGATAAAAAGTCATTTAAAATCACTGCTCCCGAATAACCTTTTTTTTGCATTAATTCATGTCCCCAGGGGCAGGACCCGGGCCCCAAACACTTTTTAGGACAATAACTTGCATATTAGCCCTTAACCACTTAAGGACCCCTGCACGCCGATATACGTTGGCAGAAGGGCACGGCTGGGCACAAGCACGTACCTGTACGTCCTCTTTAAGAGCCCAGCCGTGAGGTCAGGAGCGCGCCACCGCCGGTGCGCTCACGACCCGGTCTGAAGCTCTGTGACCGTGCCCGCGGTCGGTCACAGGAGCTGAAGAACGGGGAGAGGTGTGTGTAAACACACCTTCCCCGTTCTTTATTGTGGCAATGTCAGTGATCGTCTGTTCCCTGATATAGGGAACAGCAAAACGCGGTGACGTACAACACGTACGACGGCACTATAAAGGGGAAGCTCCATGTGGATGGCGCCACCCTTTGGGCTGCTTTTGCTGATTATGTGTTAGTAAAAAATGATTTGCGCTTTTCAGTCTGTTACAGCGTGATGAATGTGCTTACTCCATTACGAATGGTAGTTTTACCAGAACGAGCGCTCACGTCTCATAAATTGCTTCTGAGCATGCGCGTTTTTTCACGTCGTTAAAGCCCACACACAACCATTTTTTACGACGTAAAAACATGACAACGTTTAAAACAACGATCTGCAATTTTTATTGGGACTGTGACTTTATGGCGGACACATCGGACACTTTTGACACATTTTTGGCACCATTCACATTTATACTGCGATCAGTGCTATAAATATGCACTAATTACTGTATAAATGTGACTGGCATTGAATGGGTTAACACTAGGGGGTGCGGAAGGGGTTAAATGTATTCCCTACATAGTGTTCTAACTGTGGGGGGAGGGGGGTGACTGGGGGAGGTGACGGATCTGTGTCCCTATGTACAAGGGACACAGATCGGTCTCCTCCTCTCCAGAGACAGGACGCTGTCTCTGTGTAAAATGGCAATGAGAGATGATCTCATATGTTTACATATGAGATCATCTCTCATTGGCCGCGCAGATCACATAGCAAACGGCCACTCTGATTGGCCGTTCGCCACGATTTGTGATTGGCTGTGTCCAAGGGACACGGCCAACACAGAGCTTCCCCGCTGCGCGCTCTGGAGCGCGCGCGGGGAACGCCTTAGGGGGCGGCCGTCAAAAGACAGCGGCTTGGATTTTCAGGTCCGCGATGTAGCCGTTATTCGGCTATAGTGCGGGCCTCAAGTGGTTAAGATTTGTTGCTTAAGGGGGGAAGAAAGTGATAGGAATGACACAGATGGTGTGGATGAAAAACATAGATTAGAAAGAGAAAAAATAAAAGCAGGAAGGGTGACAAGACAAATTCTGCTGCTAGGGAAACACAAGAGAGTTAAATTCACAAGGATAATGTCTTATTTTATCTACCTGATATTCTCTCCTTTCTCCCTCAGCAGCCTGTGAACTTTAGCGCTGCAAAGCTCCTGTCAGCCTTCCTACCTAACTGAACCAAGACATACAATAAAGGTTGGAAATGTAAAAAAAAAATTAACAATATTTTTATTGAGATTTTCACATAGTCACCAATGAAATCAGTGACATTTCTTATTAGTCATACAAAACTTATAGTAAGAGATCATCAGATGAGTTACGTTAACATGACAGAAGTTATACTGGAACTTGAACAGTGAACTGTGTGAACTGTGTTAGTACCGTTTGTGTGGCTGTCTACGCACCCCGACACCCCAATTTGGGATCTAACTGTTGTCGAGAGTTTGTAGGCAATACAGCCGGCCACAATCCCAGTAGCGATTGTTCTTTACCTTGTGAAGAAAGGATGAAAAGTTATAATTGTTTGTATATCACTCTAAGGAGTGGCAGATTTAAACTGACTTGGCTCTGCTGATTGTGGCCTGCGACCAGTTGCTTAAGTGGCCCTTGTGCTTCAAAAAGTTGGGCACCCCTGGTGTAGGGGATAGTTACTGAGAAGTTCCTACAAGTTAGAGTGCTGTACTTCTTTGATCAATGATCGAAAATGTACATATTTTAAATTAAAAAAGTGACATTGAGTTTTTGAGGTTAAGGAGAGGGGAGAGTTTTTAATAAGTTGGTGACCGCTCTGGGCTTCAGCACAATGGCAGCCTCCATCAAGAAGAAACAGGTGCAATCCTAGAGGAAGTTTATAGTACACACTAATTCTGGTAGCATAATTATTAATGTGAAATGTAAATTCCTTGTTTAAAAACATATTTTTTTATCAAGTTGTTATAGGTAAAGTTCCGTTTTAATTTTCACTGTAAATTTGTTGTTAGGCCAAGATAGACATGGAGTAATAAATATGATACCCTCATTTTGGTAGATAAGCTCCATAAGGGGTCAAGTCTCTGGGAAAAAAGTGTAGGAACTCCCACCCAGGATCCACTCCCCCACCAAAAAAAATAAAAAATGATACGCTCATATGCATAATTACTAAACCGCATGTTTTTTTTCCGATCCACTGTACCTTAGTAATCTTTTATGTTACTGGCCGCTTCCTGTATATGGATTCATCGGGTAGTGTGCGGGTATTCCGTCACTTCCTCGATGCCGCAATGTCTCCTGGGAGCTTTTGTCATTGTTCCCAGGAGACATTGCGGAGGTCTGCCGCGAGTTATTGCGGGCGTTTCGAAAAAAGCAAGTTCTTTCTAAATCCCTTGATAAGGCTCGGCTGCTCTCGGCTGCTCCAGTTCTGCAAAGGGAATTGAGTTCCTGCTGTGAAAAAGGTGCAGGAACTCCGTTCCCACAAGTTCACACAGGACTTGGGCCCTGAGCACCATGAATGTTTTCAAACTGCTGGATAAAAGAACATATGCCTATTGAGTTAGGCTGGTATTTTACTTTTTCATTAAAAAAAGCTAAAGCATTGAAAACAAACTGATAGGCTGAGCACTAAGCATTGCATGGCATGTAAACAAATACAATATAATTACATTCCATAAAATATTGCTACTGTGATAAAATAATCAGTTTTGATTATAGCAAAGAGAATATCTGTCAACTCTTTTCCCGTCCACCCTGCTCATAGGATTCAATACTCTTGTAAAAAAAGGAAACTGTAATAAGCATTTGTGCTCCAGAACAGCATGCCACCTCCCCTGACAGCTTGTTTGTGAAAGGTGTGGAGGAGCCAATGACATCTGGCACACAACATGCCTTTAGCAATGTCAGCATTCTAACAGATTCAGAGTGTTCAGATCACACAGCGTCTGGTTACTCTAGCTGAATGCCCTACACCACTTTTTTATCTTTTGGTACATTTTAAAAAACTAGTGTCATGCCTCATAGCTATCTTCAATTGCATAGTAAACTCGGTGTTTTATTTTTCTTCTAAATATAGCATCATATATTATTGCTGATTCATAATTTATTACAGTGTTTTGGTGCTATTTATAGTTCGGATACATCCTGCAACATTTTAATGAACTTAACATCATTTGCAGTAGTTCATGTCCTTGAAAGCAGCTTATAGTAGACTGCAATCTTTGCGACCCTGGTAGTTCCGCATCAGTCGTTTTTTATTTTTGTTGTTTTTTTTTATTATTATTTCTTTACCAGTTCATACATTTTTTTCCACAATTTATATATATATATATATATATATATATATATATATATATATATATATATATTACATATTAGGGGGCTTTGGTGAAATATCAGGGGTCTAAGCAGACCCCTGATGTCTCACTTTTGAGACATAGAAAGGGACTGAGGATAGATTCATCAGTCCCTTTCTCTGCAGCCTCAGCTGCACAGAATGAATGAACAAGAATAACTCTGTACAGTGATCAGTACTGATTTATTAAGATAAGGAAGGGTCAGATAAATGTATAATTTACCAGCCCCTTCCCCGCTCTCTATTAATGGAAGATCCCCTGCAGCAACCGGTAGGAGGTGGAAGGGGGAAACCCGGCAGCACAGGGCCAGGGAAGAACACAGGGGCCGGGGGCAGCAGAACAGGGAAATGAAGGCAGCGGGAGCTGCAGGTGGAGAGACCAATAGCCTAAATTTTTCTCCTGCAGCTGCTGAATGTCTGTGGGAGGGAGAGGAGAAGAAGCTGGCATTCAGAGGCTACATAGAGGGATCAATTCCTCTACATACGGCTGCTCTGCCTCCTTTCCAGGCATACAGGGGGGCCACACAGGCCCCCTTTAGGATGGGGCCAGGTCACAATGGTGACCCCTGCAACCCCTGCAAGTATGCCCCTGTATAGTCGTACCAACACAGAAGGAACTGGGAACAATTTAGCTTAAGACACAGACTAAGGTTTGCCACACTTGTGTTGTCAGCAGCAACACCGGACTCAGCAATGATGATCTCCCACAGCTGTGACCTCTGTGTAGATGTGGCAGCAGAGTCTCTCTGTACCTCCAACACCACAGTGAACCCTCCAGCATGCTACACGACTTCCTGCACAGCAAACGGCTGCATCGGATCATTTCCAGGCTTCACAGAAGTCTCCAGTAAGCTCAAATGACTGGGAAGCGGCAAGGGGAGGGGACACCTGATCTTGTGGTGTATTTACCACTGGGATGACTTATATCAGAAAGCATGCTGCTTAACCACTTAAGCCCCGAGCCTGTTTTTCAAATTCGGTGTTTACGAGACTAAAACATTTTTTTTTTGCTATAAAATTACTTAAAACCCCCAAACATTATATATTTTTTTTCTAACACCCTAGAGAATAAAATGGCAGTCATTGCAATACTTTTTGTCACACCGTATTTGCGCAGCGGTCTTACAATCGCACTTTTTTTAGAAAAAAAACAGTTTTTTAAATAAAAAAATAAGGCAACAATAAATGTGGCCCAATTTTTTACATATTGTGAAAGATAATGTTACACCGAGTAAAATGATACCCAACATGTCACGCTTAAAAATTGCGCCCACTCGTGGCATGGCATCAAACTTTTACCCTTAAAAAACTCGATAGGCGAAGTTTAAAAAATTCTACAGGTTGCATTTTTTGAGTTACAGAGAAGGTCTAGGGCTAGAATTATTGCTCTCACTCTAACGATCGCAGCGATATGTCACTTGTGTGGTTTGAACACCGTTTTCATATGCAAGCGCTACTCGCGTATGCGTTCGCTTCTGCGCGTGAGCTCGTCGGGACAGGCCGCTTTAAAAAAAAAATGTTCGTATTTATTTTTATTTATTTTACAATTTTTAACACTGAAATAAAAAAATAAAAAAATTATCACTTTTATTCCTATTACAAGGAATGTAAACATCCCTTGTAATAGAAAAAAGTATGGCAGGTCCTCTTAAATATAAGATCTGGGGTCAAAAAGACCTCACATCTCATATTTAGCCTTAAATGCAAAAAAAAAAAAAAAAAAAATTCAACTGTCGTTTTTTCAAATGACAGAAAAAAAAATGTTTCTTTAAGACGCTGGGAGGGACTGACGTTTTGACGTCACTTCCGCCCAGCAGAGCTATGGTGATGGGTGAGGGACATTTTTCCCTCATTCGCATCCCCAGTCAGCAGCCGACAGGACCCGATCGCCTCCGCCGCTACTGACGGCTACGATAAGCTGCGGAGGGTGCGGGAGAGCGGCGGGAGGGGGGGGCCTCTCCCACCACCGATAACGGCGATCTCGCGGTGAATCCGCCACAGAGACCGCTGTTATCGTGTGCAGGACCGCCCACTGAATAGATGGATATCTCGGTTGTGGCAGCAGCTGCTGCCGTTACCGAGATATCCATCTTTAAAGTGCCGACGTATAACGACGGTGGGCGGTCGGCAACTACAGTGCCTTGCGAAAGTATTCGGCCCCCTTGAACTTTGAATTTCAGGCTTCAAACATAAAGATATAAAACTCAAATTTTTTGTGAAGAATGTAGAACGAAATTTATTGGATATTTCAAACTTTTTTAACAAATAAAAAACTGAAAAATTGGGTGTGCAAAATTATTCAGCCCCCTTAAGTTAATACTTTGTAGCGCCACCTTTTGCCGCGATTACAGCTGTAAGTCGCTTGGTGTATGTCTCTATAGCCCCCTACACACGGCCGAGGTTCTCGGCAGAGACCAGCGAGAACCTCGCTGGGAGCCGCATTCTGCCGCGAACCTCGGCCGTGTGTACGCTCTCGGCGAGCCTCGCCCGTCCGGAAACCCGTCGAGCAAATAGAGAGCAGGTTCTCTATTTACTCGATGGTCCGTCGGGATGAATGGCTGGTTGCCTTTCCCGACGGGCGGGTCGCCGATTCTGACGGCCGGCAGAGAACCTCGACGGGCGGAACGATGTGTTCTGCCCGTCGAGGTTCTCTGCCGTGTGTACAGGGCCTATCAGTTTTGCAATCAAAAGACTGAAATTTTTGCCCATTCCTCCTTGCAAAACAGCTCGAGCTCAGTGAGGTTGGATGGAGAGCGTTTGTGAACAGCAGTTTTCAATTCTTTCCACAGATTCTCGATTGGATTCAGGTCTAGACTTTGACTTGGCCATTCTAACACCTGGATATGTTTATTTGTGAACCATTCCATTGTAGATTTTGCTTTATGTTTTGGATCATTGTCTTGTTGGAAGACAAATCTCCGTCCTAGTCTCAGGTCTTTTGCAGACTCCATCAGGTTTTCTTCCAGAATGGTCCTGTATTTGGCTCCATCCATCTTGCCATCAATTTTAACCATCTTCCCTGTCCCTGCTGAAGAAAAGCAGGCCCAAACCATAATGCTGCCACCAACATGTTTGACAGTGGGGATGGTGTATTCAGGGTGATGAGCTGTGTTGCTTTTATGACAAACATAACGTTTTGCATTGTTGCCAAAAAGTTCGATTTTGGTTTCATCTGACCAGAGCACCTTCTTCCACATGTTTGGTGTGTCTCCCAGGTGGCTTGTGGCAAACTTTAAACAACACTTTTTATGGATATCTTTAGGAATGGCTTTCTTCTTGCCACTCTTCCATAAAGGCCAGATTTGTGCAGTATACGACTGATTGTTGTCCTATGGACAGAGTCTCCCACCTCAGCGGTAGATCTCTGCAGTTCATCCAGAGTGATCATGGGCCTCTTGGCTGCATTTCTGATCAGTCTTCTCCTTGTATGAGCTGAAAGTTTAGAGGGGCGGCCAGGTCTTCGTAAATTTGCAGTGGTCTGATACTCCTTCCATTTCAATATTATCGCTTGCACAGTGCTCCTTGGGATGTTTAAAGCTTGGGAAATCCCTTTGTATCCAAATCCGGCTTTAAACTTCTCCACAACAGTATCTCGGACCTGCCTGGTGGGTTCCTTGTTCTTCATGATGCTCCCTGCGCTTTAAATGGACCTCTGAGACTATCACAGTGCAGGTGCATTTATACAGAGACTTGATTACACACAGGTGGATTCTATTTATCATCATTAGTCATTTAGGTCAACATTGGATCATTCAGAGATCCTCACTGAACTTCTGGAGAGAGTTTGCTGCACTGAAAGTAAAGGGGCTGAATAATTTTACACGTCTAATTTTTAATTTTTTTATTTGTTAAAAAAGTTTGAAATATCTAATACATTTCATTCCACTTCATGATTGTGTCCCACTTGTTGTTGATTCTTCACAAAAAATTACAGTTTTATATCTTTATGTTTGAAGCCTGAAATGTGTCAAAAGGTCGCAAAGTTTGAGGGGGCCGAATACTTTTGCAAGGCCCTGTAGTTACCGGGGTTATGGCATCTAGCTGCAGCCATAACTCTGGTATTTAACGTCAAAATCATGACGCACATTCCCAGTTAGGTGGTCGGCAAGTGGTTGAAGCTATGCCTTGGGCCGCGTACACACAATGAATGAATGAAAACTTGTATAGCGCAGCATATGCGAACTTAATCGCCTCTGAGCACTTGTTGTTCCTGTCTCCTTTGATATCAAAAGAGATGAGTCTTGATCTTTCTCCTGAATGCTAAGTGGTTCTCCTCCAACCGAATGCTGGTTGGTAAAGCGTTCCATAGTCTGGGACCTTGGAGCGCGAATCTTCTATCTCCTTTGGACTTATAGTCGGCTTTCGGTATCTGAAGTAGTTTTTGGTTGGTGGATCACAGAATGCGATTGGGATTATGAGCTTTTATTTTTTCGCATAGATACTGGGGGGCATTTCCATGAATACATCTATGCGTTAGACAGAGTGCTTTAAAAGCAATTCTGTCTTTTGCTGGCAACCAATGAAGGGCTCTCAGTGAAGGTGAGATTGATTCCCAAGGTTTTTTCCCAGTCACAGTCAACGACTTACAGAAGAGAGATTTGGTACTTAGGGAGCCCGAGGTAAAGGGCATTTGCATATTCCAGTCTGGAGTTTACAATTGTTCCCACCACGACTGCTATGTCTTCTTTGGGAATAAAAGGAGCAAGTCTGCGTAGTAGGCACAGCAGATGGTGAGATCCGCTGACTACTGACCCTATTTTTGCGTCTATTGTCATGTAGGAGTCAAAGATGTCCCCAAGACTTTTGACTTTGGCGCTAGGGGTGATGATTTTGCCCAGAATGGGCGGGGGGGTTCAAGTTGTTGCAGATTGATTCTTGCGCTTGGCGTGAAACAGGAGAAGTTCTGTTTTCACTCCGTTGAGTTTAAGATAACTCTTTGTCATCCAGTTCTATATCATAGAGAGGCATGTCTTTAGCTTTTTCAAATAGTTTTTATTGAAAAGGTTTTACACAAAAATACAACATAGCCAGGACTGGCAGTAAATACCACAGCAGTAATTACAGATACTACACAAGAAATAACTATTGCAAGTGTGACATAGTCATATATCAAACAGCCAACAGATTACAGCACAGCTGTGGGTTTGTTCCAGAGCCTCAACCCAATAACAGGAAAGGGCTACCGCCATACTGACTACCAGTGTTGCTCACGAATATTCGCATTGCGAATATTCGCTACGAATATTGCATATTCGAGTATTCGCGAATAACTCGAATATCGCGGCGAATATTCGCTATTTCGAATATTCGTATTTTTTCGCAATCAATTTCGCAATCAATTTCGCATTCGCACTAGCGAAATTTCGCAATTTTTTTTCGTGATATTCGTGATTTTTTATAAAAAAATAAAATAAAAGTAAATATCGAATATTCGTGATATTTTATCCAAAAAAAAAAATAGCGAAATTTCGCATTTTTTTTATTTTTTTATAAAATATCACGAATATTCGATATTAACGAAATATAGCGAAATCGAATATGGCGTATTCCGCCCATCACTACTGACTACAAGGGAATAGTAGAGAGAGAGAAAGAGAAGGGGCCGAATGTGAAAGAAAGAAAATAAAGAGTATAGTGAAAGAGAGATAACAAAGAAAAGATAAGAAAGAGGGTGGTAGGGAGGGGGGAAAGGTAGGAAGATCCATGGTCCCATTTGTCAGTTGCATAGAGACTGCCGGACATTACATATTACATATAGCAATCACAAAACAAAAGGAAAAAAAGGAGAATAATCATAATCTCAGAAAATAGATAATCTTAGGTCCCGCCATTATACCACAATTTCCAAATAGACCAATTGGCGTCTAACTTTGCTCTGACTCCTCGTCTGCTTGCAAGGAGGGATTCATGTACGTAATTAGACTGAACCATATTCCAGACCTCCGAGACATTTGGTGCCTTATCCTCCTTCCAGTGTCGGGCTATCAATGCCCGAGCCGCAAGGAGGATATGAGTAACTACCGTCCTAAAGTTGGGTGGGAAGAGATCTATACCCAAGTGTAATATCACCAAACCAGGGTTCGGTCGTGTAAGTATACCCGTAAGTCTAGAGATATTTGAAAAGATTGAGTTCCAGAAACTTGTAAGGTGTTTGCAAGACCACAACATGTGTAACAGGTTCCCTACCATACCACAGTTCCTCCAGCAGAGCGAGGAACAGTCCCTGCTGAATTTAGAGATTCTATAGGGGGTGAGATACCATCTCAGAGTTATCTTTTGGGATAGTTCCCAGTGGTTCACACATGCCGAGGCTTTGAACAAGGCCCGGAATGCGCGCTTCCACTGGTCTTCCGTATAAGTTTCACCTAAGTCACTTTCCCATTTCATAAATGTGGGGAATTTTATAAATTGAAGCTTGTCTTGAAATAAGTTGTAAAAGAGAGCAATTCCTTTACAAGGGGCAGGAGAGGAGTTGAAGAAGCGCCAGACCACCTTAGGGAGGAATATCTGATGCGTCTTCAAGGATCTTAAAAAATGAGCTATTCGGAGATAAGTAAAATGGTCAGTCAAGGACAAAGCAAACTTATCACGTAGAGACTCAAAGGGAAGAAGAATATTATTATGAAATAAGTCATTAACAAATTGGATCCCACCATTTCGCCAATTAGTGAGAGAAATGTCGGGGATGACCCGAGAGAAAATATTAATAGGGATGGGGACCTCTGTGAGGGTGGAGGCAGGGCTGTTTCTGAAACGTAGGTCCCTCCAGGCCTGGATAGAGGCCCGCAGAGACAGGGGGAGATCCTGTAACCCAAATGGTCTCCAGGCATCAATGAGAAGAAATTCTTTCAGATCATGAACTGGGCATAGGTCTTGCTCAATGTCCTTCCATACAGCACCAGAATTCACATGCATCCAGGCCCGAAGCTGCGACAGGGTCGAGGCACGGAAATAGTCGCGGATATCGACCAATCCCATGCCCCCAGCCATCCTATGTTTAACTAGAAAGAGTTTTGAGCATCTTGGTCTTGTCTTCTGCCAAATTAATTTAGAGAGTAATGTGATGAGCGCTTTAAGATAAGGGGATGGAATAGGGACTGGGAGGGTCCTGAAAACATACAATATCTGTGGCAAGAGTAACATTTTAAAGGCGGCTAAGCAGCCAGACCAGGTGAGCTCAACCTTAGTTAATCTAACAACTTCACCCGAAATCTTGTTGATCAAAGGGGTGTAATTGGCTTCCACTAGCTGCGAGGGGTCTGCTGTTATTTTTAATCCTAGATATGTAATAGAGGACCCACTCCAAGAGTAAGGGAATGTCTCCTGCAGTCGGCTCCGAAGAGCCGTGGGGATTCCTAGGTCTAGGATAAAGGATTTTGTACAATTTACCTTGTAATAGGATATGAGGCTAAATTCAGATAATGTGGCATGGGCGTGACCCAAGGAGGTGGAGGGCGAGGTCAGGAAGAGGATTATATCATCTGCGAAAAGATTCACAGAGTGAGTCTTTTTAGATGTGTGGATTCCCTCAATATTCGGGTGGGATCTTATCCTCTCCGCCAACGGCTCAATAAGCAAATTAAAAATGGAGGGTGAGAGAGGGCAACCTTGACGGGTGCCATTTGTAATTGAAAATGTGCTCGACAGTAGACCAGAGGTGTACACCTGGGCACAAGGGGAGGAGTACAGAGCTAAAATGGCCGAGAGGATCAGTCCCACAAACCCAAATTTCAGCAAGGTCTGCTGCATATATCCCCAATGTATCCTGTCAAACGCCTTCTCCGCATCCAATGAAAGGAGCAGAGAAGGCGTTTGAGATGCCCTGGTATGTTGCAACACCCTTCTAGTGGCATCAGCTGCCTGTCTTCCAGCGGTAAAGCCCGATTGGTCAGGTCCTACAAGGGATGGGAGGATAGGCAGTAATCTATGGGCTATCAGTTTTGCATATAATTTGACATCAGTATTAACCACTTGAGGCCCGCGCTACCGTCGGATGACGGCAACAGCGCGGGCCTGAATATCCAACATGCCGTCATTTGACGGCATGTAATTCTGGCGTTCCCAGCGCGCGCTGTACAGCGCGCTGCGGGGAAGCCCTGTGTTGTCCGTGTCCCTTGGACACGGCCAATCACAGATCGCGGCAAACGGCCAATCAGAGCGGCCGTTTGTGATGCGATCTGTGGGCGAATGAGAGATGATCTCTCATAGATCATCTCTCATTGCCGGCTCACACAGAGACAATGTCCTGTCTCTGGAGGGGAGGAGCCCGATCTGTGTTCCTTCCTACATAGGGACACAGATCGGTCACCCCCCCAGTCACCCCCCCCTCCTCCCACAGTTAGAACACACCTAGCATACACATTTAACCCCTTCCTCACCCCCTAGTGTTAACCCCTTCAATGCCAGTCACATTTATACTGTAATTAGTGCATATTTATAGCACTGATCGCAGAATAAATGTGAATGGCGCCAAAAATGTGTCAAAAGTGTCCGATGTGTCCGCCATAACGTCGCAGTACCAATAAAAATCGCAGATCGCCGCCATTTCTAGTAAAAAAAAAATAATAAAAAATAATAATTCTCTCCCCTATTTTGTAAGCGCTATAACTTTTGCGCAAACCAGTCGCTTATTGCGATTTTTTTTTTTTTTTTACCAAAAATATGTAGAAGAATACGTATCGCCCTAAGCTGAGAAAAAAAATGTGTTTTTTTTTTAATTGGGATATTTATTATAGCAACAAGTAAAAAATATTGTATTTTTCTTCAAAATTGTCGCTCTTTTTTGTTTATAGCGCAAAAAATAAAAATCGCACAGGCGATCAAATACCACCAAAAGAAAGCTCTACTTGTGGGGAAAAAAGGACGTAAATTTTGTTTGGGAGCCACTTCGCACGACGGCGCAATTGTCAGTTAAAGCGACGCAGTGCCGGAAGCTGAAATTTTACCTGGGCAGGAGGGGGGTGTAAGTGCCCAGTAAGCAAGTGGTTAAGTAGCGATATTGGCCGGAAGTTGGCCGGTGTGACAGGATCCTTGCCCGGTTTGGGAATAGTGACCACATATGCTTTTAACATTTCGGAGGGAAACGAGGCAGAGTACATAGCATTCAAGAATAATTCCTTGAGGGTAGGGACTAAACTTTTTTGGAAGACTTGATAATAATCATTAGGGAGGCCATCAGGCCCAGGAGATTTACCTAGTGGAAGCTGCTTAATGACTCACTCGATCTCAGACTCAGTAATAGGAGCGTTCAATTCGTCCAATTGAGATTGGGAGAGAGAAGGAAGATTCACCTTATGTAAGAAATCCTGGATAGCACTATCTACAGGCTGAGGGGTGTTAGGGTCTAGGTGAAGATTATACACACTAGAATAGTATTGTGCAAAGGAGTCAGCGATCTCCTAAGGATTCACAATTTTATGATTATCCACCGGATGGAGCAGATATGGAATATTAGCTTTGACTCTCGCTGCTTTAAGTCTCTGAGCTAGAAATTTACCTGCTCTATTTCCTGAGGAATAGTGGGCCAATTTAAGATAACGAAGGTGCTGTCATAATTTTCAATCAGAAGGAGTCTGAGATCGAAGCGGCACTTCGCGAGCCTCTGTGCTAACAGAGAAGAGGGGATAGATTTATTTTGACACTCTAAACTTTTTATATCCTCCAAAAGGCGGTCGATTTTTTGCGTCCTCTGCCTCTTTTCCCTTGCAAAAAATTGTAAAATAATACCTCTGACATACGCCTTGTGGGCACACCATAAAGTATTAGGGTCTGAGACTGAGCCCCTATTTTCGACAAAGAAATTTTCCAGGTTATCAGTGATAGTAGCGGCGTGATGGGGCATTTGAAAAATCTTAGAATTAGCTCTCCAAACACTTGCAGGATTAAAGGTGTGTTCCCCCACCACCGTAACTGACACTGGTGCGTGGTCCGACCACGAGATAGTATGAATGGCGGAGGAAGACACCGTCTGCAGTAGTGACTTGTCAACAAAAATAAAATCGATTCTTGAGTAAGAGTTATGTCTAGCCGAGTAGAATGAATAGTCACATTCTGTGGCATGGTGACACCTCCAGACATCAAAAAGTCCTTCTAAGTGAAGCAGTTGTTGTAGTTGGGGTGGAGGGCGTCGTAGAGTGGTAGAAGAGTCCAGGGCAAAATCGAACGTCAAATTATGGTCACCGCAAATCACCAGGGATCCTTGACGAAGCGAAGCGACCTTGGAGTATAAGTGATTTAGAAAGCGCAACTGATGGGATTTTGGAGCGTACAAATTCACTATAGTGAAAAGTTTGTTGTTTAGTTCCCCAACCAGAATAATATATCTACCCTCCGGGTCAGAATGAACTTGTGCAACCTTGAAAGCGACAGAGTCCTTGATAGCTATTAGTACGCCTTTGCGTTTAACCGGTGCGGAAGCCATGAAGATATGTGGGAATCGCTTACTCTGAAACCTGGGTTGATCATCTTTTAAGAAGTGTGTCTCTTGAATGCACAGAACATCTGCTCGAAGAGCAATAGCTTCCTTCCAGACTGAGGCCCGTTTGGCTGGGTGGTTGAGGCCGTTCACATTGAATGAAACTATGTTAAGAGCCTTATCTCAAATGTAAAAAAAATGAAAAAAGTGGAAAATAATGGTACCTGATTCAGGAAAGTAGGAGGCCAACATCCACTCCGAGGCGAGAGCAAGGATCCCAGCAGGACAACATGGGTGGTATGAGACGACCAGCAGGCGTAGTGGACCATGAAAGGAGAAGAACCAGAGGGAGGAGGGGAAAAAGAGTCAGTGGACTGAAAACTAGTAAAATAAAACAAGGAGTACAATAAGAAAACAGTTTTCAAAAATAAGCAACCAGGGGTAGAAATCCTGCCTAAAATCATGGAGGGAAACTCAAACAGAACTTCTCCAGAACACAGAGGAACTAGTGGCGAATAAGGCTAGCATAGCCGCAAGAGAGGGGTTAGGTTGTAGACTTCTTGCTTGGCTTCTTCCTCATCACTGTCTGCCATTCATTTTGTTGCGTCATCCGCACAGGGGATGTGGCCTGTGGGCTGGGGACTGGTTGATCCGGGAGAATGTCCAAGGATCTGAGCAGCGTGAGCCCAGCGTCCACGTTCAAAATCACTGTATCATGCCCATTGTGAGTGACCGTGATTTTGACTGGATACCCCCACCGATAGGGAATATTTTGATTGCGGAGGGCTTTAGTTATTGGGAGTAATGATTTACGCTTCTGCATCGTAAACTGCGACAAGTCAGCGAATAATTGAATGTGGGCAAATCTTTCAGGCAGTTGTTGAGTTTTCCTGAAAGTAGATACCAGCTGGTCCTTGACCTGATAAAAATGTACCCTCATTAAGACATCCCGGGGAACATTATCGGGGAGAAATGCTGGCTTAGGTAGCCTGTGGATTCTGTCAATTTGTAGCTCAGAATCTGGAACTGATGGCAGGAACTGTTGTAGCAAATCTTTAGCAAACTGCTGGAGTTGTGCAGGGAGTACAGTTTCAGGCACCCCCCTGATTTCTACATTGTTCCTTCTTGACCTGTCCTCGAGGTCAGCGACCTTTGCCCTCAGCCACGCAATCTCCTCATCATGCTCAGAGTGGGCATCAATTAATGTATTATGCGATGCAGCAAACTCCCCCATTTTTTCTTCCACATGTGACACTCTGTCTCCCAGCTCTCCCATGTCTGCCCTAAAAGTTTTCATGCATTGCAGTAGGTCAGTATGCATGGAGCTGCGGAGGGACACCAGCATATCTTTCAATGTCGTGTCAGAGACAGCTTTACCAGAGGTGGGGAATGCTGTAAAGGGATCTACCAGCTCCGTTGTGTCATTTAGAGAGTCCTGCACAGGGCTTACCTGGGACGCTGAGCCCTCCAGCCGAGGCTTTGACTTGGCAGGGCTACGGGACAGCGGGGTGGACACCTCCGGGGATCCTTGAGCAGAGCCTGCTGTGTCTCCAGGGCTGGATGCAGTGGAGCGTGAGCCGCGTGAGGAGGCAGGCGAGGCCGCTGCGGCGCCGGCGCCATCTTGTTGTAGAGTAGAATCCGGACGGTCTCCTGTGAGTTTGATTGTAGTTGCAGAGTAAGGGTTTCCATGAATGGAAGAGGGTTTTGAAGGACTGGTTTTGTGATCACAAGATGAGTCTTATGGATCACCGCCAATCCTCCGCCTCTTTGCCCTATTCTGTTTTCCATTATAATACAGTAGTTTTCTGGCACTAATTCACCTAGAATGGTGTTACAGTCGGCTGTGAGCCAGGTCTCTGTAATAAAGAGGCAGTCTAAATCGTATTGTAGAATGAAATCATGGATTTCTAGTCGGTGTTTTACTGCCGACCTTGTGTTGATCAAAGCACATGATATGTGCTTTGGCTGGGGTAAGCGGCCAATATTTTTGATAGTCGATCGTCGATCGATTCTCAAGAGTCATTCAATTCTTAGGGCTTTTTTGGTGATGGCAGGTAATGTTGCAGCAAATCGCCTCAGATCCCAAATGGTTTGCGGGGAAAATTGCACCTTAACCATAGTTGCCAGACACCAGGGGGGAGGGGAGGATTTTCAAGGATTAGCTGAATCCTCTATCCTGGCTTGGTCCAGAGGAAGGCAACAAAACCCTGGCCCAGCTATGCCAATATGCTGTGACAGGGAAAAAAATTCCTTCCTGACCCCTCGAGAGGCGATCGGACAAACCCTGGATCAAGTTCTGACGGTATTGAGAGGGGGAGAGTGGGCTGAGTGTAGCAAGATGGCCACCGATCTGGCAGCAGAATCCAGGTTGGGGGCTGCCAGATTGAATAAATCGTTGCTGTTGGGGAGGACTGGATAGCTGGGAGACAAAGGTGCTCATTCAGGGGTAGGGGGGGGGGGCTTTTCTGGGCCGTTTTTGGCCGTTTATAAAGGTTACCGAGGGGGGGGGGACGGCACGCCGCTAGGCCGCGGATGAAGCCGTGGCCTCTCCTAGATCGCGGCTGCCGCGATTCGTTACAGGCCGGCGCGGATGTCACAAAAAACGCCCGAAAAGGCGGATCTTAAGACAGGAGAGGTGACAGGAGGGGGGCCCTAAGTAGGCGTGGTGGTGTAGGGGTAATAGGAGAGGGGGTATGGAGTCTGTCCAGGCGAAAAAGAGCCACAGCTTATCCTTAAAAGGACGGCCGCAATCTACCCCCGGACGGAGGGCAGGAAGATGGGCTGTGATCGGGTAAGAACCCCAGGGCTTACCTGTGAGGAAAGGAGCCTGTGGGGGGGCCAGGAGATGGTCTGCTGGAGGCCGAGGGGAGAAGGGCAAATGGTTGGATCCTGGGAGCGTTGGTGTATGCTTCCCACTGAGGGCTGGGAGGAGTGCACCTGTCTGTAGACTGCCTGCCTGTCTGGCTTGTCCCTGAGTGGAGCAGACTCATCGGAAGCGTCCTACTCCACCTAGCGGCTGCACTGACTGACTGAGACTGCTCTAAAACTGCACTGAGAGAGAACGCCACCTAGCGGCCAGTCCGGTCCGATGAAACTGGCCTTAACCTCCCTGGCGTTATGATTCTGTCTGGAATTTTGTACCAAAAGCGTTGCAATTGTTTTGCAAGGAAATGTGGTGTTATGTATTATAGGCCTGCAATTCTTAGTAAGTACTTACTTAAACCTGACCAAACAAGACTCTAGTAGACATCCCAGATGTGATAAAAGATGAAACAAAAAATCATGAATTATAATCTAATAACTAATATTATTTTATTTAATACTGTAATAAAGAATAATGAATTTAGTCAAATAAAGAAAATTCAATATACATCTTGAGTGTGATACACTTTGAAGCAGGGGACTGCACAAAGTCCGACATAGCAGTCAGGACAATAGTATCTTGTCTCTTTTCTGACTTTTTTCCCCTTGCTATCTCTTTTTGAGCAGCACACTACGCACATTCTGGCAGGTGCTGCCTTTTTTGCAGTTGGTGGGATATAATCCAAAAAATGGCGACCCGTCAGACGCTCTGGATTCACCACATCAACAGCCCGACGTCCTGGTCTGTTTGCAGATACGGATGGCACCTGGTGGTTGACGAAAATCAGCTCAGCCACCTTCCAGATGAAGTCAGAGTGGACAAGAGGCTTGCCACTATATGCCCTGTGCAGGATGTAGGCGTTCCAAAGGCATTGTTCCAGAAGATGCCGGAATATTTTTTTGTAATATTTTTTCTGTTGTTTCCGCATAGCGGGGTAGTATGTCATAGCCTGATCGGCTCTATCGACTCCTCCCATTGAGCTGTTATAGTCGACCACGACTTGGGGCTTCAGCACGTCTTTTCCACCTTTTGTGTGGACCATGGCAGTGGAGGTATTGTGGACAGTGCTCATGAGGCACACGTCCTTTTTGTCTCGCCATCGCATTGCCATGATCTTACCCTTTTGCCAGGCAACAATTTCTCAGATTTTTAATTTTCTCTTCCCAAATGCAGATGGCATGTCACGGCGGTTAGGCCTAACGGTACCATAGGCATCAGTCTTATTCTGTATCAGGACTTCATATAGTTCCGGATATGTATAGAAATTATCGGTGATCACACAGTACCCCTGGTTCAGCAATGGCTCCAGTAGTGTAAGCACAGATGATGTGGCCATCCCATAGCCGCTGTACCTGGGGTTGAACTTTGTGCCTTTACCAGTATAAATGACGGAGTTCCATATATACCCAGTGGATGCCTCGCAGAGCATAAATGACTTGATGCCAAACCGCGCTCTTTTTGAAGCGATGTACTGAATCCAACTCAGGCGACCCTTGTAGGCCATCAAGCTCTCATCCACACAGACATCCCTATCTGGCACATAGGTCCGCTGGAAATTACCAACAATAATTTGCCATACCTCCCATATTTTTTTGAGTTTGGGCGCAGGATGCGTGGCCTCATCGAACTCTTCATTGTTGGTGAAGTGGAAGTTCTTCATGATGAGAGAGAAACGGCATTCTGACATCACAGTGCCAAAAAATGGAGTGGCCAATAATTTGTTGGTGGTCCAGTACCACTTCTGGAGCGGTTTCCCCACCACGCCCTGCAGAATAATGAGCCCCAAAAACTGCCAGATGTCCTCTCTGGTCACCGGTTCCCATTTTCTGCTGCGGGAAAATTTGGCATGCGGCGTAGCGGATTGCTGCTCCTGGTAGCGGTTTGTCTCCGTTACAATTTTTTCTATGACATCCTCTGTAACAAATAATTTTAGGTAGGCCAGAGGGTTGTCCTGCTCCACATCTACCTTCAGCCCTGGTGATCCGGTAAACGGAAATCTTGGGGGGGCAACCTGGTCCGTATCGGCAATAGGGCACCAAGTGCGCACATTACTGAGGCTAAGTGCAGGTTCTTCGCCTTCATCACTTGACAGATCAGTGTCGGTCTCAGGGTCAGATGACAAATCCCACGACTCATTTTCACTCTGTTCGGCGAGCATCTCTGCACCATTTTCGCTGTCACTCAGCTGCTCCAAAAGCGCTTTTTGTGAAAAGTGGCGCTTTTTTGATGTCATTTTTTTTTATTAGATGGGCACTATGGGGAAGGTAAGGGCACTGTCAGTGAGTAGTGTTGTAACTACTAAAGGTGATACATTGTAATCTGAGGGGATTGCACTGTATCACCTCTTTTATGTGTAACTTTTTTTGAAATTCCCGCCCAGTTCCGCACCCGTGCGTCGCTACGTCGCAGAGAGCGGAACAAGGAAGTGACAGATCCAGCGAGCACAGCGTCGGATCGTGGGAGAAGGTAAGGCACTCGCTGTGCGCTCTGCAGCTCACCCCGTGTCTGACACGGGATCAACGATGGTAGCAGGAAATTTTTACCCCGTGTCAGACACGGGAAAACCGCCAGGGAGGTTAAGGCCAGTTTCATCAGACCAAATTGATTGTGTGTATGGCCCATCGGACCGTTGTCCATCGGACCAAAGTTTTAAAACTTGCTTTAAAATCTGTCCGATGGACACCTGGCCGTCGGACCAAAACGACGGTTAGTACACAAAAGCATTGGACCAAAGACCCTTGCATGCTCAGAATCAAGTCGACGCATGCTTGGAAGCATTGAACTTCGTTTTTTCAGCACATCGTTGTGTTCTACAGTAAGTCACCACGTTCTGGTCCGATGGGATTTTGGACTGATGGTGTGTACGCACATCAGACCATTTCAGCGGTGGCCCGATGAAAATGGTCCGTCAGACCATTCTCATCGGACCGGTCTGATCGTGTGTACAGGGCCTTGGACTTCCTGTTTGCCAGAATATTGTGTTTATGCCAGTATCTTGCTCTTTGTTGCTACTGCTGTACTACTTCCATATTTACTACTTTACTAATTTACTACTTACGGAATTTCCGACAACAAATGTTCGATGTGAGCTTGTTGTCGGAAAATCTGCCCGTGTGTATGCTCCATCAAACATTTGCTGTCATAGTGTTGTACGTGATCGCGTTCTTGGCGATCAGAATTTCCGACAACATTTGTGTGACCGTGTGTATGCAAGACGAGTTTGAGGCAACATTCCGTCAGAAAAAAAATCCACGATTTTGTTGTCGGAATGTCCGATCGTGTGTACGTGGCAATATCCTGACCTTTGGCTGTTAGTTTGCTGTCCATTCTTATCACTTTCCACTTCAAATCTGAAACCTTTATCATTTGGATTGATCTCTTACTATGCTTCTTCTTGCTCCTATACTGCTATTGCTACTTGTGTACTGAGCCCAGCCTGTTAACAACGAGAACTGCTGCTGTTTCAGCCACTGTACACTGAGCGCGATCCTATATCTTGACAATAAGATGTCTTCATGTAATACCTGCCTTTGTGCTTGCAAATTCAAGAGGGGATTGCTCGCCATAGTGGCCAATCCATTTAGAGCTACCCAGCATTTGAAGTTGAGGACAGCATGTTTTGTGGTCAGCAATAGGAAGACTAAAAAAAAACTATTGGCAAATTCTCTCCGTCTTATCAAATGGAGCCATATATCATGCAAGAGAGGTACCCAGGATGTTTTTGGGGGAATTATTTTGTTATTTGACAGACTTATTATACAGAGTCTTTGCAAGAAAAACTTCTGAACGTAAAGTAACTTTTTAACACTGACTTTTCACATCTGCTATGTTTGAATTTTTAGAGCTGATATGAAAGAGGTAGCAATCTTATAGCAAGCTTATAGCAAGAGAAATAGCAAAGGGATACCAAAGGTCACTTTAGAGTTTGACGTGTTATTTATTTATTTATTTTTGTGTGGTTAGTAATATATCTGCAGTCCATTTAAATAATATATATGTAGCTCACGTTAAAGATGCTTTTTCATGTAAAGAGATAAGCGAACATGGTATTTTTTGGCTAGCAATGTGTTATATTGTGAGTGGCACAAAGTATTACATGTGCAAGAATTATCCCACGTTGTGCAATGTGTGCTTTAGTTGCTTAGTTGGAGAATAAAGAAAGTGACCTGATGTCTTTAGCTTAATTTTTATCATGCACTACTAAAACACTGGAGTCCCTGAGAGACATAAGAAACCAATAGGGGAGTGACCTTTTAAGCAATAAAATTGTACCGTGGACCAATTCATTGGATACAGAGTAACATTAATCCTTAGTTACAAAGTTCACATAAGTTCACATAAGGCATCTTGTGAGGAGTTTGAACTGTTCTACACACACTCAAAAAGAAATACAAGTATTAATTCAGTGGTTTATAACCCATCTCATTATCATACATAGCTTTCCCTGCAAGACAGAAGGAAGCAGTAATTCTTTTAACCAATTTCACAAAATGGCCTTTGTTAGGAGTGAAATAATGTAATGTAATATAGCTATTCACAAAGAAAATAAAAATTACTACTACTGGGAAATTAACTGGCATAAAACTCCTAAAAGACATTGTATAAATACATATATGGATTTGATTAGGGGGCAATAGAAGTGATGGAAAATAGACAGCACCCTAACTTTGTGACTCCACAGAGTTGGTTATAGCTCTGTATAGATTTCTGTGTCATGTAGGTACTTAAAGCGGTGTTCCAGCCACAATAAAAACAACTTAAGTCAGCTGTAGCTGCTGACTTTTAATAAGGACACCTACCTGTCCAGGGAGCCTGTGATGTTGCCCCCCCCCTCCCGTGGCCTGCATCCATCGCATTTGGTGCAGGCGCCACCATTCTAACTAAGAGAAATTAGCAGTGGAGCCTTTAAGTTACGCTGCACTTTCTGAATGGCCATCTCATCTTCTGGGACACACACACAGGTCTCATAATGCATCTGGTGAGCAGGAGTATATGACGCCATGGAACCGCGGTGAGGCTGGGATGGAAGTACATTATATAATTAATTTAAGGTATGAAAGAAAAAAAACAATTGTTATCCAAAAACGAGTAGTGGAGGGGTGGTCTTTCCTTTAAGACCAAGTTATAAAAGTGGGTGCAACTCTGCATTAAAGTGAAGGTCTAGGTGACATTTTAGACATATGAGGAGCCTTGTGGGCTGACTCAGCTTCTGTGTTCTTTTACATTTGAAACACTGCAACAGTGAGATCCCCTGCCATAATTACTAACTATTTTCATCTCCACGTAGGAGATTGAGTGCTCCCAACCACCTTTGTATGTTCTAGAATTGCTGTTGCATTCTCCAAAATATAGAATTTTTTTTTTTTTTTTTTTTAACAATAGATTTTTATTGGGTTTTAAATGTGAACAATAGCAAAAACACATTACACATAAACGTCAAACTGACAAATGCATATAACAGAAAGAAAAACACTGCATTGCACAATGACAAGGTCAACATTTAGTGCAAAAAAAGATAGTACAATGGGTCGACCAAACAAACCACTTAAACTACCCTGCGTTCCACGGATCGCCCCTTTGGGCACTGACTGCGACCCGTGGGGCTGGGCTGGACAAACCTATGCTACATTGGAAAGGTAGCCCATACACTTTATGGTAAGCATAATTTACCATAATAATGAAATCCATTTCACGTGTAATACATCTATTGACAACATTTTAAGCTGAGACGTTGAGTAGAAATAAAATTGTTCAACTTTAAACAAAAGAAAAGGGAAGGAGGAAGAGAAGAGGGAAGAAGAAAAGAGGAAGAAAGAGGAAAGGACAAAAGATAGAGGAGAAAAGAGAACAAAGAGAACGAAGGAACCAGCACCTTGTTTACTCAGTATAATTTAACATTATGACCGCTCAGGTCGCAAAATATAGAATTAATTGAATAATGCATTAGGCCCAATTAAGTATGCAGATTAAAAAACTAAAGCACACTGATCCCACTCAATAGAGTCCTTAGGAGAAATAAGAAACTGTTATTCCCCGTACACACGATCTGGCTTTTGCCCGGCCTAACTCACATCAGAATTCCAACGGAATTCCATCAGAGTAAAAGAGAACATTTTCTATATCTAAACTCCGATGGAATTCCTCAGAAAAAAGTCAAATGGGCATGCACATGGTCGGATTTCCGATAGAAAAAGTCTGTCTGACTTTTTCCATCAGAAATTCTGATCGTGTGTATGGGGCTTTAGGTGGTTAAATTCTCTATAGACTACCTAACTTAAAGCGGAGTTCCACCCAGGAAAACCACATTTGCCCATCTAGCTTAAAAAAATTAAATAAAAAAAAATGTGAAAAAAAAAAAATACTCACCCGAAATACCTGTTGCAATGCGGAAGTCCGTAATCTGCCTCTTCCACACCGCAGTGTCTTTTCTTCTGCTTCTTCTGCTTGTGAATGGGGCGCGCTGCTTTCTGGGAACTGTGTGTGTTCTCAGAGAGCAGCCGCCCATTCACAAGCCAGCGTGAGACTCACGCAGGCGCAGTAGGAAATGGGCAGTGAAGCCGTATTGCTTCACTGCCTGTTTCCCATAGTGTGAATGGCGGCATGGGACCTGGATCGATCGTGGGACCGGCATCGGGGGGGCCATCAGCGCGGGCAAGTAGGACAAGGTAAGTGTCCTTATTTAAAGTCAGCAGCTACACTGTTAGTAGCTGCTGACTTTAAAAAAAAAAATGCGGCTGGAACACCCCTTTAAAACATTAAATATTAGTCTTAGGTAGAGTGATCTTTTAAAACACAAAAACTATATTCAACTTCTCAGAGTTTAGGTCCAGTCACTAGTTTGCATTTAGCTGTGTGTATGAAGAATTTCAGCTGCTGTATGTTTTTAATTTCTATATACAGAAAATATACCATTCAAAGGTATTTTTTCTTCTACTCCTCTAAATTTGAAAATTAGCAGAGCTAAAGTTGACAATACATGCACAGAGAGCCAGTGTTCACCTACATGTAATGAAGAAAGTGAATGCTTACCTTTCTTGCTACCTACACCACTAAATTCAGTTTTGCTGTGGCAACATTCCTACCACTGACCTCCACTATTACCTATAGTGATGTAGGGGTAGGTGGGACTAACCAGTGATGGACACAAGAGATAACACTCCTAGAAGCGTTAGTTTCAGAGGAAATTCAAGCTGGAATTTCTCTTTGGCAGAATGGTGTTCAGTGGCATGGGAAGCAGGAGAGGTACATATTCTGTACAGTTAAATTTGGTTGTAAAGGTTAGTTTTTTATTTTCCTAAAAAAAAAATATATATATACAAATTTAGAAGGGAAATTGAAGGAAAAGGTAAGTGAACCAACAATGCACTAGCTTAACCACTTCAGACCTGCGCTACCGTCAAATGTCGGCAACAGCGCGGGTCTGAATAGGGCAACAGCGCGGGTCTGAGTAGAGCGCGCTGCGGGGAAGCCCTGTGTTGTCCGTGTCTCTTGGACATGGCCAATCACAGATCGCGGCGAACGGCCAATCAGAGTGGCCGTTTGCGATGCGATCTGTGGGCGAATGAGAGATGATCTCATAGATCATCTCCCATTGCCGTTTTACACAGAGACAGCATCCTGTCTCTGGAGAGGAGGAGCCCGATCTGTGTTCCTTCCTACATAGGGACACAGATCGGTCACCCCCCCAGTCACGCCCCCTCCCCCCCACAGTTAGAACACACCTAGGATACACATTTAACCCCTTCCTCACCCCCTAGTGTTAACCCCTTCAATGCCAGTCACATTTATACTGTAATTAGTGCATATTTATAGCACTGATCGCAGTATAAATGTAAATGGCGCCAAAAATGTGTCAAAAGTGTCCGATGTGTCTGCCATAACGTCGCAGTACCAATAAAAATCGCAGATCGCCGCCATTTCTAGTAAATAAAAATAATAAAAAATAATAATTCTCTCCCCTATTTTGTAAGCGCTATAACTTTTGCGCAAACCAGTCGCTTATTGCGATTTTTTTATTTATTTTTTTACCAAAAATATGTAGAAGAATACGTATCGCCCTAAACTGAGAAAAAAATGTTTTTTTTTTTTTTTTTATTGGGATATTTATTATAGCAACAACTAAAAAATATTGTATTTTTCTTCAAAATTGGCGCTCTTTTTTGTTTATAGCGCAAAAAATAAAAACCGCATAGGCGATCAAATACCACCAAAAAAAAACTCTACTTGTGGGGAAAAAAGGACGTCAATTTTGTTTGGGAGCCACGTCGCACGACCGCGCAATTGTCAGTTAAAGCGACGCAGTGCCGGAAGCTGAAATTTCACCTGGGCAGGAGGGGGGTGTATGTGCCCAGTAAGGAAGTGGTTAAAGGAACCCATTTAGAAAATAAAAAACGAACATTTACAACCCCTTTAAGTGGTTTATTGAGAGTTTTACCTTATGAGACAAGGTCACTTTAAACCCAAGAACAAATATTCTATATATTGCTTCTTACCAGCCTTAGAAGTTGTGTCAGTATTAGTTTTCCACTGATTGCTCTTCACAGGGCAACACAAGTATAAATGAGCCCTTAGTGCTTTTTTTTTTACAGTTTATTTTTATAAGCTTGAAAGTGTGCTGTCCATATGTTGATTTTTTTCATCATGTTAGCTGTGCTGGTTCACGCTATAGAATAATTTCCAGAGCCAAGTAACGAAGGCTCTTCAGATTTTCTTGAAGGGGAACAATTGTTGCCATTTTTATCCTAACAAGTGGTTTAGCTCTTGAGAACCGTTTCCCTGGTGGTGGTACTCACTCCTTATAAAGCAATCAGCGGTGTTCTGTGTGCACTGAAGTACAATAAATCATGTAATTGACTTTAGCTGAACCTGACAGAGGAAAAGTTGTAATATATTCACTCGTGGACACCAACTTACAGCACTGAAACATCCTGTTAGTCTAGCAGTGTGTCATTTTTATTGCACATGTAGTGAATGTCAAGTAATCCTGTGTCACTGATAAGATATTGACTAGGCTAATAGATATTAATATAAATACCTTATTACAGAATAGAGATACGCTGTTATTATGTAATGATCAAGTTTTTCTTTTTAAATAAAAATATGGGGTTGGGCAGGTCACTTATTTAACCTCTTCCCTACCGAATCATAGTAATATGACGTCGGCAGGGACCTTTCATCCTTCAGACTGGACGCCATATGACGTCCTTGCTTTCCCGGCCACTAGCGGGCGCGCATTGCTTGGGACCCGGTGCGCGTGCCCGGCGGCCGTGATGTCCGCCGGGCACCCGCGATTGCCCGCAATTACGGCAGGACCATGGATCTGTGTGTATAAACACACAGATCTATGTCCTGTCAGCGGTGAGGAGACTGACGTGTGTTCCCAGTACAGAGGAACACACATCGATCTCCTCCCGTTTGTGAGTCTCCCTCCCCTGCAGTTAGAACACACTTTAGGGAACATGTTTAACCCCTTCAGCGCCCCCTAGTGTTAACCCCTTTCCTGCCAGTCACATTTACACAGTAATCAGTGCAGTTTTACAGTACTAATCGCTGTGTAAATGTGAATGGTCCCAAAAATGTGTCAAAAGTGTCCGATATGTCCGCCGCAATGTCACGGTCACAATAAAAATCACAGATCGCCGCAATTACTAGTAAAAAAATGTAAATGCCATAATTCTATTCCCTATTTTGTAGATGCTAGAACTTTTGCGCAAACCATTCAAATACGCTTATTGCGATTTTTTTTTACCAAAAATATGTAGAAGAATACGTATTGGTCTAAACTGAGGACATTTTTCTTTCTTTTTTTTTAATTATGATATTTATTAAATCAAAAAGTTAAAGATATTGTATTTTTTTTTTCAAAATTGTCGTTCTTCTTTTGTGTAGCGCAAAAAAAAAAACCGCAGAGGTGTCAGGTGTCAGGATGCCCACTAACATACAGCTCTTTTCTCTATCTGCAAAGTAGAGAGTGTCCTGACTTACCTGCTCGCCCCTTTCCCCTCAAGAGGCTTTCTCCACACCATGGAGAAAGCCTCGCATTACTGTGTGTAGTTACAGACAGAAGAACAGGAAGTGAGGATTTCTCAGAAGAAATAAGGACATTTAAAAGTAAAATGGAAGAATGAGATAAGTGAAGGAGGACTGCACTAAGGTAAAGGAAGCTATTTAGGGAAAAATGTTTTACCTTTACAACCCCTTTAAGTGTACACCCATGTGACGGTGTACATTTTTACTCACACCGGATACACAGCTGAGTTGTTTTGTGCATCTGCATGCAAGCATTGCCATTTATGTTCATTGGGACGCACTGGCACAGTTGCTGCTCCCAATTTGACATCCGTGTGTTCAAGTACATTGGGACACACACCCACATGGATGTCAAATTTGGAGCTGCGGCTGTGTCCGTGCGACTATTGCCTCTCAATTGCATGCATAGGACCTCCTACACGTGGATGCACCTGTGTAACCTGTGCGACCAAACACGGCCCCTCAAAGAGGTGTATGGTAAAGTGCAATTTTTTTGCACAATTTTTTTGCACAATTTTCTTTACAGTGGTACAATATCATTTATTTTTGTATCTGCAAGTATGTTATGGTGGTGCAGACATTAATTACATGAAACTTTTTTCTCTTTTTGTTGTATACTTGTGCATGGTACCTTGTTCACATCGTTTTTTCAATCACAATGCACCAGCATCTTTTGGGAGTAGGAGAGCAAGTCAAATGGTAGGGGTAAAATGTACCCATTACCAATTCACATAGGGGGGCTGGGATCTGGGGGTCACAGCGGCTCACAGCACTGGAGCAACAATACCAGAAAGACACACCAAGGCAAGATGTCATCTCCCTCGGCGTGGACCAGGTGAGTTACCGATGCCTCATTCTAAGGTAAGTATTTCATAATGAGCTAGTAAGCGGTGCATACTAGCTCATTATGCTTTTTGCCTTACGGGTAAATAAAACAATAAAAACTTTTGGGACTATACAACAGCTTTAACTTATCACTAAACAGTCTTGGGCGAGATCTACAAACATGTCCCGCTGGCGTAGCTTAACAGAGTTACACTACGCCGCTGTAAGTTACAGCGGCGTATCCATATCCTCAAAGAATGTCTGCTGTAACTTACGGCGGCGTAGTGTAATTGTTGTGGCGTAAGGCTGCGCAATTCAAATTAGTTAGATGTGGGCGTGATTTCATGTAAATCAACATGACCCCACGTAAATGACGCTTTTTTTGAACGGCGCATGTGCCGTCTGTGGAGATATCCCAGTGCGCATGCGCAAAATCACGTCGCAAAACATCAATGAAAACGACGTGAACGTAACTTACGCAAATCCCTATTTGCTAACGGTTTACGCAAAACGATGTGAATGATGGAAAATTTGACGCTGGCCCGACGTCCATACTTAACATTACGTACGCCTCTATACAGCAGGGGTAACTTTACGCCCGACCTTCACTTACGCAAGCAACGTAAAAACACTGCGCCGGCCGCACGTACGTTTGTAGATCGGCATATCTACCTCATTTGCATATTCAACGCGGAAAATATTACGGAAGCGCCCCTAGCGTCCAGCGTAAATATTAAACTTAAATAGGACGCCGTAAGATGGCGTATCTACGCAAAAAAAATGGCGTATCTTGTTTTGTGGATACAAAACAAAGATACGCCGGCGCAGATTTGAAATTACGGCAGCGTATCTGGATATACGCTGCCGTAATTGTTTGTGGATCTGGCCCATAGTGTCTATTTCCTGCTGCTAATTCACATCCTAGTTAACGTTATCCATACTCGTTTTATAAGTGCTTGCAGTAACTTTTATTTAACCGGGTGTGTCAAAGGCTGTTCTTGAAGTCGGAACGTAGCATAGAGAACCTAAATTACCAAATGGTTCCTGCGGGGGTAGCTCTACATGTTGACAATAGGGTTGATTTACAAAAGGGGATAAGACGGTGTGCTTTGTAAAGTGCAGTTGCACTCTGCAAGTATACTTGCTCTAGAGCAGGGATGCCCAACCTTTTGAAGAGCGAGGGCCACTTAAGAGACTTGGTAACTGGTCGTGGGCCACAATGAGTGGAGTGGGCGGATGACAGGTCTGTATCCACTGCATATGAAGAGCAGACGTGGACATAGCCCACTCTACTCTATAGGGCCTTCAATCCGATGCACACAGGCAGAAGGGGATGGATCCGATTGGAGGTAGGCAGTGCTCTGCGAAGCAGCCTACAGAACAGATATGCTCCTGTGACAGGAGCTGGTGCTATACAGGAAGCATTGTCTTATGCGGCTCTGCTCCACAGCCGATTGCTTTCTCTTCTGCCGGCTTCATTCACAACACTGATGCTCTGGTATCACTGATTGGCGATCCGTGATCTGGGCTTGCAAACCAGACATCCCAGACAGGAGGTCGCGGGCCACATCAGAGGGCTCCGCGGGCCATATGTGGCCCCTGGGCCATTGGTTGGGCACCCCTGCTCTAGAGCTTAGTAGATGAGCAGCAACTCTGCTGACTTCCACCATCCAATCATGTGCAAGCAAAAATATGCAAGCTGTTTTTTTTTTTCCTTGCAGGATTGGGTATTCTTTGCAAAGTGAAGCCTTACCTAATTTACTAAGTCCTGGAGCAACAGCAATTGCAGAGAGCAACTTCACTTGTTGCCTTTAATAAATCAACCCCAATGTTTTTTTCTGTGCTCCACTGGCAATGCAGGAAAGTTGTTATCAGTGGAGTAAAAAGTAGAAATTGTTTCTGGTTGGTGTGACATTAGGAGACAGAGTAAATGGATCTAGTTTGATATAGCCAATAGACTTACAAGACCTTTCAGGAATATACTATTTTTGGATGCACCTTGATTTTTATTATAAGGCTGAGCGGCACTGCAGCCCCACAATTAAGTGTTCAATTATTTCAATTAAGCACATTTATCAAGCCTGCAGTACAGAGCATTTTCTCTAATACTAGCTCCCATGGAGAGATAATAGTTTGTGCCAACAGGACTTACAATAAAACTATCTCTCCCATTGAGCGATTTTTAAAGCTTTTTAATGAACTCATTGGGAAGGAGGAATTTGTATTGGATAAATATAATATCTAATCGGATTCATGTTGTTATGGTCAAGCTTAAAGGGTTTTTCTAAGGTTTTTACTTTTTAGGAGTTGTAATTACAGCCACTGCCACAGTACGATGTGGGCCTCTTCAGTGTGGGCTCCATTCAAAAAAAGAAGATCGCATACGGTATTCAATGTTTTCCCAAATACTGCATGTGATTCTAAAATGTCAATTCATTAATGCAAAAACGCTTGGTAAATACCGCTAAAACAGCGTTAAAGTCAATTTACAAAAGGAAATAAGTAAATGCATGCAGCAATCAAAGCAGAAATTCACCAAAAAGGGGAAGTTCTGCTTGTTTGTATCCCCCCCCCCCCCCCCACAGTTGACACTTTTTGGGGGAGATGGTACGTGGTTTTGACAGGTACCCGCTCCCACTTCCGGTCACATGTGCTGCGGCAAACTGATCCGAAGGTTTAGCCCCACCCTTCTTCCCCGCAGCCTTTTCCTGGACACATCACAGCTCCCAAAAGATTACAGGACCATTGATAAAGTGCAGCGCTAAGGTTTCCCTTACTTAAGATGTCAACACCTGCACCTGAAGCCGACTGAAGTATCGGTATGGATGAGAACATCTCTGGATTGCTGGACAGGTAAGTGTCCTTATATTAAAAGTCAGCAGCTACAGTATTTGTAGCTGCTGTCTTTTCATTTTTGTTGGGGATGAGCCTTTTTTATTTTCCTTTTGGATAAAGGTTTTAAACAAATAAATAAACGCTGATCAGTGTAAGTACCTCTTCTGGTGTTAAATAGTTTGTCTTATTTCTGGAAATTGATGCATCTGGAAGACAGCTTGTTCTTTTGAAAAACAATAGAGGTACTGGCCAGATCAGAAAGTGAAAAAAGAAAAAAAGAAAAGAATAATGCAACACTCACATCTAAGAACTAGAAAGATGCAATATAATAAATGTTTTCTTTGGGTTTAATACTGCTTTAACTTAAAGTGGAGTTTCCATCCCCAATTTATTTTTTTCATTATTGTGCTCATTAGACCTAAAAAAAGAAAAAAAGAAAAAAAAATGTTTTTACTCATCTGGAAATGCCTGTTGCTATGCAGTCCCACATCATCTCCCTCTAATGCTCTTGGGAAATGTGTGTCATCATTTCCCAGAATACAGTGCGCTGTCCAATTATCACTCCCCTACCAAAGACTTCCAGGAAGTAAGTGCTTGTGGGCTTCACAATGCACACAAGCAAAATGACAACCGTGTGGACATAGTTTTATAAACTATATTTTTTGAATAACTATGCGGAGCCGTGGCGGATTGTAAAATAGTAAGTGACCGGATTTATATTATAAAAACGCATGATGACAGGACATACATTTAAAAAATGCTAATTGTGGTTGGAACCGAAAAAGTATCAGAAATAAATTAACGCTAGCCAACCAAATCTAACAAAATGGAAAATAAACTGTATTAGGAAGATGGGTGCTTTTATTTTTTATTTTTTATGAATGAGAATTTTGAACAAAATATTTATGTTTTGTATAATGTGATATTTAATGAAATTTAAATGAATAAAAAAAGGAAGAGAGGTGTTTAACCTTCACTAGTAAAATGACAGTTGGAATGGTTAAAATGTCTCTACAAAATAATGAAACAAAGACAAAAATGCCCTGTTTGGCAAAGAAACAAGTTTAAGTTAAAGGGGTTGTAAAGGTTTTATTTTCTAAATTGGTTCCTTTAAGCTAGTGCATTGTTGGTTCACTTACCTTTTCCTTCCATTTTCCTTCTAAATGATTTTTTTTCTTTGTCTGAATTTCTCACTTCCTGTTCCTCCTCAGTAAGCTGTTCTGGCTGACTAACCCCCAGCCAGAACGGCTCGGATGATGGGGGCAAGCTTACTGAGGAAAAACAGAAAGTTCACATTGTAAGCATAGAGCCTGTGGCAAATGCCTCATCTGGCATCTTAAATCCAATCAGAGCCAGGTCCATAGCGAGGGCCTGTTCCTTTCAGCAACCTTAAAAGTAGAACTCTGGCTGCCAGGCTTGTGACAGAAGTCTGTCCGAGATCACTTCACCCACTCTGGCTAGAGTGGCGACGCATTATATTGTCACTGAGAGCAGGCTTGCTCTCCTGTTCATCCAAGCCTGATACTGCAAGGTTTTCTTCACTTCATCAACCTGTCCTCGCTACCACGTGATCAGCCGTGTCCAATCACGGCTGATTACGCTGTAAACAGGAAGAGCCGTCGATGGCTCTTCCTCACTCACGTCTGACAGACGCGAGTACAGGAGAGCCGATCGGCGGCTCTCCTGACAGGGGGGGTTTGCGCTGATTGTTTATCAGCGCAGCCCCCCCTTGGATGCCCACACTAGACCACCAGGGAAGCCCACACTGGACCACCAGGGAAGCCCACATTGAAAGGGCAAAAATAAAATAATAAAATCGGCAATTAAAAAAAAAAAAAGTAATACAAAAAAAAAAAAGATGCCAGTCACTGCCCACACTGTGCACTGACTGGCAACATAGATTCATCAGTGCCACCACTCAGTGCCCATCAGTGCCACCCCACAGTGTCCAATCCATGCCCAGTGCCCATCTATCAGTGCCCATCTGTGCCACCCTTAAGTACCCATCAGTGCCACCCATAAGTGCCACCCATGAGTGCCCATCTGTGCCACCTATGAGTGCCCAGTCCTGCCCATGAGTGCCCATCATTGTGGCCTATGAGTGCCCATCAGTGCCACCTATGAGTGCCCATCAGTGCCACCTATGAGTGCCCATCAGTGCCGCATGCCAGCTCCACCTATCAGTGCCCATCAGTGCCACATCATCAGTGCCCATCAGTACTACCTCATTGGTGTCCATCAATGCCACCTCATCAGTGCCGCCATATCAGTGCCCGTAATTGAAAGAGAAAACGTATTTATTTACAAAAAAGTTAACAGAAAAAAATAAAATATATTTTATTAGTTGTTGCGCAAAAAATTAAAACCACAGAGGTGATCAAATACCACCAAAAGAAATCTCTATTTGTGGGGAAAAAAGGACGCCAATTTTGTTTGGGTAAAGTGTAGCATGACCGCGCAATTGTCATTCAAAGTGCGACAGCGCTGAAAGCTGAAAATTGGCTTGGGCTGGAAGGTGCCTAAGTGCCTGGTATGGAAGTGGTTAAGCTCCCTTCTGTGAGGGCCACTTAAGCGACTTGTTAACCGGTCGCGGGTCACAATGAGCGGAGCGGGTAGATTACAGGCCCATGTCCACTCCACATATGCAGAGCAGACAGGGGCACAGCCCACTCTACTCTTTTGGCCCTTCAATCCGATCTTCCCAGATGGAAGGGAACAAATCTCCCCCCCCCCTTCTGTTTTTTTTATGGCTCGAATTAGAGGTAGGTGTGTGTAAAACGGCCACAAGTCTGTTTACATCTGCGGTTCAATAGAGGTGAATGAAGGGTCCAATTGGGTCAGACTGATCGTGTCAAGGGGTCCTAAGGCTGCTTTTTACACTGATGCGCTGCAGTATACCTACACTGTGGATTTCCTGCGGTTTAGCTGCATTTTGCCGTAGGCTTCTATTATATATCCTGCAGGTGTGGTGCACTTCCAGAGCAGGAGTTTGCGGGCCACATCAGAGGGCACCGCAGGCCACATGTGGCCCCCGGGCCACTGGTTGGGCACCCCTGGTCTAGGACTTCCTGTACTGTACTGTGCGATTTAGTGTTATTCAGGATTTTTCAGAGATAGTGATACATTTGCAAGATGTACATAAAAAGCCAACAAATCTGTGCATGCCTGTGGGAAGTGTATGCAGGAATGTGTGCTACATATGGGTAACTCCTGTAAATTTGACATGCATTGTTATTGTTAATGATTGAACTTGCGATGTTATGTAAAATTACATTGCTTCTAGAATTTATCTCTGCTCTCTTGAAGATAGGGGCATGCTAATGAGCCTTTCCGCTGGTAATCACAACTTCAAAGTGCCTGATAAGCTTGTGGTCTGTAAAAGTATGAAGCATACAAAAAGAGCTAATCTCTTATACAAAGGGCTGCCTTGCTACCATGGAAGCTTTGAGATGAAAACCAGTGCGGTAAGTGAGGAGGTCACATTATGCAACTTAATTGTACAAATGGAATTGGATCTTTTAATTCAGCATTTCCATGTGCAAATAGCTGCAGGACTGAACAAATCACAGCTGTATAATTCCATATAAGGCAAAAAAAAAAAAATGTCAAGGCCGACTCAAGGGCAAGGCAATAGAGGTGATATATTAATTCTCCAATATGTCGAGAGGTCTAACCTAATCCAATTTAAAAATAACTTTTGCTACCTGTTTTCCATAACATCAGTTTCTAACTGAAAGTTTTATAATTATTTATAGCTTGGTTTCATACAAGGTAACAATAGAGGCGAACACTGATATATCTATTTTATTAAATGGTAAGAATTATATCTCTTCTAATTTTGCTCACATGTATCCTTGATGAAAAGTACATTTAAAGCACACAGTCAGGTATTAGTGAGGCATTATTAATGCATAATTACCTTGTTCTCTTTTACATGTACTTTTTTAATTATTGTAATGGTTCTATATTTTCTGGTTTAGCATTCTGCTATGTAGATGCAGCTATCTAACGTTATTAGTATTATAGATTCTTGCTTGTGCAGTATGTCTTATAACTAAGTTCTATCATGTCAACAAGTTATCTTTGGGTTTTTATTATTGATCAAAATAAACACTTTAGGAGCTTGCTGAGACTTTCAAGCTTGGTACTGTAGCTACAAGAGGAAATCATGTTATAAGTGTTTCCATCCAATCTTCCACTAGTTTCCCCCCCCCCACCCTTCTTATAAATACTTAACTGAGTCCTGTAACAATTGAGTTCTTTCTCTCCCCTACTCACAAGCTCAGAGACAGCAGTAGGAACCATTGGCTCCTGCTGCCGACAGTCAAATGCTGTAAGGAGGGAGCAAGGGCAGGACCAAGTTGAGCTGAGTGTCAATAGATATGCGCAGCATGGCTCTGAAGCTTGCTCACAGGTTCACCACCATAGGAAGCGGTTTCCTATGGGGGCATACAGAGAAGATGTGGAACTGAGAGCACTGCCAGGAAACCCAAGAAGAGGAGGTTTGAGGACGCTCTGTGCAATACTATTATACACAGCAGGTAAGTTTAACATGTTTGTGATTAAAAAAATATATATATACATACAGTATCTCCTCCCTGCTGGGACTGGGCTGCAGGGCAGGATTCCAACACAAGTAGAAAAGTTAGCTCATGTGTACTGGCATGTGGTTGCCATCATCCCTAGTATCAATTGAAAATCAATCAATCAATTGGATTCCAACACAATAGCGACCCCAAACACACCACCAAAATGACCACTGCCTTGCTAAAGAAGCTGAGAGGATGGACTGGCCAAACATGTCTTCAGACCTAAACCATATTGAGCATCTGTGGGCCATTCTCAAACAGAAGGGGGAGGAGCGCAAGGTCTCTAACATCCACCAGATCTGTGATGTCATGGAGGAGTGGAAGAGGACTCCAGTGGTAACCTGTGAAGCTCTGGTGAACTCCATGCCCCAGAGGGTTAAGGCAGTGCTGAAAAATAATGGCGGCCACACAAAATATTGACACTTTAAGCCCAATTTGGACATTTCCACTTAGGGGTGTACTCACTTTTTTTGCCAGTGGTTTAGACATTAATGGCTTTGTGTTGAGTTATTTTGAGGGGACAGCAAATGTACACTGTTATACAAGCTGTACACTCAATACTTTATATTGTAGCAAAGTGTCATTTCTTCCGTGTTGTCTGAAAAGATATGATAAAATATTTACAAAAATGTAAGGGGGTGTACTCACTTTTGTGAGATACTGTATGCCTTTACAGCCACTTAATTTTGTGGTTGATTTGAGGTGAGTGGTTACTTTTAGAAAACGAGAAAATGAGTTGATATTCTGGCAAGAAGCAGGGCAGGGACTTGTACTCTTTGGGGCCAACACTTAGCCATTTACAAGCACCTTTACAAGTTAAAAGATGTTCTTGTATTTCATATTTGTCTGCTTCACAAAACAGCTGGAAGCCCAATCTTTTAGGATTGTAGGCAGAGGGAATCCTTATGGACTCATGGTTATCTGAAGACCATTCTGTCCTAAGTTGTCCAAACAGTGAAGACACATAAAAAATGCTTTGGATCGGTGATGAAGTAAAAATACCTTCTTTAACTGTTCAGGTCTATGATCTGATTGGTTGTTATAGGCAGCAACAAACATTTACTTTTTAGCTAAAAGCATGTTTAGTTACAGGCAAGCTCAAGTGTTAAGTCTATTGTCAGGGAACAATTTGTCTTAAAATTCTGCTAACTAATTTGCCTCATAAACATTTTTTTCTAGGTATAGGTGGGGGCCAATGTCTGTTTTCCAGCACAAAGTTTAAGAAAGCATTGAGCTGGAAATCTGACAGGACTCAGAATTGTGAATTCAGGAAATGTTCAGCGCTGTGATGTGTTGATAATTAAATCTAGTTCTCTTCAATGCAGCTGTGGGTCTCTCTAGCTGATTGTAGAAGGCAGATGCGTGGCAAGGATTATTCAATGCAATCAGATGGACTGATGATGTCTTGCTAGTAATTTTGTAAGGTCTGACATATATGAATACAGTATTTCCCCATCTTTTTCTGTATAATTTCAGGCCTGAGATATTCATTATTATGCATATATTTCCTGTGTGTGATTTCTTCTTGCTCAGATTATGCTAGAACAAGTATTTATATTTAATAAAACTGTAGTGGTAAGGGCTGCTAAGTATTGTGGTCCGTCTGTCACCCTGCCCAGTCAAGCACACCGCTCTCATTCACCCTCAGGCAGAAAACCAGTCCTTGAACTTTTGTTTTTTGTTTTATCGAGGAGTATGAAACTTGGATGGGGTAAGGCAGTATGGGATGCCCACTTGTTTGAAGAAAGTATATGGGACACAACTATATACACTTCCTGTATATATTCCTCTACACTTCAGCTCCAGCACCGCACTTGCTTACAGACTAACTGTCAGGAACCATGAATCAGACAGAGACAGAAATTGCAGTAAAAATCACACATTTTAATATAATGATAAAAATAGTACAAATAGTAAACATAGTCAAAACATAGCCAGGGTACAGTAGCCAAAGCAGGTATTCAGAACAAGCCAGTAAATCAAGAAGGCGGAGATCAGCGTAGTTGGAAGCAGCAGACAGGATCAGGAACCAGAAGAGATTTCAGCCAGGCAAGTCTTTAACAGGAACACAGCAGAGAGTCCCCATATATGTTTGACCAAGGTGAAGGCATGGAAGAAATGAACCAGGCAGTTTAAATAGCCAGAAGGGGCTGGCTGTAGGCTGAATTGACAAGCAGGAAATGATCACCAGGTGAGCCACTGTAGAACGATGAGTACTGGTAATTAACCGACAGCTGTGCAAACTGAGCACTGAGAAGGGAGTGCTGAGAGCCCAGCCCTGACACTATCTCCCCTTAAGCCCTTCAGCACATCATTTGCTTGTTTTTATAGGACCAGCTAGCACTATATTTTAGGCCTGACACTGGCTCAGCCAGGCCTTAGCAAATGCCCTTTTCAGGCAGGGACCATGGGCCCCTCTAGTGCAGAAGACAAATAGTGGTAGTCTTAGGCCGCGTACAGACGAGGAGTCATGTCTGCTGAAACATGTCCAACGGACCGTTTCCAGCGGACATGTCTCCTTGGATTTTGGTCCGATGGTGTGTACACATCCATCGGACGAAAATCCCCTCGGACTGAGGATGCGGTGACATGGCGGTGACGTTGACGCCACCACGTCACCACTCCAGGAAGTTAAATACTTCCACGCATGCGTCAAATCCATTCGACGCATGCGGGGGATTTATGTCCGCTGGTTAGGCATACTAACCAGCGGACCTGTTTCCGACGGACAGGTTTGCAGCGGACAAATTTCAAAGCAGGCTTTGAAATCTGTCTGCAGGAAAAACCTGTCCGCTAGGTCGTACACACGATCGGATATGACCAGTTTCAGCGGACATGTTCGATCGTGTGTACGCGGCCTTAGTGCTAGCTGTCCATCTGCTCCCAGTACCCTAGGCCCTACCAGCCCTAATGGCTGCAGCTGCCTCTCTCCACTGCCCGAGCCACCACAGTCCACTCCACCGGCTCTGCACCCATCCCAGACTGCAATCTTCCAGTTCCTCCACAGTCCTTCCCGACTGTGTGTCACTCACCAGCCCTCTTGGTTGCGACCTGTTGTTCCTCTTTGGAGACTTTGCCTGGCAGTTCTCTCTTGCTGCCCTCTCCTTGCTCCCGTGCCACCTGTCAAGGACACAGCCATGTGTCGTGAGAAGGATCCTGTCCGCACCCAAGCACCAGGCCCAAGGTCACCCCCCCCCCCAGACTGGGGAGCTCCCTCAAAGGCTATGACAGCCTAGCACTCTATCTCCAGCTTCCTTTCAAACAACTCCTCCCTAGCTGAGCTGACCCTGAGTATTTAAGGAGGCCTGCCCCCTGCCAATACAGTTTATAAGTTGGTCAAGGCTCCTCAGGATACCCCAGGCAGCTCCAAATTTCTTCTCTTTCTTCCTCTCCACAACATTGCAGCATGTTCTGGAAAGAAGTGGGATGTCTCAGTGATGCTGTCTGTGAGTCACCAGCTCAGCCTGAGAATTTACCTATCCTGTACAAAAATCCTATTCACTATCTAGCAACCTAGAGGGTGCTACAAAACTATAGGTCACAAAGAATGATATATACAGTATATTTCATTCTGCAAAGTAGCTATGGCATGACTGATGATAATATCCCTATGTTCTGAAGGTCAGAAAGGGGTGAATTGCAGGTCAGATGCACCTTTTAATACTGTACATTCTGAATGATCTCAGAAACGTCTCAAACTGACCCTAAATTGATGATATCAAGTCCAAAGACCATCGACATATACACCATAAAGATGCCAATAGTTTTGCTTTCCAGCTCATAACCCTCAGGATTTTTTTTACAAAGTTAGTATCTGATTCCTAACGAATGAGGACAAAACAATGGACAAAACTGCCTTGGTAGCTCTAAATCTGTCATTGTAACTGGATGCACTACCAGATGCCACTACCACGTGTCTCTCTGTCTATGACTCTGCATCTACCTGCTCTTTTCTGATGGAAGACTACATCCCTAATTCCACTCATCCAGGCATACAGTATATTCCTTTTTTTTTTATCTTTGTAAGAGAGCTGCTAGAGCTGTCCCCATGAATTCGCGGGAGCGCACGCGTGATCCTTGGCTTCCTTGACCTTGTTTTAGACTCGCTTCACCCCTGACTCTTGGATCCTGATCTCGGCTTTCCACGTGACCCTGTTTCCTGCCTGATGACTTGGTACCTTGCTGCCCGCTCGTTGCTGAACCCGGCTTCCCATGTGACCACGATCCTGCTCCCTGTTTGGCTCCGCTCTACCTCACGGGTACCTGCGACTTCGTCCCAGCAACCTGCTGCGACTTCGTCCCTGCAACCTGCTGCGACTTCGGTGCTGCAACCTGCTGCAACCTGCTGCGACTTCGTCCAAAGTCCATCTTTCCTTACCACTTCAGTTACAGTTACCAGAAAAGACTATCCTTGTACCTGCTATTATAGACTCAGGGGCTTGCAGTTGCTTTGTGGATGCTGCATTTGCGACCCTTCACCAATTACCTCTATGCTCTAAGAGGCAGGGGCTTAGCGTTCACTTAGCAGATGGGTCTGGTCTCAAGTCTGGACCAGTAACCCAAGAGACTATACTTATTCCTTGCCGTACTGCCTCAGGACATCTGGAACTCCTTCGTTTGGATGTGATTGCTTCTCCCATGTTCCCTATAATTCTGGGGCTACCCTGGCTAAAAGCCCATAACCCCCATATAGATTGGGCCACTGGAAAAGTTTCCTTCTCATCCGACTATTGTCAGGTACAATGTTTTCCAGAAAGGATCTGCAACCCTACTCCCCTTCTTAGTATTTGTCCGGATCCTGAAACTGTAAAACTGGTGCCCGTTGCCTACCATGAATTCTTGGATGTGTTCAATAAGAAAAGTGCAGATACCTTGCCCCCACACAGGGCTTATGACTGTCCTAATGAACTTTTACCCGGATCCGAGATTCCTTTCGGTCGAATCTACTCGCTTTCTGAACCTGAACTAGAAGCCCTGCGCAAATATATAGACGAAAGTCTGGAAAAAGGGTTTATTCTGCATTCTTCCTCACCTGCAGGAGCTGGTATTTTCTTTGTAGAAAAAAAAAACACTCTCTAAGACCTTGTATTGACTATCTTGACCTTAATAAAATCACTGTCAAGAACCGGTACCCACTTCCGCTAATTCCTGAATTGTTCCAGAGGTTGCGCGGAGCACAGATATTTTCCAAACTTGATCTTAGGGGTGCTTACAATTTAGTCCGGATCAAAGAAGGAGATGAATGGAAAACAGCTTTCAGAACACGCTTCGGGCATTTTGAGTATTTAGTTATGCCCTTCGGCCTCTGCAATGCCCCAGCCACCTTCCAACATTTGGTAAATGACGTATTTCGTGACTTTCTTGATCTGTTCATCTTAGTCTACCTTGATGACATCCTCATATTCTCCGAAATGATTGAACTACACCGCACCCATGTGAAGAAGGTCTTGAGTAGACTCCGTGAACATCACCTCTATGCCAAGGCTGAGAAGTGTGACTTTGAAAAGCACACCGTACAGTTTCTTGGACTCGTCATCTCTGCTGATGGCATTTTCATGGATCCTCAGAAGGTTGCTGCAGTTCTGGAATGGCCGGCCCCTACGGACAGGAAAGCAGTACAGAGGTTTGTGGGTTTTGCAAATTTTTATAGAAAATGTATTAAAAAATGTTCTGGTATTATCTTGCCTATTACCCAACTAACGAAACAGCATGTTCCTTTCCGATGGACTCCTGAAGCACAAGTAGCATTTGAACAATTAAAGACCCTGTTCACTTCAGCTCCCATCCTGAAACATCCCGATCCGTCCCTGGCCTATGTTTTGGAGGTGGACGCCTCCGAAAGTGCCGTTGGGGCTATTCTGTCTCAGCGACAAGGTCCCAAATCTTTCTTGCATCCCGTAGCCTTTTTCTCTAAAAAATTGAATCCTTCTGAAAGGAACTACGATGTTGGAGACCGGGAATTGTTAGCCATTAAAGCTGCACTTGAGGAATGGCGTTATTTGTTGGAAGGAGCCGCCCACCCTATTCTCATCTTCACTGACCATAAGAACTTGGAGTATTTGAGGACAGCCAAGAGACTAAGACCCCGGCAAGCAAGATGGGCATTATTCTTCTCCCGTTTCATATTCCATATTACCTTCCGTCCTGGTTCTAAAAATGGCAAACCAGAAGCGCTTTCGCGCATGTTCCATGATTCAGTGCAACCTTCAGAGCCAACTACCATTTTGCCATGGTGTCATGATCACCCCCTGGCAGGCCATTTCGGTATCCACAAGACTATAGACTTCATTTCCGTTCTTTTTGGTGGCCCAACCTGATACAGGACTGTAACAAATATGTAAGATCATGTGAGACATGTCTACACTGCAAAACCAGCCGAGCCAAGACTTGGGGCCTACTTGAAAGCCTTCCGGTGCCCAAGAAGTCTTGGAGCATGATTTCTATGGATTTCATTGTGGAACTTCCTCCTTCTGAGAACTTCACTTCTATATTTGTCGTAGTGGACCGTCTGACCAAGATGGCACACTTTGTTCCTTTACAAGGCACCCCTTCTGCCCCCGAGACGGCTTCCGCATTTATCAGAGAAATCGTGAAATTGCATGGGATCCCTGATAACATTGTCTCTGACCGCGGGGTGCAATTCACCTCAAGATTCTGGAGGTCCCTATGTGAAGCATTAAACATCGAACTCCGTCTGTCCACTGCTTACCACCCCCAGACTAATGGACAGACGGAAAGAACTAATCAAACCTTGGAGCAGTACCTGCGGTGCTTTTCCTCATTCTCTCAGGATGACTGGTCTTCCCTTCTCCCACTGGCAGAGTTTGCTTACAACAACACTATTCACTCTGCAACCAAGCAATCACCCTTTTTCGCCAATTATGGCTATCACCCCTCATTTTTACCTGAACTGCCTGTTGAGTCCTCCGTACCTGCTGTACAAGACAGACTAGACTTTTTTAACTCCAACAACAAATTACTCCAGGATACCATCTCTAAAGCCCAAGCGAGCAACAAGAAGTTCTTTGACAAAAAGAAGAGGGGTAACCTAAATCTGGAACCAGGAGACAAGGTCTGGTTGTCAACTGCAAATTTAAAGCTGAGTTGTCCCTCCAGGAAACTTGTCCCAAAGTTTCTGGGGCCTTTTCCGGTTAAAAGGAAGATTAACCCTGTGGCCGTTGAGTTAATTCTACCTAGGAGCCTGAAAATTCATCTGGTTTTCCACATCTCCCTACTAAAACCAACGGTGCCTAACCCATTTTCCAATCGGGATCCAGAAAACCCTCCTCTACTTCTCGTCGAAGGCAACGAGGAGTATGAAGTCCAAGCTGTTCTGGATTGCAAGACCAAAAGGGGTCAAATGCAATTCTTGATTAAATGGAAGGGTTATGGTCCGGAAGAGAACTCTTGGGAACCAGCGTCCAATGTGCATGCCCCACAAAAGATTTGTGCCTTTTTCCAGGGCCATCCGGAAAAGAAACCCCTGAGGGGCATCCAGAGGCTGCCCATAGGGAGGCGGCAATGTAAGAGAGCTGCTAGAGCTGTCCCCGCAAATTTGCAGGGGCGCGCGGGAGAGCGCGTGAATTTGCGGGTGCGCGCGCGTGCACCCGCACGTGCGCGGGAGCGCGCGCCCGCTGGCGCCAAACAGCCTATTTAAAGGATGCTCTGACCCTAGCCGAGTGCTGACGGATCTCAGCGGTTCCGGTTCCTGTGTCCTGTGCCTGTTCCCGTGCTCCTGATCCCGGTTACTGATCCTTGGCTTCCTTGACCTTGTTTTGGACTCGCTTCACCCCTAAATCTTGGTTCCTGATCTCGGATTTCCACGTGACCCTGTTTCCTGCCTGATGACTTGGTACCTCGCTGCCCGCTCGTTGCTGAACCCGGCTTCCCATGTGACCACGATCCTCCTCCCTGTTTGGCTCCGCTCTACCTCCCGGGTACCTGCGACTTCGTCCCAGCAACCTGCTGCGACTTCGTCCCTGCAACCTGCTGCGACTTCGCTGCTGCAACCTGCTGCGACTTCGTCCCTGCCACCTGCTGCGACTTCGCTGCTGCAACCTGCTGCGACTTCGTCCCTGCAACCTGCTGCGACTTTGTCCCTGCAAACTGCTGCTACTTCCTGCCTTGCAAGACTTGCATCACCGGTTGCGGGCTTCCCAAGTTACATCTACAGGCACTCATGTCTCCCCTGGCCCTTGGTTTCCTCTGTCTCCACTCTCAGCGGGACCAGGGCCGGAGATTCAAGAGAGGCTAACCTCGTCATTTCAGACTTCACCCAGGTACGTGACAATCTTTCTCTGCTTAATCCCCCAAAGCTCCTATTGTAACCTTGCATTGGGGTACTCTAGTACTGTATCTTTAGATTGCACTTTGACAATGTTTGTCTTTCTGAACCTCTAAAATATGGTTTGGCTTCTTGCCTAGTAAAATTGCCCTATTATAATTACTTGTTTGATATGTCATTTTCACCAGCTCCTGCAACCTCTTCTGGAGTAGTGCCACACAATGTTTCAATCCAGGACATTGTAACTGATATGACTGTGATCTGGGACACTGGGGCTGGTGTGGCAGTGAACAGGGACTTTGTAACTGGTGTGGCTGTGAATAGGAATAATATGACAGATGTGGCGGTGATCTGGGAGACTGTATGGCAGCACAAACAGGGACACAGTAACTGGTGTGACGGTGATTAGGGGCAATATGACTGGTGTGGTGGTAAACAGGGACATGTTAAAAAGGTGATTTGTTTTTACATATTTTTTTTTAACTTACTGTCATTAGAGCAGTGCAGTGTTACCATAATGAAACAGTAGTGCTCTGGGGAGGTGATTACATTTTTTGTTTTTACATTGTGATTGCTTAGTACAATGATGATCACTGCAGTTGATAAGATTGTTCAAAGGTTTCATTCATAAAACCTTGTTTACTAATGTGATCTCTGTGATCGGTCACAGCTATTACATAATAAAGGACTGCTATGATTGGCCTTGGTACCATGTAATTGCTGTGACCAATCACAGGGATCACACAGTGGTTAACAATAACAGCCTTGTTTTTTATTGTACATGTGATCGCTGTGATTGCCATCAGCGGCCCAGTACATTGATCTGTGGTCTTCTGGTTTCAAAAGACAGCGGTCACAGATCCCACCTGCGTGCTCTAGAGAGTGTGCACAAGTGCCTGCTGCGGAAGATATGATGTATAAGATATAAGATGTGTGTGTGTGTGTATATATATATATATATATATATATATATATATATATATATATATATATATATATAAAAACATAGTTTTGTTTCAATTCTGTATTACATAAATTGAATTGAATTCAGATCAATTTGAATTTTCAGAATACAGAAAATTTGAATTTGAATTTAAATTCCATTTGAATTGCATTCAAATTCAAATCAAATCGAAATTCTAAATAAAATGTATTCTATTCAAAATTCTAATTTTGGAAGATGGTTATATTCTTTCTACTCCATTCTATTATATTATTTTATTTTTTGTTCTATTCTTTTCTATTCTATGTGAATTCCAATTTTTTCTATTCTGAAAACATTATTTTTTGTTATATTCTTTCTATCCTATTGGTTCCAGGTAGGTTTGTTTACACTCAGCAGCCAACTAATCTGTCATCATGTGGTGGTGGTAGTGCTACCTCCAGTTAATAACAGATCCCTGGAAATCTGTAAGTATGGGGTTGATAATGCTAGCTTGGCTAAATGATAGATCTCCAACCAGCTGCTGAGGATCATGGATGATAACGCTAATTGAGAATAGTGTTGCTCACGAATATTCGCATTGCGAATATTCGCTATGAATATTGCATATTCGAGTATTCGCAAATAACTTGAATATTGCGGCGAATATTCGTATTTTTTCAAATTTATTTTTAAAACAGATCACATCCCAGTGATCTCCATCGACATCTAAAAGCATTGCTGGTATGATTAGAGAGAGACCCTGGGCCGAGTAGCTGATGCGATTCTTTTATGTTGCTGAAAATTCGCATTGCGAATTTTCGGCAACATAAAAGAATCGCATCAGCTACTCGGCCCTTCTTTTGCATCAGAGCCAATCAGAATAACTCCCAATATTCGGCAAAGGAATATTGCGCGATATTCCTTTTGCCGAATATTCGAGCTATTCTGATTGGCTCTGATGCAAAAGAAGGGCGGAGAAGATAATCGCGCAATATTCCTTTTGCCGAATATTCGAGTTATTCTGATTGGCTCTGATGCAAAAGAAGGGCGCATCAGAGCCAATCAGAATAACTCGAATATTCGGCAAAAGGAATATTGCGCGATTATCTTCTCCGCCCTTCTTTTGCATCAGAGCCAATCAGAATAACTCGAATATTCGGCAAAAGGAATATTGCGCGATATTCCTTTTGCCGAATATTCGAGTTATTCTGATTGGCTCTGATGCAAAAGAAGGGCGGATAAGATAATCGCGCAATATTCCTTTTGCCGAATATTCAAGTTATTCTGATTGGCTCTGATGCGCCCTTCTTTTGCATCAGAGCCAATCAGAATAACTTGAATATTCGGCAAACGGAATATTGCGCGATGTGTTTTTATTATTCTGCATATTTCAGTTTTTGTTTTGTTTGCTGATAAAACAAAATAGTTACATTAGGGATAAATAGACAGTGTTAGTCGGTGAATAAGAAAACGTTAATTTTCATGCAATTATTCTAGTATAAAACTCCATTGCTCAAATTCAGTAAACCTGGGATTATCTTGTTTATAGGTTATATTTAGCAAACTATACCACATAACTAAAACATAAAAAGCATACATTAAAGTACATATGCAAAAGCATTTATTTTTGTCTTTGGCCATATTTTCTACGTCTCCGCGTCAATGTAATGAGCATTCAAATTGCACTAAACAGGGAGATTTTTATATTAAATTGTTTTTCAGGAGGTCCAATGTGCCCTTCAAATGCTGTTTGTTTTTGTTACAGAATAAAGATTCAAAATGGATCACCTTAGTGCAAGGGTGCCCAACCTTTTGGAGAGCGAGGGTCACTTAAGCGACTTGGTAACTGGTCACGGGCCACGATTTGCGGAGCCGGTGGATGACAGCACACTGTACTCTATAGAGCCCATTCTACTCTTTTTTTGATCGGATTGGAGGTAGACATTTGTAAAAAGGACAAAAGTCCATTTACATCTGCCACTCCTTAGAGGTGAATGGAGGGTCTGATTGGGTCGGACTGACTGTGTGAAGGGGGCCTGAGGCTGCATTCACTCTGATGCACTGTTGTTTACCCAAACCGCGGGTGCAGCACCCTTTACCTGTGACTTTCCTGCAGGTTAGCTGCACTTTGCCATAGACTTCTATTATATCCTGTAGGTGTGGTGCACTTTCAGAAAGCTCACCAAACTCGCAGGTAATAGAAGTCTATGGCCCAGTGCAAGTAACCCGCAGGTGCACCTCTGCACCTGCGGATCCGTTTAAAAGTAGCCCAGTAACCATTGCAGAACAGATATGGCCATATATATACTGTGATTTTAGTAATAAACGTACCTTTAAAAAAAATAGTCTTCTAATCTATTGCATTCCAGAGCAGAAGGGGGCCCCTGGGGCACTGGTTGGGCACCCCTGCCTTAGTGTGAAAGTCTGCGAGAAATTATTAAAATGTTTCTAAAGCCTAAAGTTTTTTTTTTTACAACAGATTGTAATACCTCGTACACACGGTTGGACTTTTGACTGTGCAAAAGTCCGCCCTGAGCCCATTGGAAATCCGACGGAAAGAAAGAAACTATCTTAGGTCCGTCGGACTTCCGAAAAAAAAGTCTGATGGAGGCTACACATGGCCGGACTTTCCAAGGAAAAAAAGCCCATCTGACTTTTTTTCTCGGAAAGTCTGACCGTGTGTACGAGGTATAAGGGATAATTTTTTTTTTTTTTTACCACTTGTCATCTGCCCACCGTCAAATGACGGCGGGCAGACGACTCCATTGTTCTGACATCACGTCATATGACGTGATGTCCCTTTAAAGCCGCGGGCGGGCGCGCGCGTGCACCCGCCGCTCTGCGGGGATCCCGTGCGAGTGCCCGGCGGCAACGATCGCCGCCGGGCACACGCGATTGCTCAGTAAACACAGAGCTGCACGTCCCTGTCAGGGAGAGAGGAGAGCGGTTGTGTCCCTTGTACATAGGGACACAATCGGTCACCTCCCCCAGTCACCCCCCCCCTCCCCCCACAGTTAGAACACTCATAGGACACACATTTAACCCCTTCCCCGCCCCTAGTGGTTAACCCCTTCACTGCCAGTCACATTTATACAGTAATCAATGCATATTTATAGCATTTTTCACTGTATAAATGTAAATGGTCCCAAAAATGTCAGAAAAGTGTCCGAAATGTCCGCCATAACGTCGCAGTCCCAATAAAAAAATCGCAGATCGCCGCCATTAATAGTAAAAAAAAAAAAAAAATGCCATAAACTATCCCCTATTTTGTAAACACTATAAATTTTGCGCAAACCAATCGATAAACGCTTATTGCATATTTTTTTTTACCAAAAATATGTAGAAGATTACGTATCGGCCTAAACTGAGGAAAAAAATATTTTTTATATATATTTTTTGGGTTATTTATTATAGCAAAAAGGAAAAAATATTGCATTTTTTTAAAAATTGACGCTCTATTTTTGTTTATAGCGCAAAAAATAAAAACCGCAGAGGTGATCAAATACCACCAAAAGAAAGCTCTATTTGTGGGAAAAAAAGGACGCCAATTTTGTTTGGGAGCCACGTCGCACGACCGCGCAATTGTCAGTTAAAGCGACACAGTGCCGGAAGCTTATATTTTGTCTGGGCAGGAAGGGGGTGTAGGTGCACAGTAGGTAAGTGGTTAAATAACAAACAAATCATACTTGCCCGCTCGTGGAATGGCAACAAACTTTTACCCTTAAAAATCTCCATAGGCAATGTTTTTTTTTTCCTATTTTTTTAACTTTTTACTGTTCTTTGAAAAAAAAAATGGTGTCACTTTTATCCCCATTACAAGGAATGTAAACATCCCTTGTAATAGAAAAAAAGAATGACAGGTCTTCTTAAATATGATATCTGGGGTCAAAGAGACCTCAGATATCATATTCACACTAAAATGCAAAAAAAAAATGCCATTTGAAAAAAAATAAAAAATACAATGGCCCTTTTAGGCCGCGTACACACGATCAGACCAGTCCGATGAAACTGGCCTGGAGACCAGTTTCATTGGACCAAATTGAACGTGTGTACGGCCCATCGAACCGTTGTCCATCGGACCAAAGTTTTAAAACTTGCTTTAAAATCTGTCAGATGGACACTTGTCAGTCAGACCAAAACGATGGTTAGTACACAAAAGCATCGGACCAAAAACCCTCACATTCTCAGAATCAAGTCGACGCATGCTTGGAAGAATTGAACTTCGTTTTTTCAGCACGTCGTTGTGATCTACGTCACCGCGTTCTGGCCTGATGGGATTTTGGACTGATGGTGTATACGCACATCAGACCATCAGACCACTTCAGCGGTGGTCCGATGAAAACGGTCCGTCAGACCAGTCTCATCGGTTGGGTCTGATCGTGTGTACGTGGCCTAAGAGCTATGGGCGGATGTGATGTTTTGACGTTGTTTGTGCCCTGCAAAGACTCGGAGATGGGTGGGCACCTTCCCCCTCACTTGTCTCCATGTCAGGCTAGGGACAGGTCCGGATCGCCTCTGCCGCTACCGATGGCCACGGTAAGCAGCGGAGGGCACCGAATCGCGGTGGGAGGGATGGCCTCTCTCCCCCTGCTGATAAAAGTGATCATGCAGCAAATCCGCCGCAGAGACCACTTTTATCTGAAAGAGAACCGCCAGCTCTTGAAGAAGATACCAGGGTTATGGTAGCTAGCTGCTACCATAACAACGGTATTCCTCTTCAAGGACAAGACGTATATAGTCATCTGGCGGGAAGGAAGTGATTAAATGAATTGTGTCTTTTTTGCGTATTGTGTATTTTTAGACCTATTAGCCTTATTTAAAAGACCTGCTATACACTGAGCAGTATTTTGTATTTTTAATAGTGGTAGTAGTGCCCAGCTACCCTTGCCTTTCATTACCCAATTCTTGCAAAGAGGCCATGAAATAATTTTTTTGGCTCCCATGGACTTCAGTGGGGTGTGGGCATTATGTTCAAGGTTTGCATATTGTTTCAGGTGTTTCAGTGAACCAAACTTTGCTGAGCTCACTCATCACTACTGAAGAGACAATTAATTGCAAAACGTCTGTTGAGAAATTAAGTAAATTACTCCATGCTGTGATTCAATGGGTGATTTTCAGCTTGGCAGTGAGTTACAGAGACAAGATTCTCTGATTATATTCAGTTCACTGAACTCCAATATTCAGTGTCCAGCAATTTCCAGGCAACATTTTTCTGCATGTTGGGCTGATTCGCAAATTAAAGCAAGCATGCTAATATATATTGTACACTTTTTCGAGACTCTGAATGCTAAACACAGAGCTTTTTTTCTCAGAAAATAGGTGCAGGAACTCAACCACGGCCCATTTCAGATTTCAAAAACAGTAGAAGGGTCTTAAAGGGGCATTAAATACCAGGATTGCATTACATACAGAGTGCAGAGTTCAGATGGTTACACACAGGGTGCAGAGCTGTCACTTGTAAACACAGAAACCAGACTTCTGTGTTTACAAGTGATTGTGGTGAGAAGGCACCAATGAGTCTGAGCCAAAGGTGGTGGAACTGAGTTCCCCCAAGTTCCCCCTGAAAAAAAGCCCTGGCTAAACACATATTTGTCTAAAGTGGAACATTTTCTGTAATATGAGTTTGATGAAAAGCTTTGACTGGTGCTTGTTAAAATATTCAACCAAACACAAATGTTCCCTTAGGAGACGCACACTTCCCTGGGCTGCCGCTGCTGGTCTCCCACTGGGATGCTTCTTAATGAAGACTGGGCTTCTGGGGTCTACTTTGCAGCAGTTGGATCCCCTGGGCTTATGAGAGTTTAATGCTGATATGGATACATATACTGTAGCTGTCTCTGCAGATCTGATCCAGTGATCACTTCAGAATTGTTAATGGCATTTTGATGTTGAAGGCCTGGTCTAGAATTAATTTGGTTTATTATTTATAGGTACTAGCAAAAGTGTGCCCATTTTGGGCACCGGAGGAATCGTGATTGCCAGAATTCAATATTTGCTTAGTGAAGTCACAGAGCTCTGAATAGTCCTTGCATTTAGTTTATCCTCCCCTGAGAGTGGGTTGCCAGTACTGCAGTGCTGACAGCTGATAGATCAAATTTCCTGAGTAAGTGATAGATCATTCAGTTTTAGTTACCACAATAAGGTTTATTTATAAAGTACACCATTGATTAGTTTTTGCTGTGTAACATGATGTAGCAATTAGCTTTCTTTGCTGCTGCTGCTGCTGGAATAAGCAGGCAGAGTGATAGTGTTTGGAAGGGGAAAGTAAAGAGATTGAAAGTTGAATTCTATGGGGTGGATTTACTTTGTAAGGGAATTTACACTTTCCAAGTGAATTTGCCATCAGCTTAAAGAGGAGGTTCATCTGTAAAAAAAATGTAAAAGTCAGCTGCTACAAATACTGCAGCTGCTGACTTTTAGAAAATGGACACATACCTGTCCAGGTCACCCGCGACGTTGGCAGCCGAGGGCGAGCAACCGATTGGCTCTCGGCTTCCCCCGCCGCCATCCTCGGTGAGGAAATCGGGAAGTAAAGCGGTTCCCTACTGCGCATTGCCGAGTCGCGCTGCGCGCCATCCTCACTGGTCCCCGCTTTGTTCTGGGAGCCGCGTGTTTCCCAGAACACAAACGAGGGGGGGGGGGTGACGCGAAGGGGAGGGACTCCCACGGGAGTCTATACCCAGAAGTGGGTCAAATACCTGTTTTATATAGGTATCTGCACCCCCTCCCTCCTTAAAGGTGCCAAATGTGACACCGGAGGGGGGGAGGGTCCCGAAAAGCGGAGGTTCACTTCTGGGTGAACCTCCGCATTAATTACTGTGGTGAAATTTTACTATGCAAATCATGTTTAAGGAAAATTTTAAAAACATATTTTTGCTTGCACATGATTGGATGATAAGTCACCAGAGCTTCACCTCATTCATTAACTCTGGGGTACAAGGGGGCGTGGCCTAACGCGGTATGTGAACAGACATGTTCCTCGGCAGCTCCGTTCTCTCCCCATGGTGGATGGGAAAGCGGCGAAGCAAGAAACAGCAACCGCCTAAGATGAACACTGTGACACGCTCCTGCCAAGATGGCCGCCGCAGCTCCGTTCTCGAGCCTAGTTCATCCCCGGCCTCCACTCCCGATCTGTTTGGGGACAGTCAGGACTGCTCCCCTCCACCCTCCCCGGAGCGCCAGAACCCTGCAGCCGTCCTCCAGCCGGAGGCTCCGGACCCGGCGGTCGTTCCGGTCACTAAGGAGCCCACCCTGGCCAAGGTCCTGGCCACCATTAAGGTAAACCATGTGGATCTTGTGGGGAAGGTGGCTGGCCTAAAACTGGACTTAAACATCATGCGGCAGGATGTCCATAAGCTGCGCGGCCGGGTCACTGAGACGGAACAGCGCATTGGCGACCTGGAAGACATTGTGGCCCCTGTCCTGCCTAAGCTTAACTCCTATGGGGGAAAGGTCTCCGCACTGGAGGACAAGGTCAACGACCTTGAGAACAGATTACGCAGAAATAATATACGCCTGGTCGGGTTACCCGAACGAGTGGAGGGCTCTGACCCTGTCGCATTTCTGGAGAGTTGGCTTGAGCAGGAATTTGGCCGTGAACACCTCTCCTCCTGTTTTGTTATTGAGAGGGCCCATCGGGTCCCGGGACGCCCCCTAACCGAAGGTCACCCTCCCCGCACCATGGTGATACGGCTCCTGAACTACAGGGACCGTGACTCCATCCTGGGGGCTGCCAGGAGGAAGGGCAGCCTCCGTGTCAACAATGCTGCGTTGTCCCTTTTCCCTGACTATTCTGTCTCGGTCCACAACCGAAGGGCCGGATATCAACATATCAAGCAGAAGCTCCGGAACGGCGAAATCCAATACTCCATGCTGTTTCCTGCCACCCTACGAGTTGCCTACCGGGGGAAAACTCACTTCTTCCAGTCACCGCAAGATGCCTCGTTCTCCAAAGCCTCCTACCTGATGCTGTCCCCGTAGCCTGAAGGTACATCTGCTGGAACTGCTGTTCCCGGCTTGACTTTGCCTGTTTTGCCCCCTTTTTTTTTCCTTCGTTTGTTCATTGATTTTTGCCATAGACTCTTTATTTTCTATTTTTTACTACCCCCTCGATGCGGTTGATGGATGGTCACCTCTACCTCCTCTCAGTCGCTCGACTGAGGCCCTGCTGCCTCGGAGTAGTTTTTCCCCCTCCTTGTGCGGAATGCATGTGGAACGCACTTGCCGAACAGTGACTGCTGAACATTGACTGTTTTCTTTTTGATTCCTCCTATTTTTATGTCCTCTCTGTTTTCTGGACTTCTCTTTTTTGATTTTTGCTTCTTGTTATAGGCCATGCGCCCGCTGTGTGGTACAAGTTCTGGGTGTAGGCCCTCTCCTCTTTTTTGGAGCTGGGCAGGGGATTCTGTTTTCCCTTTGGTATGTGTCTGTGTGCTTGTTGTATGCTTGTTGTATGCTGTATGTATGACGGTTTGTGTGTGTGGTGATGTGACCAATACTTGCTTCTGTTGCCGTAACTGGGGAAGGGGCCTCCCCGATCCCCCCCCACCAACCCCGCTCTCCTTGTTCTGAGGTCCACGCTATTATCCCCATGGCTGAGATAACTGTATGCTCATGGAATGTCCGTGGGTTAAATTCTAAGTTTAAGAGAGAGTCAGTATTTATGGCCTTGAAGCACATTAAACCACATGTCCTATGCTTGCAGGAAACCCACCTTGTGGGATCCAAGGTGCTGGCGCTCAAGAAGCACTGGGTTGCCAGTCACTACCAATCCACCTATTCTAACTATTCCCGGGGGGTTGCAATTTTGATCCGTAGGGGGCTGCCCTTTGAGTGTCACCAGGTCACCAGGTCATTTTAGATCCCAAGGGACAATTTATTATCCTCCACGCTTCCATTCACGGGACCCCCCTCCTCCTAACCACGGTGTATGTCCCCCCTCCGGTCACGGCTGCAGTTTTTTCTCAACTCAGTGTTCATTTTGCCTCTTTGCCTACAGTTCCTATGCTTATTCTTGGGGATTTTAATTCTGTTCTACACCCTGAATTAGATAGGCTGAAACCTATGCAATCTGAGTCTATGCTATTTCGCTTGTGGTGCTCTACCTATGGATACGTGGATCTTTGGCGCAGGCGGTACCCCACTGTTAGAGTGTACTCTTGCCAATCTAGGTCATATTCGGTGCTCTCTAGGATTGACTATGCACTGGCCACAGAGGATTTTCTGCCCTGGTTTCAGTCCATGGTTTACATACCCCGGACGAAATCAGACCATTCTTTGCTACAAGTGGGCTTGAACATGGGTCACAGGCCTTCATTCCGGACCTGGCGACTCAGCCCTCTCTGGATTGCTACGCCAGAGTTCGCTGAGGCAATCCCTGGTGACATGGCAGATTTCTGGTCATTAAATGCGGGCTCCGCAGCTGGGGGCTCCGTATGGGATGCCTTTAAGGCTGTTATTAGGGGTTCTTACATTTCCCGTATTCAAAATTTCAGACGCACTAAGAGGGAGGAAGGGGAAACCCTTCAGAAGGCCCTTGAGGAGGCGCGTACCCGACATTCGGGTGCCCCCACCTCTGAGACCCGGGGTATCCTTTCCAATGCTCACAGGGCAGTTCAGCTACATATGATAGACCTCACTCGGAAGCAACAGTTGTATCTCTCTGCCCGCATCCTTGAGCAAGGGGGGAAAAATGGTAGGCTTCTTGCATATCTCGCCCACACAGATTCTCTGAGTTCCTCCATTAGACTCACAGATGGTACACCCGCTACCGATGCGTTGGCCATTAACCAGACTTTTGCGGACTTCTACGGCAAGTTGTATAGTAGGGCGGCGGTCCCCCCGGAGGCCGAATTTTTAGGTTTCTTCGAAACTCTTAGTTTCCCAAAATTAAGTTATTCCCAGAGGAATATACTGGATAAACCTATTACTCTGAAGGAGGTAGTTGAGGCCATTCGCCTTCTACCCCCCAATAAAACCCCGGGATTAGATGGTCTACCCTCTGAATGGTACTCCACACATATAGAGGAACTGGCCCCCAAATTACTTACAGTATATCAGGACTCCCTGGTGGTGGGGAAACTACCTGATTCCATGAATAAGGCCCTGATTGTTCTTATACCTAAGCAGGTAAAGACAAGATGCAGTGTGGGTCTTACCGACCCATATTGCTTCTAAATAATGACTCCAAAGTTCTAGCAAAAATACTCGCCCTTAGACTTCAGTCGGTCATCTTGTCCCTTATACCGCCCGATCAATCCGTCTTTATGCCTGGCAGGAATACATATGACAATATACGCAGATTATTCTTACATATCCACAGAGCAGCACGTGCGAAATGTAGTGGTCTGGTCCTCTCTTTAGACATATTAAAGGCCTTTGATACTGTAAACTGGTCCTTTCTCTGGGAAACTATGTCCCGGATGGGGATTGGCCAGTATTTTAATAATTGGGCTCGATTGTTATATGCGGCCCGAGAGCTCGGGTACGGACTAATATGGATATTTCTAATCCCTTCTCTCTTGGGCGGGGTACCAGGCAGGGGTGTCCCCTCTCTCCGCTCCTGTTTGCGCTGGCCATTGAGCCTTTGGCTCTGGCGGTGCGGCAGGCGCTTGGGATAGGGGGCATCCGATCTGGCCTGCTGGAGGAGAGGATATCTCTCTACGCAGATGATGCTCTGGTCTATCTTGACGGTAGGGAGAGTTCTTTTCAGGCTCTGCTACAAGTGGTCTTGGAGTTTGGGGCGGTCTCTGGGCTTCAGGTGGGCTGGGAGAAGTCGCAGGCCTTTGCGATCGGTCCCCCGCTGCCACTAGACTACCTACAGAGGTCGAATATTCAATTGTCACAATCCTTCAAGTATTTGGGTATCCAGATACATACCGACCTCTCTAAATATGTTTTACATAATATTGACCCCGTGTTCCAGATGATGGTGGATAAATTTCGAACCTGGACGTCGTTACCCCTTAATTTAATTGGTCGTATCAATATCTTCAAAATGATTTTTCTACCGAAATTTTTATACTGTTTTCGTGCCTCCCCGGTTTTTCTCACCAAAACTTTTTTTGCGAAACTAGACGCGGCGCTTTTTGGCTTCGTATGGAACGGTGGCCAACCTCGTATAGCCCGATCCTCGCTTAAGGCATCCAAGGCGGTGGGTGGCCTCGCATGCCCGAACATGCGGCATTATTTTCTCTCCTCCCAGCTCACCTATGTCCACGATTGGCTACATTCTAACCCGCCAACTCTGGCCACTGCCCTCCTGCTGTCCTTTTTTGACCCCCCTACTTCCCTGCAAGACGAATTACATAGATTTAAGATATCCGGGGGCTCCAGACTTTCTCCTGTCGAGGTCTGTTTTATGGCCTGGGGGAGAGTGGACGTCTGTTGTCCCAGGTTTCGTCTGGTGTTTCGCCGCGGGCTCCTCTATGGCGGAATCGGAACATTCCTGAGCTTTTGGACCACCCCGATTTCAGCTGGTGGACCCGCTGCGGAATAACACACATTTCTCAGGTTGTAGTGGACAACACTTTGTTGTCATTTGAGACACTCAGGCTTAACTTTGGTCTGGATAATACATTTTTCTTTAAATACCTTTTATTGAGACACGCCCTCCGGACGCAGTTTGGGTCCCTGTCCATTGTGTTGATGGAGGCCCCTATTGAAGGCCTTCTAGCTGCTACCAAGCTGGTCACGGCCTTCAACTGCTGCCTCCAAGGGGTGGGAGCTGACCCATTTCAGAACTCTCATAGCAAATGGCTTGCGTCTCTGCCTGAGCTTTCTGAAGAGGACTGGGAAGAAGCTACGGAGGTGTGCTTTCAGGATATTATTAGCACCGCAGATGTGTTGGTACAGTTTAAGTTTATTCATCATTTGCATTTTACACCAGCTCGTCTTGTCCAGATGGGCTTAGGAAGAGATGTTGCCTGTTGCAGATGTGGTACCGTGGCCGCTGATTGGCTTCATATGTTTTGGAGGTGTCCTGGACTCTCGTCTTTTTGGAAGGCCATTTTTGCTTTTTTTGCCGACAAGCTGCATCTCCAGGTACCTCACACCCCTGAGGTTGGACTTTTGGGAGTATTGAACGACCACGTCGAGGATACTGCTGCATATTTTGTTATTTTATGCCAGGAAAACTATCTTACTTCACTGGAAAGCTGTGGGCCCCCTCTCGATAAATTCCTTCTTTAATATTGTTCATGCTCTCATTCCCAAGTTTAAGCTGGTGTATGTAAGTAGGGCTTGTCCTAAGAAGATTTACAAGGTATGGCAGCCGTGGTTGGATATTTCGAAGACATTTTGGGGGGAGATTTTATCCTCACAGCCCTCTCAGTAGATAACTGATCTCACTGCCATGTACAGCTGTAAGGTGTGCTGGTCGCCATCGCCACGGTTTGGTCTGGTCTTTTGTGTGTGCGTAGATGTGTGTGTATGTGTGTATGCTTGGTTGTTTGAATGGACTTGGGGTTCTCTTTCATATGTGTAGACAGAGGATGTGTATCTGTCTAGAGTTTGATAACTTCCTGTTTTTGCAACAGCTTATTGTGTTGATGTGTGTTTACTTGTGTTTTTTCTTTTTGGTTTGTTAAAAAAAAAACACAAAATCTAAATAAACACCTTTAAAAAAAAAAAAAACTCTGGGGTACATTCCACTGCAAGGTGCAACTCACTGAGTGTATAGTGCTATGGCTAAAGTGTAGACATAATAAAAAACAAAAAAGCACAAGGACATAACTTACAGTCCCTTGTGTTGATGCCTTTTCTTTTAGTTGAAATCCTTCTCCATTCAGGTTTTTTGTTTCCAAACATCATTTAAAGCATCACTCAGTTTTTGGATCCATTGCTTTCTAACTCACACATATAGTTGTGCTCAAAAGTTTGCATACCGTAGCAGAAATTTTGACATTAACATTGAAAATATGACTGATCATGTCAAAAAACTGTCTTTTATTTAAGGATAGTGATCACGTGAAGCCATTTATTATCACAAGGTTTTTTTTGGCTCCTTTTAAAATCATAATAACAGAAATCACCCAAATGGCCATGATCAAAAGTTTACATATCCTGGAATGTTTGGCCTTGGTACAGACACAGAAGGTGACACAAAGAGATGAGCCGAACACCCCCGTTCGGTTCGCACCAGAACCTTCGAATGACCGACCGTTCGCGCGAACATTTAGAACCCCATTGACGTCTATGGGACTCGAACGTTCAAATTCAAAAGTGCTAATTTTAAAGCCTAATATGCAAGTTATTGTCGTAAAACGTCTTTGAGAACCCGGGTCTTGCCCCAGGGAACATGTATCAATGGAAAAAAGTTTTAAAAACTGTATTTTTTTCTGGAGTAGTGATTTTAAGGATGCTTGAATAATAAATAAAAAATAATAATTCCTTTAAATATTGTACCTGCTGGGTGTCTATAGTATGCCTGTGAAAACAACTTTAGGAACCCGGGTCTTGCCACATGGAACATGTATCAATGGAAAAAAAAGTTTTAAAAACGGTTGTTTTTTCTGGAGCAGTGATTTTAATGATGCTTAAATAATAAAAAAAAAAGAAAAATTACTTTAAATATCGTACCTGCTGGGTGTCTATAGTATGCCTGTGAAGTGGCATGTGTTTAGAACTGTCCCTGCACAAAATGAGATTACTATAAGAAAAAAGTAATTTAAAACTGCTTGCGGCTTTAATGTAAAGTCTGGTCCCTGCAATATGGATGAAAATCATTGAGAAAAATAGCACAGACACACACAGTACACACACCACTTAGCTTTAGGTGCACACTGCAGAGGACATGGGCAGTACACACTATGTAGCTTTAGTAGCAATCTGCAGACACGGGCAGTACACACCAAGTAGCTTTAGGTGCAAACTGCAGAGGACAAAGGCAGTACACGCACTACATAGCTTTAGGTGCAAACTGCAGAGGACACGGCAGTACACACCAAGTAGGAAGAGCTTATCTAGCTAAACTATACAGTGTATAAATATATATACAACACCTGGGATGCATATATATCCTCTACACACTGTAACTTTAACTGACCAGCCTGCATGCCTGCCTGCTCTATCTACCTACTAAAAATGACACTCTCTCTCTCTGTCTTCTCTCTTTTCACCACTGCAGGCAGCCTTTTATAGTGTGGGGCGTGTACTTAACCCCCTGAGCCATAATTGGCCAGAGCCACCAAAGAGGTAATTATCATTTGAACTATCATTTTTTAGACAGAGGTAAATAACATCAACCGGTATATTTCTCTCATAACAGTTTTCCTTAAATCCTGCATCTCCTATCAACAGGCTTCACTAATTGCAGAGATGTGTCCTTTTCTATCTAGTCTTATTTCTCAATCAGAGTTGACAGCAAGAAGGTTGATGAAAAGGAGCCTGTCAGTAGGAACTAATGGCAGTTGCCTCTTCTGCTTTTAGCTCATCTATTTTTGTTAAAAGAGATATTGATTAAAGATTTACTTTAGGTGAAACTGTCCAGCTTTGATATTTTGTCATTTTTTAATTATTTCCCATAACTTACAATTTTCTCATACAATCAGTGTCTATATTTCATCTACAACAATCCAGCTTCAGTTGTGAAATATTTAATAATTCCCCACTAGGTTTGAGTGAACCCGAACTGTAAAGTTCGGGTTCGTACCGGACTTTTTTTTTTGTACCCGGACCCGAACCCAAACAATTTTCTGTAAGTTTGGTTACGGGTCCGGTGTTCGGCTATGTAATGGTGTGCTGCAGGGCAGCCAATCGCCATTTGTTTTGCTTGTGTGACCTAGAAGCCATCACAGCCATGTCTACTAATGGCATGGCGGTGATTGGCAAGTGCAGCATGTGACCCAGCCTCTATATAAGCTAGAGGCACATAGCACAGCTCGTCACTCTGCTTTAGCTAGGGTAGCGAAAGGCTGTCGCTGCTCTCAGGGAGAGATTTAGATAGGATTGTCCTGCTTCAGAAATCAAATTACAATACTCAGCGATCTACCTAGCATTAGCTACTTTAGGGAAAGGTTCCTGATTGTGCTTATAGGGAGAGAATTAGATAGGAGTCAGTCCTACTTCACAAATCAAATTGCAGCAGCACTGCATATGTTCCTGTGAGATACTCTGCATATTGCACCAGCACACTGCATATGTTCCTGTCAGATACTCTGCATATTACACCAGCACTGCATATGTTCCTGTGAGATACTCTGCATATTGCACCAGCACTGCATATGTTCCTTGAGATACTCTGCATATTACACCAGCACTGCATATGTTCCTGTAAGATACTCTGCATTAGATCATTTAGGGAAAGGTTCCTGATTGTGCTTATAGGGAGAGAAATATATAGAAGTCCTACTTCACAAATCAAATTGCAGCAGCACTGCATATGTTCCTGTGAGATACTCTGCAGATTGCACCAGCACTGCATATGTTCCTGTCATACACTCTGCATATTACACCAGCACTGCATATGTTCCTGTCATACACTCTGCATATTACACCAGCACTGCATATGTTCATTTCAGATACTCTACATATTGCAACAGCACTGCATATGTTCATGTGAGATACTCTGCAATGCATATTACACCAGCACTGCATATGTTTTTTTTATTTTTTTAAAAATGTTTATGTTATTTTAAGTTATTTCCCTATCTACAATTATGCCATGCTCTTACCTACATGTTGCTGCCTTTTGCAGCTCTCTAGCCCTTTCCCTTAGTTTTTTAGAGACATTTTAGTAGTCAAAAGTCTGGGGCCCCATTGACTTCAATGGGGTTGGGGTTCGGGTTCGGGGTCAAGTTCAGGTCAAGTTCGGGCTTTTTTTTCCGAAGTTCAGCCAAACCCGTCGAACATCCAGGTGTCCGCTCAACTCTATTCCCCACCCCTATATTAATATCTGATTCACTTTCTTTCATTTTGCTTCATATCTACTTGTGTGATGTTTAATGACTGCTCTGTTGTTTAGACTTCATGTGCCAGATGTGCCTGCAATGCATTGTTGCTCGATATATTACATTGATCTCTGTAGAGAGTAGGCAATCTCATGACTAAATTAGGAAAATGGAAATTGTCATGAATTGTAAGTATAATAATTTATGAGTTATATGCATTTTCCTTAGCCTAGAAAAATCAATGTATTCATATTTACATCAAATAAATAAAGAATGACACATGATATAGGTTTATTTATACAATGTCTTAGAATATTGATGCCAGATTATGGGATCAGGGTTTATTAACTACTTCCTGCCCACGCTATAGCCGAAAGACAGCTACAGTGTTGGCTTAGTTTGCTGGGAGGGCGTCCATGCATGTCCCCCCATGATCAGACTCAACTGATCACAGATTGAGGTAAAGGGCCAATCACAGCAGCCCTTTATCACATGCTCAGCTGTAAGCCAATGACAGCTGATCACAGGATCTAAACAAAAGCCAATTATTGGCTTTTCATTCCCCATACTGACAGCGCAAAGAGAGAAGAAGAAATACATTAACCGACTTATGTTAAAAGGGACATCAGCACTGATTATCAGTGTCCTGATTATTAGTGCAGTCCCACCAGTGCCTGCCCACCAGTGCTGTCAATCAGTGCCCATCAGTGCTGTCAATCAGTGCCCATCAGTGCTGCCTATCAGTGCCCAGCAGTGCTGCCTATCAGTGCCCAGCAGTGTCATCTATCAGTGCCCATCGGTGTCGCCTATCAGTGCCACCTGTCAGTATTGCCTATCGGTGCCACCTGTCATTATTGCCTATTGGTGCCACCTCTCAGTGCCCATCAGTGTCCACCAGTGCCACTTATCAGTATCAATCAGTGCAGCCTATCAGTACCATTCAATATAGTCTCACCAGCTTACATGAAGGAGAAAATTACCTGTTTGCAAAATTTTATAACAGACTTCATCACGTGATGTAACGATACATAGGGATTGGAGCACCGGGTACAGACAGAATCTGAAGTTTTAATACGAGTTTGGCGCTCGTGGATGTTTTATTCTACTTCACTACCTAAATGTGAGTTATTTTATCTGTTTCTTATTAACCACTTAACCACCAGACCATATTGCTGCCCAATGATCAGAGCACTTTTTGTGATTCGGCACTGCGTCGCTTTAACTGACAATTGCGCGGGTCGTGCGACGTTGCTCCCAAACAAAATTGGCATCCTTTTTTTCCCACAAATAGAGCTTTCTTTTGGTGGTATTTGATCATCTCTGTAGTTTTTATGTTTTGCGCTATAAACAAAAATAGAGCGACAATTTTGAAAAAAATTCAATATTTTTTACTTTTTGCTATAATAAATATCCCCCAAAAATATATAAAAAAAAACATATTTTTTCCTCAGTTTAGGCCGATATGTATTCTTCTACATATTTTTCATAAAAAAATCATAATAAGCGTTTATTTATGGGTTTGCGCAAAAGTTATAGCGTTTACAAAATAGGGGGTAGTTTTATGGCATTTTTATTAATATTTTTTTTTTTACTAGTAATGGCGGCGATCAGCATTTTTTTCAGTACTGCGACATTATGGCGGGCATTTCGGACACTTTTGACACATTTTTGGGAAGGGGTTAACACTAGGGGGCAGTGAAGGGGTTAAGTATGTTCCTGGGTGTGTTCTAACTGTATGGGGGGGTAGACTCACTAGGGGAAATCACTGATCTTCCGTTCATACATTGTATGAACGGAAGATCAGCGTTTCCCCGCTGACAAGACTGGGAGCTTTGGGCCAGATTCACAGAGCCCTTACTCCGATCTATCTCCTGTTAGACCGGAGTAATTTCAAATTACCCGCGTCGTATCATTAGTTTGAATCCTCAAACCATGATACAACGGCTTCGGGCCTCGATCTGACAGGCTTAGGTCTTCGTACGCCTTCGGATCTACGCTGCAATCTTTTTGCGGCCGCTGGGTGGAGTTTGCGTCGTTTTCCGCGTCGGGGTATGCAAATGAGCTTTTTCCAGCGATCCACGAAGTTACGATCGTCCTTCGCAATCTCTTACGGCATCTGTAGTCATCTTTTTGCTGCGTAAAGTTATACCAGCTATTAGCTGGTCTATAGTTAGACGGCCCATGTTAAGTATGGCCGTCGTTCCCGCGTTGAATTTTTTTTGCGTAAGTCATCCGGGAATAGGAATGTACTTAAACGATGCTACTCAAAAAAAAATTACGTAACAACGTTATTTCGTGCAATGCACGGCGGGAATTTCAGGAACGGAGCATGCGCAGTTCGATCGCCGCGGGGATGCGCCTAATTTAAATGCTTCACGCCCCCTAATTGCGTATTTCGATTTTGCCGCGAGAAATACACTATGCCGCCGTACCTTACGGGCCGAAATCTACCTGAATTCGTCTTTAGAGCCAGGTAAAATACGGCGGCGTAGTGTATCTCTGATACTCTGCGCCAGGGCAATTGTACCTGAATCTGGCACTTTGTGTTTACACACAAAGCTCCCGGTCCCCGCTCTGTAACGAACGTGCGCGCGTGCCCGGCGGCGATCTGGCCCGCCGGGCACGCACACAGGATTCGGGGGCGAGCGGGGGCGCGGCGTGGCTTTTTATGTAATCGGCTCCTCCAAGCCACTGGGGGGCGCGCGAGCACCGCCGGCGGTGCGCGCGTGCCTGCCGCATCGCTGAGATGCCGATGCGCGTGCCTGGCGGCCGCGATGTCCAACAGGCACTCGCGATTGGCGGTTACAGAGACAAGGACATTGATCTCTGTGTGTAAACACAGAGATCCATGTCCTGTCAGTGGAGAGAGGAGACCGATCTGTGTCCCCTTATACATAGGGACACATATCGGTCACCTCCCCCAGTCACCCCTCCCCCCACAGTTAGAACACAATGCAGGGTACACATTTAACCCCTCCCTCACCCCCTAGTGTTAACCCCCTTCAATGCCAGTCACATTTATACAGTAATTAGTGCATATTTATAGCACTGATCGCTGTATAAATGTGAATGGCGGCAAAAATGTATCAAAGGTGTCCGATGTGTCTGCCATAATGTCGCAGTCCCAATAAAAATTGCAGATCACCGCCATTAACTAGTAAAAAAAAATAATAAAAAATAATAATAATTCTGTCCCCTATTTTGTAAGCGCTATAACTTTTGTGCAAACCAATCACTTATTGCGATTTTTTTTTACCAAAAATATGTAGAAGAATACGTATCGGCCTAAACTGAGAAAAAAATATGTTTTTTTTTTTAAAAAAAATGGCTATTTAAAGAACACTAAAGGTTCATTTTTTACTAGATCAATTGATTGCTGTAAGCTAGAGCATTTAAATATCACTTACCTCGTTTTTCCTTTTGACCTCCAAATTACAGTAATCCAGGTTTGAAAATGCCATTTCCTGTCTCTCCTCTTCTTGCTTTCCACCAGCACCTGCATGGTGGAAAGCAGAATGTGCTCACCCCCTCCCTATGACTACAGCCCTGCGTGAGAATGCTCTCTTATCCCTCACAGGCATGGGGCTAAGCCTAATGGGAACTGTAGTTCCCATTAGGCCGTGAAGTAGCAAGAATGAATGCGCACCGCAAACCAGGAAGTCAGTGAGAATAACGATTCAGGAGTGACAGAGGTGAATAAAACAGCTCGATTTCAACAGATATCAATCTAGTTATAATGAAAAACATTACTTTTTACTTCATCAGCTACTGTCAGACTTTCATTTAAGAGGAAAATATTTTTGTCTTTACAACCCCTTTAATATAGCAACAAGTAAAAAATTATTGTTTTTTTTTCAAAATTGTCGCTCTTTATTTTGTTTATAGCACAAAAAAAAAACGCAGAGGTGATCAAATACCACCAAAAGAAAGCTCTATTTGTGGGAAAAAAGGATGTCAATTTTGTTTGGGAGCCACGTTGCACGACCGCGCAATTGCCAGTTAAAGCAATGCCGGAAGCTGAAATTTCACCTGGTCAGGAGGGGGGTATATTGTACCCAGTAAGCAAGTGGTTGAAATTAAATATTTTATGCAAAGTTTATAGAAAACTGCGTACTTTTCATTTTGTAACATGGATGACAAATCTAAACAGGTGTTAAATTACTCTGACTTTCATATCTGAAGGCCGGATAAAAAAAAAAATCCAGGAAATATACCAGTTCCTCTCACCAAGGATGAGCTCAGTTTTTTTTGCTAGAAAATTATTTAAAAACCCCCAAACATTATATATTTTTTTTTCTAACACCCTAGAGAATAAAATGGCGGTCATTGCAATACTTTTTCTCACACCGTATTTGCGCAGCGGTCTTACAAGCGCACTTTTTTTGGAAAAAATTCTTGAATTAAAAAATAAGACAACAATAAATTTGGCCCAATTTTTTTATATATTGTGAAAGATGATGTTACGCCGAGTTAAAATGATACCCAACATGTCACGCTTAAAAATTGCGCCCGCTCGTGGCATGGCGTCAAACTTTTACTTAAAAATCTCGATAGGCGACGTTTAAAAAATTCTACAGGTTGCATTTTTTGAGATGCAGAGGAGGTCTAGGGCTAGATTTATTGCTCTCGCTCTAACGATCGCGGCGATACCTCACTTGTGTGGCTTGAACACCGTTTTCATATGAGGGCGCTACTCGCGTATGCGTTTGCTTCTGCGCGCAAGCTCGTCGGGGCGGGGCACTTTAAAAAAAAAAATTTTGGTTTTCGTTTTTATTTCTATTTATTTTATAATGTTTAACACTGAAAAAAAAAAAAAAAAATTATCACTTTTATTCCTATTACAAGGAATGTAAACATCCTTGTAATAGAAAAAAGCATGACAGGTCCTCTTATATATGAGATCTGGGGTCACAAAAGACCTCAGATCTCATATTCAGGCTTAAATGCAAAAAAAAAAAGCAAAAAAAAAAAAAAAGTCAAAATGTAAACAAATTAAAAGTCTCTTTAAGACGCTGGGCGGAAATGACGTTTTGACGTCAACTTCCGCCCAGCAGAGGTATGGGGGACGGCTGAGGGACATTTTTTCCCTCAGTCGCATCCCCGGACAGCCAGCAAGAGGACCCGATCGCCTCCGCCGCTACCGAGGCGTATGTAAGCGGCAGGGCGCGGTGGGGAGTGGCGGGGGAGAGCGGCGGGAGGGGGGGTCACCCTCTTCCGTCGCCGGTAACGGCGATCTCGCGGCGAATCCGCCGCGATGACCGCCGTTATCGTTAACAGGACCGCCCACGAAGAGATGGATATCTCGGTTGTGTTGCAGCAGCTGC